>VYXD01000210.1:22586-145507 GCA_013397195.1 Hylia prasina
TTACATGTGCATGTCCATGCGTGTCTTGGCTGCATACTGGTTGGGGCCAATAGTAAAATAATAGAAGCCACAGACAACATTTTATTCTCATCCATGTTGCCCGTGAAAGTGTCAGTTTCTGGAAAATCAAAGTTGAAGCAGTCCTATGTTGTATATTGGTTGTGGGTTGAGAGGTATGCAGGTATTTCTAATTTTATTTTTTAAACTAAGTCCTGCTTTTGGGAATGTGAGATAATTGTCATTGGCAAAAGCAGAGAAGACAGTCAAAGCTTGTGATTATAAAGAGAAAGATCTAAGCTTGTGGGTAACGGAGAAGAAATGTTTTCCTCTTTGTGTCCACATAATGCAGGGCTGTGGGAAGATATGCCTAATGAAGATGATTATTGCTGTGGCTTTCCATAAATCCACTTGTAATGGAGGCTTTGTACAGTTACTTCTGAATCTGTACATTTAAAAACTGCAAATAGCGATAATGGAGTTGGCTAATAGCAGACTGTCAAGTAAGTGCAATCCTTGTGATAATGTTCAGCCATAGATCTCCATTTAAGCATTACTTTTTAGTAGAAAATGTTTCTTGTAGGTCATAGTATATGCACTTGGGAGGAAAAAACCCCTGAGTTGTTGCTGCCCGTTCTTGAATCTTAACCAGGTGACTCTAATTGGGCAAAGGGTGCTTTTTCTCTCCAGCTTTTTATCAGATAGCAGGAGATGTACAATTCAGTAGATCCATTTGATGTGAATTTAGATAGTGGAAAGGAATACTAATAATAACCAGCTTTAAGGTGCTGAAGAAGTTTACCTGAACAGTAAACATATGTCTGTGTGCAAATTAAAAATGGGACCTGCTCCTGTTGAAGAATTGCAAACTTCCTGTGAAGCATTGTAGTGAGCGGGATGCCACCACATGATAGTCTGAGCTGATCTTGTTAGTAGTATTAATCAGGACAAATCTTTCTGTTTTAGTGGTTTTTTTAGTGCTTCTTAGAAGCCATGGTCGAGTTAAATTACTCTTGTCTGTTTTGCAACTTAAAAGGTGAAGGTAAGACTGTAGGGAAATTTTTTAGTGTGATATCTTGCTCTGGTACGGAAGGATGTGAAATCATCTTATTATTTTCAAGTAAAGCGCTTGTCGTAGCTACTGGCTGTTTTATATAGTGTTCTGAATGAATGCAATTTTAACTTACATAGCTAAGAAACAGCTTTTGAAGGAAGCTGACAGGAGACTTGCTTATGTTTATGTTTGGAGTAATTAATTGAGAAATATTTGTGATGCTCTCCATCATTGCTTGCCCTCCTTTAAAAGCAATGCTTTGACTTTCATGTTCATACAGTATGTCAGGGTTCCTTCTGTGGATTTACTTCTGCTCAAAATCTGACCATAAAAGTAAGCGTTGTTTCTACAGATCTTAGTGCAGTGTTCAAACCCAAAATATATGCTTCCTTTCCAGTAAAAACTTGTAATTACATGGGGTGGTAGCGAACTGGAAAGTATTGCAAAACATATGTAAGAATACTGTCGTACAAACTCTAAAACTGACGAATGACTCACTCACCAGTGCTATATCAAATTCTATCTATACACAAGGTTTAAATGACAAGTTTACTTTAGGCAGGGAATATGCAATTTTCTTGTACTCTTTCTTCATCTAATGTCAAGTGAGCTTAATGAAATGGTGTATGTGGGCATACAGGAGGTACCAGTTGTAGAGCTTTAATGAGCAAGGGGAACAAGCACTGCTTGGCACTGTTTGTGAAGGTGATAGATGTAACTCTGTACTCTTACATTAAAATGAAGTTCATGGTATTGATGTGTATTTTGAGATGTATATTTCTTTTAATGTACCTCATCTTCATTTGTTTATGTGCGTTTACTAATGTTGGTTTTATTTTTGTTTTCTATGGGAGAAAGTACCTGGCCTTTTAGCAGTATACATAGTCATTTTTACATATTCATATTAGTTGAATTTTTTAACTGGCATTTTGGCAGTATTTTTGTGAACGTAAAATTCAGGTCACTGACAAAATGGAAATGTTGTAATGGTCAGCATGGGGAAGGGGCCTATGATTGTAGGTTAAGGAAAAGGTCACTTTCCACTGCAGCAACACACGTTTTATTCATACCTTTGACACTGTCAGTATGAGAAGCTTCACAGAGCTTTGGAGAGCCCCCCTAAAAAACCAGAACATATTAACAGGCAGTAACATCCTGTACTGGGGAAGCCTGTGTGAGCTGGGAGAAGGACAAGGAAGACTGAAGTGTAGGTATCAGGGTTTTGTGCTGTTACACTGTGTGTTGCATGGGTATGTGTGTGGATCACCTGTGGATGCTGGGGTGCCTGATGAAGCGTGTGGGGAATCCCAGCCTGCAAAACTAAGGAACCCAGTAACCACTCAACACTAGGAGGAAGAGAAACCCAGTTTTGATTTGGACCTAGATAGAAGACTTTGAACTATTCACAATCTCTTCTTTTAATTTCTAATTTAACCATTCTGTGACAAAGCCTTCTGCTGTCCCTTCTGCTCTCTGTTAATCAGCGTCTTTCTGGGCAGAGTGAAAGATGCCTTGGTCTTTGCCTTATGTTGATCATGAGAGCTTAGTGACCAGTGCCTGCAAGTGTTTGCTGTCTGTTGGAAGGTTGAAGTCTCCTGGGACTGTGAAAGGAGGCCAAGTAGGGGAAGCTGGAGCACTTGCTATGTAATGTCAATGTGTGCACAATGTTTATACACCTGTGCCTTAGCAGAAAAAAAGGGTGAAATAGGTCTTGCGCCTTCAAGGACTCTATTATCTGAGAACTTTATTCTAAAGATTGGAAATACAGAGATAAGTTAGGGTTTTTGGAGCAGAGGATGGAAGCAAATGTTTATAAAAAGCCTGGTTGAGATCAAAATTGACAAAAGTATCTCCTAATATCTGGACACTGTACTCAGAGGAAGCTCTGTTTGGATGCTTTAATCAAGTGCAATCCACTGTGTAGCTGAAACACAGCAATACCATTAATCTGGGAAGGAATAAGATGCTCCCATTCTTATTCTTGTCCTTTAGCAGGCGTAGAAGCTTCCAGTTTACAACCTGTCCAAAAGACATTTATTTCTTGGCAGAGAATTTCAGCTGCAGCTGGCAAGTGGGTAAGTACTTTCTTCCAGCATTACTGAGAAAGAGGAATTATTTAGGTTGGCACAAGAAGTTTATAGTTTGGAGTTGTCACATGAAACTGAATGGATAAAAAACATGAAGGCCCGGCATGTGGCATTGTTCTTTCCAAAGCAGTGCTGGAAATCCGGTCATCACTCGAAACCAAACGAAGCATGTATGTGCTTGACCATGGAATTATCTACTGGCTTCATAGGCCTCTCTTCATTTTTGTTTATTTTTTCCTCCTGCAAGTGCTGTGTTTAACACTGAATTGCATGTGTGTATACAAAGAATAACATCTGTTCTATTTTATGAGATCCACAGAGCAGGGTTGGTTTTCTATCCCTCCTGTGTACGGATTCTTCTCTCATGTGTCATCCTTGCTGCTGAAGGCAGCCAGGCACTTTTAGCTTTGTAATATCTTTTCTCTCTGTAAGAGCAGGAAGTTGTTCATGGGATTGTACTTGATTCTTCTGCTAGTTTTCCTCACAAAATTAGACTGTACAGTGTTCTGGAGGATGATCTGCATCTGTTTTTCTGGAGGAGTTTTGGTAATTGTTACATCAATGTGTTAGAATTTCTTCTCTCCCTTGATGTATTTTGATGGGATAGTTAATTGTGAAGATAAATTAGATCTGAGAAGTGTGAAAAAGGCTAGTCTAGTGTTTAGATTTTAGACTGCATATTTTAAAAAATATATGTATTTTACCTGGCAAATACTGTGCTTCTGGTATTTTGTCTTGAACAATAAACATAGAAGTGGCAAAGAAGCCTTTTGGACACTGAGTTAAGAACGTGCTGAAGTGTTACATACTCCAAAGATGTAAGATGGGGGCAAAGAAGAAAAAAGGGAACTTGTTTTTAGATGGAGCTGTTTCCTTTTTACAAACTACTGTTTTCTTCAAATGCAAAAGAGTTGCATTTGTTTATATTTTATTAAGTAACATTTGTTTTACCAAATTTGATCAAAGGTTTAGTTGTTGCAGAATCAATAATAATTCTCTTACCTTAAGGAAAGATCTGTAATTTATGAATGTACTGTCGGTTGTATTTTAACTACTTGTACTACAAAATTTGCAAGATTACACAAATTGACTAGAAGATGCATGCAAAATCCAATAATACATTTATCATGTCAAAGTTCAGTGAAATATGAAACATAATTACCATAAACAAAGAAAATTGGCCTCTTAAACCTATGAACTAGAAGGCGTGGAAATAATTTTGTAATATATATTCTCAGTGGTTTTGTTGAGACTACTTTGGCACCACCAAAATTCCTTTACAGTCTGTGTATGCTAACGCCTGTGTTATGTGGTAAAAAAAAAAATACTCGTAAGCTTGTACTTAACCTCAGGATGAAGCATGTATTTTTGAACATAAATTTTAGATATTGAATGTCTCCTTGCTATAGCCTTGTTCGTGAGTAGCTTCCCATTAATAAAATGCAGATATGAAGAATTACACTTGGGGACACAAGTATTTCAGCAGATTTTTATGGTGTTACTGCTTCAATTCTGCCTCTTGATACAGAGGTAGGATTATAAACTTTTGCAGGAAAGTTTTTCTCCTTTAGTGTACTTGTGTGATGGGAGTCTGGCGAGCACCTCTTGTTGGTTTGTGTTTTTTTCTGGATTCTACTATGTCTGAATGCTGTAAAGCTAAACTTTATGCTTTTGGTTAAGGTAGTGTACTCATTTGAGGCCTTTTGGCTTGGGGAAAAAAAAAGGGCATTTTAGAATAGACTGTCAAGTAGCCTAATTTCCTGGGGTCTGTCCCATTGCAGAGGGCTCATTTTAACACAGATCAGTAAGTGCTGGATCCTACTTCAGTCAGCCAGGCCAGGCCAGGGAGAGCTTGCAGAAGCCTGTAGCATGGCCATGATTTCAGCAGCTGTTTTGGGGCAGGTGCGAAGTGTAAGTCTCCGTTACTCACAGCTGGATTTTGGGTGAGACTGAAGCAAGTGTGGGCTCTTGTTGCCCCTACGCTGGTGCTGTCCTTAGCACAGAGGTGTTGGCTCCTCCTGGTATGAGCATCTTGCTTTGCTTTTCCTTCTTTGCTGCTGATTTCCCTGGCTGGCTGGGTGCTTGGCCAAGCCTGTGGTGGCCAGGGGCACCTCTCACCTGTGCCCAGGAGAAATCCACAGAAGGTGCAGCATGTGCATGTCCACAGTAAAACCCCAGCAGCTCTCTGGGAACAGGCTGATACTGCTGGTCACTTGGCTCCTACCATGGCTCTTACCTGAAGCAGCTTCTTTGTAAACATGATAATAAAAAATGTGCTGCTACAACTTACCTCCATTCCAGTCTCTTATGCCTGTGGAACAAATAAGGAGCATCATTAATTATAAAAAGGAAGAGTTCTAAAGCATTGCATGGCAGCCGGCTGTCATGCTCTTCCAGTGATCCCCCATCCTGCTGTCAGAAAGCTGGGCATCCTTAAAGACACAGCAGTATTCTGCTGAAGAGTGATCAAAGGCTTCTTCATTGGCCAGAACCATCAAGATGGGCAGACATTTGTTTTAAAATGACTTGCACAGAATTGCTGGCATCAGCAACTTGACTGCAGTGACGAAAAACATCTTTAGCACACTAGAAATCATGAATTGTGTTTTGTTTGCTTAGATCATTGAGTGTTCAGGGCAGGCACCATGAGTTGTAAGGTGTTAAAGAATACATTACACATCAGTTATGTTGCTGGAAAGCATTTGTAAATGTATGCTTGAATTAAAGAGATGTATTTTTTCCTCTATTAAACTTTGAAAAGTTGAGCTTTGAAGACCAGTGAATTTTTGATGCTCTTAAATGTTGTCTACAACAAGCAGGTGAGGGATCTCCTGACCTCCTCTTTTGCCTTTTTTTCTGTTTTCCCCCATGTTTTCCTTTGAGCTGATACTTGCGTTTTGGTTTTAGATGCAACAAGAAATGCAGACATTCTGGCTTTGGCATTTGAGTGATAGGATGGGCTGACATAACTGTGTAGGTTTTGAGTGGAATATAAGCTCTGGAATATTGGCTTTTTTAGTCTCTGAAGGGATTTATCCGGCTCTTGGATTTTTGTTGCACAGTGTAATTAAAATGAACACTATAATGTTAATATTTTATGTGTTTTTGCCTGTAGGTAAAGTTGTATTTTGGAATTAGCTATACTTAGGTGAAAGTGGATTTTTTTGGTGGGGGTGTGGTGTGTTTTTCTTTTTTCCTTTTTTTTCCCTTTAATTATTATTTTAATGTTGCCTGTTTAGAGTCTAGTGATATTTCAGCGAGAGTGCATAAAAATATTGCCAGGCAGATTTGTTTATATTTTTATTGTATATTGTAGTAACGATGTAATTATTGCTTTTTACAGAAACGCCTGACTTGAGTGTTTAATTCTGTCAGGCTCAAGCAGTCACTGATGAGGTGATAAATGATAGGTTATGTGTAGAAGTGGATTTGCAATTATTTACTGCTTTTGGAAAAAAAAGATACTTTGTTTCTGTCCAGTGACTAATGTAGAAAATCGAAGTGGTGCGCCAGCTGTTTTTTTCTAATGACTGTGGTGCAGGGTCTTTTTTTGGTACAGAGGAGGGTTTTGACTGAGTTTATCTCTTGGTTTTCGAAGTTTCTCCTGCTTGTTAATGCAGCACTCTTCTACTCTGGACTTCTCTATGGGCCGGCTTCAAGGAAAAGCTCCTTTCCCAACCATTCATGCCTGTCTCAGCTCCCTGTCCATCAGGAGGTGGAGAGGCAGCGACATTTTTACAGCACGGGCTGATCACTTCCTTTCATTTGTTTTTATTTCATAGAATTCAAACAAGAATAAGTGTTTTGCTTTATTTGTTGATGTCTGATTAGGAATTAGTGGAAGAAACTGAATCGCGGGTGTGATTAACGGTAGTTTTTGTTTCTGGTGTATGAAAGGACTCATTGTCTGAGGCTTTTCCTTCGTGCTCTGCCTAATCCTGCTGAAATCACACTAACAACGGCAGTGCTCGAGGCTCCTTGTCTTGTTTTCCTTCGTGCTTAAATCATACAGCTGGGAAAATTCCCTTTTTCAGGGAATGGTTGCTTCTTGTGCTGACTCTGCCGTCATGTCATAGGGGTCTTGCTGTTAAAGTGGGCATTAGTTTGAGGGGCCTGAGGAGGGGAGGCTCATTAATCTGAAATGTGAAAATTGATCTAATTTGTGCTACATTTGGGTTTTTTATATATGAGCCTGATGGTTTTGGTAATGCTGTTTATCACCTACCTCTTGGCAATTGTGGCTGAAGGAGGTGCGCTGTCTCATTCCAGCTTTCAGTTCCTCACACTTTTCTATTAGATCAACTTTCTATATTTGCTGTGTAGTATTTCTTCAGGGAGGGACTTTAAAATTCCTCAGTATATGCTTTCAAAAGCAATTAAAAAAGTTAAAGGTTTGTAGAAATGAAGACATATCTAAAGTACATAGTAAGTACACATAACAGACATGACTCTTATTCTTTCAGGAAAAACCCAAAAGAAACACAATACCCCACCCCGTGAACAGCCTTTCTTTGCCTCTGAATCAGGTTGTCATTCCAAGGTCTTAGAGTGATTTAAAAAATATAAAAAAACCTCCCCTGAGGAATCTATTAAAAATTATTTGGTTCACTGAACATTCAGTGCACGTTCAGTCTTGGAATCCATTACATGCCTGTAGAAAGACTTTAAAAATCCTCTTTGACGAAGTTGGTCTGAGTTGTATCTCTTTGGCAGGTGGGTGTGAGGGAATTTCATTGCTTTATTTTCAAAACAGAAGTGTGTGGAATTAATATTGATTTTTATTATAGCTGCTTGCTAGTGCCACTGTATCCAGAGGTCACATGTTAGCTCTGCTTTTATAGTGACAACTTTCCGTGTTCCTTTAGTTGAAGTCTGTAATTGTGAAGCTCTGGAATTAATTGGGAAATGCTGGGAGGTTTTTTTCTCCTTTGAATTCAATTTGTAAAGCTTTATTACCTAAAATTAAATTCTTATCAGGTTGAAATGGTGCATAAATTCATGTTGAATGGAGACAAATGCTATTAGAAATCAGTGAAACTAAGCTATATTTTAATCCTAGATTTATTTTCATTTCCATTGTCGTACAGTGAAAACACTTTGCATCTACTTTGTCCATCTATATTGGTGTTTTTTTTTTTCTGATGAGTTTTAATGGTTAAGTCTGGGAGAGATGTGTGTTGGAGTCCCACTTGCAGTGCAGTTGTATGCTGTGACATGGGTTATATTTCCAGGTACCTAGTGTAGGTGTTGTCAGTTTCCATCAGCATGTGCTGCTTTTGTGTGCTGAAGAGAGTTGTCATATTATTCAACAAAACTGCTATTTTTTTGAAGAACTTTTGCATGTTTTCAGCTCATGATGGAGAGCTCTGGTGTCTCTTTATTAGGTTTTATGTGCAGATATTCACAGTTGCTCACAGCTTAGTAGTTCTTCAGAGTCTGAAGTTAGGTAAGGACTTCAAGAAAACACAAATAATGGGCAATCCCTCCGGATATGCAAGTTTATTTGATTAACCCATCTGACCTGCAGCATTGGAGAGCAGTTAAATATTTGGACAGTCAGCAGTCCTGTTAGTCATGTTTCATTAGGTGACGGCCTCCTCCATTTCGAGGCTGCTCAGTTTTGCTGCCGTTGCCAAGTCTTGTGAGATCTTGAAAGGGAGCCATGTGTGGGGGCACGCCAGGTGTTTTTGGGGCTGCTGCTGGACCAGACTGCCAGGAGGAGCAGGGATGTGTGTCTCTGCAACAGCATCATCTGCAGTGGGATGCGACTCAGGGGCAAGGAAAAAAATTGTTAATTGCACATTGTCAACACCATAAAGGTTAGCTGGTAGATAAAGTTACCAACCTAGGCCGAAATAGCAGTGCTGCCCTGAGAAGTGTAAAAGACTTGTCAAAACCTAATCTAATCTCCTGCATTAACTGTATATTGTAATAATGGATAAATGAATTTCCAGCAAGCTGAGATAGTCCAATTTTAATAACTTCTCAAAAAATCAAAGGGAAGTATTACGCTAGAAGAAGCATATCACGGTTATCCAAATTTCCTTCCATAGAACTGTTTTTAATTTTTTGTGAGTGTATACTAATGGTTTAAAAACTCATTTGTCTCCTTGTCAGCAGCTTGACCGGTATTTTAATACAAAGGACATGTTATTATCTTGAACTGGTCTTGTTTTTCAATGTGTGTTGCAGCCAGCTGGAAAATTGTTTGACTTTTTAACTGCTGTGGTTTTGATGCAGTGTCTAATGTAAGAAAGTAAAGTTTATTTAAAATCAGTGACGCTTTTAATCATTGTGTTTCCATTTAGATTCAAGGGGATGGGAGCAGATGTTTATGCTGAGGCACTCAGTCTTACCCTTTTTCTAAAGATATGTAGTAATTCTCTATATTAGAACTAGCTAAAATTCCTGTACTTAAAATCTGAGGAAAGTAAGTAGGAAACAGCTGCATTTTAACACAGTGCATTTCTGGATGCATTGCTGAAAGTGCTCTGATAGAAATATGTCTGGTAAGTCTATGGGAGAAAAACCTAGTACAAAAAAACCCAAACAGACCCCATTGGGATTCAAATGTGGTTTTAAAAATTATGATAGTGCCTTTTTGTCTGTTCTGGCAAGAAAAGAGTATGATTATAATGTGTTTTCATTATAAAGGTTTTGTGAGTGACTAGACGGGATTCAGCTCTGAATTCCTGACTTTGGAGTGTCCAAATTGTGCATAATTAACTTAAAAGTCAGATTTTTGGAGACTCAAATGTTTCACAGGGAAATTAATGAGAAATGTAGTGTAATGTACTGCTCTTTTCAGTATGGTTTTCTCACCTAAAATTACTGAGTTATAAATATTTTAAATGGAAAATGGTTCTGAAATGAGCTATGAACAAGTATTCTCCTGTATTTTTGGTCTCAAAGTGAAAAATGCTTTGGTTAATAGAGCCACTGCATTAGTTTTTATGGTAGTTTGCTGTGACACAAATGTAGTTTCTAGGTGTGCTTAGAAGACTTAAGTTTGGCAAAGTTTGTGCCCTGTCTTATCACTTAATTGCTTTACGAGTTTGCATATAATCTTGTTAATTAAATTGTTTTTGCATGATTGCTGAAGCATCTCAGAATGGGTAAAAAGTGCTCTTTATGGACCAAAGCATTCATGGTTTGGTATCAGCTGTGTGGAGGGTGTTGGGTGCTGCTACTGGGGGCGGGGTGGGGGGCAGCGCCCGCCTGGGGCAATGCAGTTGTCTGAGCCATCGGAAAGGAAAGCAAAATTATTTGGCGTGGTGTGAAATAACTGGCACAGCTCAGTTTTGCAGTACTGTATTTTGTGTGCATTCGCATGAGGAACAAATGTGTTTGCAGAGTGGCTTTCTCCGCTAATGGTGCGGTACGGGTTTGTGCTCTTGCCTTGGTGGGAGGGGATGACAGCAGGTGTCGGTCAGGTTGTCACTGCCTTCTGATGCTGCTTGGAAGGGTTGGCTTGTTCTAACCAGCTACAGATAAGTGGAAATGAATGGCTTCACAGGAGGCCTAAGGTAAAGCAAGTGTCGCTGTGAAGGTAACTCCAGGAGACTGATCCAAGCCCACCACAGCTGTGGGCTCAGTTTTCTGAGCTCTGGCTGTGACCTTGGATGTGCATGGGTGAACTGTGAGAGCTATTGACAAGTTACAGAAATCCTGGGTGGATGCATGGCCTCTCACTTTGTTTAATAGTGGATTTTTTTTCTTTTTTTGAGGAGGGACAGAGGCGCAGCTGAGAGTTCCCAGCTACAATGCTTTTCAGATCCTTATTTGAAAGTGTTTTAAACAAGGGACATCAGAAGCTGAGATACAAAGCAACCTTTTGAAGTTAAAAGTGGGTCTGCATGAAAATGAACTGCTTGTCTGTGAAAAGAGTCAAGTGTGAAAGGATAGGATGGTTTCACTAAATGAATTTGATAGTCTGAATAAGTGTGGTGAGGCAGAGAGGAGAATCTGGAAAGGTCAGGACTGAGCATGTGACTGTAGATGAGGCAATGGAAAGACATGAAAGGAATTGTGTGGAAATGCCTTGGTTTACTTTTTTTTTTTAAACTTAGAAGTGATTTATTTAGTTTGGTGAAGGTGGTTATAAAAAGGGAACTTTAGAAGCTTGCTGCAAGAGAAGCAGAGAATCTGATTCCTTTGGGATCTTGTACCTTTTTCAGTCAGCCATTGTGTGGTTTCAAATAACTAGCAGATGAAAGCCTAAAGGAACTCCTTGTTACATGTGCTGTCCCATTTGTAGGACTTCTCTATCCTGCATGCTCACTGCAGTTGAGTGCTTCAGCAGCTTTTTGTCCCAAGTAGATTTCTTATTATTGCTGTCTTGTTTTCAGTGATGCATGTAACTTGGAGATTTAAGTTCAAAGGATTTATGACAACTTTTCTAGATTTCTGATATTGCTTAAAAGTAAAGAGGTGTCTGCATTTGATATAGATAAATGTGAAATTTGCACTGGTAGCAGGAAACTGTCTGAACTTTTTGTACAAAAAGTTATGGACTCCAGGTTAACTGTCACTGCTCATGGGATCTTGAGACCCACAATACTTCTGTCAAGTCATCTTCTCTGTGCTTAGGAGTGATTAAAGAGAGCATATCAAGTCCTATGAAATGCTGTGAAAAAAAAGTAAAGTATAAGATACAGAACATTATTATGCCTTATCTAAATCTACAGTTTGTCCATAAATTAGATACTGTTTCATTTCTCTTTCATATCAAAATACTGGGTAGCTAGAGGAGCTGTGGGGAAAAGCGACGCCAGTAGTTAGAGACTTGGAATGGCTTCCATGTGACAGACATTCCATGTGACTAGGAGGGAAGTGGTTGGTGAAGAAAGGTGAAGAATGATGTCACAGAGGTCCATGACATTGTGACTGTCTTGAAGGGAGTTTGGCTTGTTTTATCTGCCAGTGTGTAAGAGCCAAGAAAAAGTTAGACAAACTTTGAAGGAGTCAGATTCATCCCGGCAAGAGGAAGTCATTCTTCAAGCACCTAGAACATTCTGCATGTTCTTCAGGCAGGTAAGCCTGGAGAGCTCCTGAAAAAGGTCTTCTGGGGACTACTTGGTGGACAAATGCAAGTCTAAGAAAATCTCTTCCAGTGAAAGTACTGAAGGCCACAGATGTGCTAGGAGGGAAGTGCAGTGCTCGTCCTGTTCTTGCTCTTCTCCAGTGCTGTGCTTAGAGGCTGTGTTGGAGACAGGCTGTTGGGCTAACAGGGCCTGTGGTGTGACCCAGCACATCTTTATGTTTGTGTCCTGTGCTTTGCCGTGAACTCCATGAACTTTGTGTCCTTAGTTTGCTTTGTCCTCAGTTTGCTTAACATAGGGCAAGCCCTCTGCAGTAAAGCCTTTTCTGTGGAACTTATTTTCTTGAGCAATAGCAATGAATAGTTAAGCTGCAGCTGGCAGAAGCTGAACGCAAGGAGGGGGAGTTGCTACTTTCCCATTTGCGCTCCCAGTTGCTGTGGCTTACTTTATGCTATTTTGGTGTCGGTGCCATTTCACTGAAGCAGCAAAAAATTAACTTCAGGGGGAAGGGGAAGAGCCTAGTAGCTTTCTGCTGGTTAGTGGATTAAAGTAGTTCAGAGGTGCAGTAAATGCTGAAGGGGGTGGGACTGCACAGCCCCAGAGAAGGCAGCAAGATATTTTCCTTTTTACCATTAGTAAAACATGAGATAATTTGGATGTGGCACCAGCTCACCCATCTCCTAGATGTACAGTCTTCTCATGATTATGCTGACTTTGGTGGTTGTTAAGCTAACTTATGGAAGGCTACAGCTCAGTAGCACAAAAGAAAACCATCAAATCTGTTGCAGCCCCTCAGGTTTTCAAGCAAGCTTAAGTAGATCACCAATAGTGCTTGAGTAGGGCTCTGTGCCAGTATGGGTAGATGGCAGCAGTACCCGAGCAGGCATGGGCAGTCCTTTCTGCAGGGGTGGTAACCTCCCTTGCAGAACCAGACTGCTGCTGATGGAAGGGTGGATCTGCCTCCCACAGTGTGGTGGTGAGTGCAGTGCTTTTTCCTCTCTAGAACACATAAAAGGGGTTGTTACCTCTCCCAGGAACCTTGGGGTGCTCTGGAGTTAAGAGAGCCTACCAAAGTGTGTAGGTGGGCAGAAGTTATTTACTCACTTTTGCACTGAGGAAGTTTCCCAAAAGCAGCTTGAAAAGGGAAGGTGGTGGGAATTAATCCGGAGCAGATCTTCTTCCGTAGTGTCTGCGAGTGACAGCGTGGAGACGTTGCTTGCCCAGGGAATAGCACAAAGCTAGTTTTTTTGCTTCTGTGAAAGTGGATTGCTTTCTGTTCTGTTGGAATGAGTGCTTTTGTCTACAAAATGCTGATCAAGGTCTTAACACATTATTAATGTGTTAAGATGCAAAGGAGCAGTGTTTGGAAATCTGCCCACTTGTTTTAAAAACAGATGGATCATGCCTTCTGCCTCCTCCTTTTGACATCAGAACCACCTCCCAAAGGTTGTGATCTTCAGGACCTTTTATTTCATTGGATAACTAGCAAAAAAAGACTGCTATCCAAAATGAGAGATCTGCTTTTAGTTGAAGGGAATTACCTTGTGAATGTCACAGACACCTATGAGCAGTAATGATGTAGGATAAAGATTTGTGTTTGAATTCTTCCATGAGAACTAACAGTTGAGACTGATGGAAAAAATGTATTTACTTTTAAAAAATATATTACAATATTAATAACTTCCACTATTCTGCAAATATCTTCATCTTTCTAGTTAGATTGTTCTACATTACTTATTCCAAAAGAGATTTGCTCTACTGCTTCTATCTAGTGCTACATGTCAAAATAATTTTTCTTTCTTGGACAGGCCAGAAAAATGTCATGTAGACTTTTTTTTCCATTATCATTTCAGTACAGGCAGGTCAGCAGCACTTTATACAGGACTAGAAAATTTCCCTGCTTTTGCAAGCTGTGTAAATAGGCATATCTGTGGCCTACTTTTCTGCACTTCTGTAGTGTTTTAGATTCTCACAAACTTAGATTTTGTATTTTTTAGAAAGCTCTACAATTCATTTTAAAGCAGTGCTAATTCAGTGTGTCTAACTAGCTGAAGATCATTAATAGCTTCTCTATTCAGTACACTTATGCAGTAAAGTTCCTTCTGGGGTGATGCTATTAAATAATTCACTTATTTTCCTCAAATTTTTTTTTCAGGTGGCCTAGCTTTTAAAATCTGTGCTGAAATGTTGCTTGAAATCTTAATCTAATTTCTTCTTTAAAAATTAATTCTATTAATGTGTAGTACATGGAGGAAAATGCTCTATTATGGGAGAAACATACATAACTTTTATGATGGATTGTGAAAGCATCAATATGAATATAGGCAGGAGTGATGGTAGATAACGTAAGAAAAGTAGCCCATTTTGTTTATCTTTTACAGTGTATGTGTTAGGATTGTGGTTATTAAGGTAGGTGAAACAGGCTACGTAAGTGGAAAGGCGTTTAGAGTGGTGGAAAATGAAAACATCTTGATGCACATCTTTTTTGAATTATTTTGATCATAGTCACAAAAGCTTTCAAAATTTAAACTGTTTGGTGAAGGGAGTGGGTTGTACTGTGACTCTGACAACCATTTCTTTTGAGGGAAAATTGCTCCCTAAATTTCTCCCACAGCCACTTTTTTTTTGCAGGGGGGTAGGGCCTGGAGTCATGGTGTGCTTAGTCACCAGTTTTGGGTACTCAGCTTGATTTTAGCCTGAGATTTCTACTTGATTGTTTCATTATTTAGGGAATCGGTGTGTGTTGAGTGATTTGCAATACCGTAACTTCTTCCACATTGCCTGATAGGCCTCTTTATTTTACTCCTTGGTGCGCTGCCAGAAATAACAATTAAATCCAAGCCTTTAACAGTATTTTATTGAGGGCAGATTTGAACAGCGATCTCATGAGATCTTTGTTCTTTTAGGTTCATTGTGGTTTTTTGGCTGTTTTCCAAACATGTTTAACAGTCTTCAGTCCCGTTTTTCCTGGGTGCAAGGAAGAAACTGCCATTTCCTTGAGCTTGGTAACAGTTTGCCTGGCGGTGGTTATCAGCCTGCCAGGAATCTTGTGTGGGTCTGTGCTCTCTCCATTGTCCTCTGGATATGGTTAAAGGCACTCTCCTGTTCATGCTGGTGGGGTGTGACTCTCATCACGCTGTGTCTCTGAAGCATTGAGCTCTGGGTGACCCCAAGGAGGTTTTGGGCTCAGGCAGCAAGCTCCTTATCTGTGAGCCTGGGAGAGCTCTTGCACCTGCAGGAGAGGCAGTCTTTTTCACAGATCAGTTGTCCCAAGCCTCTCTCCCCTTGAGGCCAGGGCTGGCTTTTGTTGGAACAGGGTAATCAACCTGTTTTCATTTATGCACCTTGTGCTTCAGAGCAGAAGCTGTCTGGGGTCTCAGGAGGGCTTTTCTTGGCCAGGCAACCAGACCCTGTGGGTGAACCCCAGGGCTGGCAGTCCTGGTGCACAGAGCTCTCGTACCTTGGGTTGACAGTTCCATTCTCACTCATGGGTTCTTCACCAGGTTTGCTCTTATCCCTGTTCCAGGGAGTTGCAGCTGCAATGCTTGAAGCAGGATTTCATGGCTGCCACTTTCCACTTGCATTGCTCAGTCCTGACTATTTGTAGCTGCCGATAATTTGTTGCAAAGAGTGCTGTGGAAAGTGAAACATTACCCAGTTGTATATTTTTTTATTTTAGCTTGGAAAACAGCATGTGCGTTATTCATAACATGTTGCAAAATACGATAGTGCTTGAAATGCTTGTAAATACGTGTTGCAGACAACAATATAAGCATTGTCTTAAGCCACATGAAGCATTTTAATTTCTATGAAACTGTTCCCAATATAAGATTTTGATCTTATAAATACAGAGGAATGACTCAGGGTAGTTCAATCAATATTGCTAATTTTTAAAGTAATAAAAATATTATTTGATATACCTCCAAATTTGCCAAAATGCTTCAGTTGAAACAGAAGTTCTTCAGATCTCAAACCCCAGTAAAATTCTGTTATTAAATAATAAAGCACAATTTGAATTTTATGTAGGAACTTTGCAAAAGGAATTAAAAGAGTTGCTGGAAAGGTGGACAGTGATCATCTGTGTCTGCTAAGAGTTCACGTAAAGAGAAGCTGAACCCTTGGATCAAAAAAAAACAAATCAGAAGGGGCATAAAAAGTCTAGAATGTAATAAATTATTTAGGGAATCTAGGTCAGCAGACTGTTCTTGAGTTGTCAGATAGATAAAAAGGAAATCTGAAACACTCTGAGATTGGTCAATTCAAGATGGGAGAGATGAAAATCCTGCTTGTGATGTGTTCAGGAAGACCGTAGTAGGCACTTGTGTGGGAAGTCAGTTTTTGAAGTTCAGAAGGTTAGACGTTTGTACAGGTACTGGGATTTCCAATAACATTTAAAGGCTATATTTGTCTTTTTTGTTTGAGTAATCCCTGTTAAAACACTAGGATGAAGCTGAAACTGAATGGAACCTCTCTGTTGGAGGTTCCTGCATCTTCCCCCAAGCCCCGTAGTGCCTCAGTAACAGGTTGGTGGTGGCTGGGTGGGCTTCAAAGTTGATCCTGCCTCGCTTGTAGCATCCTCTGAGGCTGGACATCTTGTGTTCCTCTGTGAGATCAGCAAAGTGCACTTTGTAGACTGCTATGTAAGTAAAAATGAGTTGGAGGACATAACCTTCCTGTGGGAAACTAACAGATTGTGTCGACTATTTGATTGGCTTTTTATCTGTAGGTATAACTGTAATGGATTTTAATATTTAGATTGATACTGATATCTGGTGTGATTTCTGCTGAGTTGGTGCAGAGATTACCGCTGACTTCTGTGGACATAGGTCAGATCCCTTAAAAGCAATCCTGTGTCCTGTGTTACCTTATTTGATGGCTTCTTACCATTGGACCAAAATATGTTAAATGGTAAGCAGAAATCTCATATATAGTTAATCCAGAAGGAATTACCCAATTACCATGATCCCAAAAGTCTGCCCAAAAGTCTTGCCCAGACAAGAGTATTTTTAGCAGTCTCTGTCCCTAAAGCAGGTCACATACCTTATGTGTTCTTTTTAGGTACAGATTACTACTAAAATTTGCTTTGTTTTGGGAACACTTCATTCATTTCTCAGAACTGGGGCGATTGCTGAAGGTCATCTCAGAGGAAAAAACTGTTTCTAAACCTTGAAGTTTAACCTTGGGAAATGTGATGGCAAAAACTCAGTGTGCCAGACAGAACTGAGGTTGCAGTTAGCCTGATAGAAACTGTCGGAGCAAGTGGTGATTGAATAGAAAGGACAGGAGAAAACACAGGACTTTAAATCCGTGTGGTTGATGCATTGTTAGGTCCATCTTGAAAACCCATGTGTCAGATAATTAGTGTCCTTTGTCCTCAAATGACAAAATGGAGTTGTACAGATTTAACTTACCTGCAGCTATTGAAAAGTTTGATGAAAAAAAGTCATTTTTGTGATTGCAGAGCAGCAAATTGGTCTTTAAATAGATACATTGCTTAGGAGAATATATATTTCTTTAAAATATTTCATCTAATCCACAGTTCAAAATAATACATTTAGAACTAGCGTCCAAAAAATTCTCAGTGGAAATTGGAATATTTTTGGCAATGTTGCCACCCTTATGTTCGTTCCTCCTCTCTGTGCAGAAGTAACCTGAAAAGTATCTTGTATTTGAAAAAAGCACCAGCTATAAGATCACAGGACTGCAGCACTGCCTGTGCCAAACCAATGGCACAACCTCTGTTGTGTTGCAATAGGAGTGCTCAATAAACATCACTTAGCAAAGTTGTTTAAAAGTTGTAGTGTTTGTGAGTTCTAAAATCTCAGTGTTAAATGCACTTGCAGTGTTCTCTGAATAATGCATGCTTGTGAAGTGATCTGTGCTGTGGGGAGACAAGCTGGCTATACATGGCTGGGCTAGTCAAGCACTGTGGAAAGGAATGAGAGAACAAAGCAGATGCTGCAACTCAGCTTTTAGTTACATTGCATTTTTCCTTTATTTTTCCTTTAAAACTCTTGACTGAAGTTTGTATGCTGCAGCGGTGAAAGGAAACCAGAGCTCTTGCCCTACAAAGTTTATGACTAGGTATTCAAAGTCTTGTGACATGCCTGTACTAAATGCTGGGGTGGTATTCTTCTGTTTTGACCAGTTGTTTGGCATTCATGTTTATTGATATATATCAGTGTTCAAGGAAAATACGTGGATTTTGCATGGAGAGGGCTGATCCTTGACACTGTAGGAGGATAGAGTTTTGTGCCCTTTGTATTTTCAGCCTCTCTCCCAGTGGTGAGGGACGTGCAGTGCCACTACACTCCTGTTGCTTTACTTTTTCTAAAGAAAGCTAGAAATATATTCTGTTTTAAGATAAATCAGTTGACATAAAAGAAAAAAAGTCAAATTTTAATACTGTGTATATGTTTGCTGCTCATGTCCTCTGCAAACAAAAGGAAGTTTACCTTCCTTTTCCTCCATGTTGTTATGTTGTGAAAGTTGTGCGCAAAAGAAAACAAATATTTACCTAATCATTTGCTGAGAAATTAATGACCTTCAGCAAACTTGAGAGCTACCTGGACTCACTGTCTGGCCCAATATTCAGTTGCTTTTCACTACCTATATATTCTAACCTTGCCAGGTTGGTGCAGAGGTGTTTGCAGAACAAGCTCATGGTGTTTTCTGTGGGAGATCCTTAAGCACATCTTCAGCTTTCTGCTACTAATCTCATTTGTGGGAGTGAACTCTTCTTAAGTGGTCGTTTAGGTCTCTGTTGTGAGTCTGCCTGTAATATTGGGGCTTTAGAAAGGCTGTTAGAAGAAAGCTTTCAGACACTAACCCCTGTTTTCCTTTTTAAACATGTCCTTGTACTACCACATACTAGTCTAAATAAGGCTTGTCTTATCCCACTGGTATTTGCATTCATTTTTTTACTGCAGACTTGTCTGATTATATTGCTTGCTACCCAAAGTGGGCATATTTAGCTGTTGCATCCCTCTTGCTTGATGTGGCTTTTTTTTTTTTTTTTGCATGTGCAGCCAAGGTTTCATTAATCTTTCTTGCTACCAGATCACACTGCAAACCTTGTAAGAATTTCTTGGCTCCTCAGTTTGTCACTCCCACTGAATATTTCTTTCAGATTATTTTCCTGTTGGATGTCTTCGCTGCACTTTCCCAAGGAGAACCTTATTTTTAATTGCCTGCTTCTCAACTTTCTCTGTCCTCGCTGGGGCTTGCAGCTCCTAAATTTAGTATCATCCACAGATTTCAAGAACACACGTTATACTCCTGTTCTGCATGATTAGCTAAGATTTTTAAGAGAATGTGTAAGAAAATTCCTTGCATCCTTGAGACATGCTTTCAAAGTTTTGGTACATGATTTTCATTTTCTTTTGAAGTTTGGTTTTTTTTGTACAGTGTTCTGTCCACATCAAAACTGATTCTTAAATAATTTTGAAACTGTATAATATGACACAGTCAAGTGGTTTACTGACATCCAAGCATATTTTTTTCTGCTCTGTGCTTGCTATGAACTACAATTCTCTATAAAAGTGATGGGCTGTGTCAGATTTTGCACATATTCTATAAGCCCCATTTCTCATTTTGGTTGAGAGAAGATAATAATCTTTGGGGAGTCTCAGGGGGTTCGTTTCTCCAATCTTAATAAAACTATTATTTTTGGAGTAGCATTTGCTTCCTTATGTAATAATTTCCTTGTGTTTTTCTTCTGTGAAGTTGAGGTCTAAATATGTTTTTCATCTATAGATGTTCCATAAAGGAATTAATGGCTAGATCTACTAAGCTTCTTTGCTGATTTGTCTTCAATGGCTCAACTCCATGGTATCATTTATTCAGAGGAGTGGCTCTGATATGTATGCCTACATTTCCTAAGGTGTTTATTTGTAATTATTAATGTCCATTTGTAATGGCTATCAGTTAGTACTTTACTGAGGTAATACAGATAAAAGCATGGAATTGCAGTACTGGGTATTGCCAGGAGTGCTTGCTGAGAAGAGCTGTCTGTCATAATTTCTATTTCTCTGGGTTTTTTGTTTTGTGTTTTTTTTTTTTTTGTATGTTTCTTACTGAAGATATCTAAAATTTTGAGGTTTTGTGGTACTGTTCATATTTCTTACAGCTAAATATCTGTGTGTGGGTATATATAAAAAAATGTTTTATAAGTTCATAATTACATTCTAATTGTTTAGCCTCTCCTTTATTTTCCCTT
Organism: Hylia prasina; assembly: GCA_013397195.1. Lineage (NCBI taxonomy): Eukaryota > Metazoa > Chordata > Aves > Passeriformes > Sylviidae > Hylia > Hylia prasina. The sequence continues at coordinate 42,984 of VYXD01000210.1, forward strand.
TTAGGTTTTAAAAGGTGGTCAGTGTGGCCAGCTGCTTGGGTTTTAATACCTCCTCTTTCATCATTTATTAATGGCCCAGACTATCCTTGTAATGGCCACAAAGCATTAGCTCGTTTTGGCTTTTATGCTGTACTTATCTTTCCCTGCAGGCGGTAACTGGCTTTGTAATTCTTGTTAGGGTGTTCTCCCCCTCCCTTACTGAGACACAAATCTGGTAGTCTCCTTACCTGTGGGATGGAACTCACGTTGATCACATACTGGTTCTTGTATCCTTGCCTTTGAGAAGGACCTGACTTCCTGTATTTCCAGGTTATTTTGTAGATATCACAAGGTTGTATTAATGTATCAGGTTGTATTAGAATTTACAATGTGGTTTCTGAATTTTTTCTTCCACCTTCACACGCTTAATCCTTTCTTCAACCAGACCTTATTCTACTTTGAATGCCACATGGCTTTTATTCCTCAAATGAAACTCTAGGACTCTGATGGACACCTAAATGGTAGTTCCCAGTTCACCTCTGTGCCAAATGTGTATAATTACTTAACACTAAAACTTGCATATTTTCTTGCATCACCTTAACTTGCTGTTGTTGTCAGGGAGTTGGTTCAGGACAGTTTGCCTTCTTAGGAGCTCTATAAGGTCTGTTTGCTGTGCTTTGTGAGCTGTTGCTGCCTAATACATGTGGATGTGTGTTAAGCAACAAGAAGCCAATCTAGTGGAAGCCCTTCTGGATGAGTGGTTGTGCTGTGAGTGTTCTCTTGCTTGGGCCAGGAATGTTTTGTCATCTCCCATCACCCAGGCCAGAAGCCTGTTAGGAGCATTGGTACTCTTGCTCCTTTCTTCTCCCTACTGTTTATGACTTGCTTTTTCTCTCACATTACTTCCTTAAACCAACCTTCTTCTGTGTCTAGTTTTTATTCCTTTGTATTTGGGTAGAACTGCTTCACCTTGTCTTTAGTAGCTAGTATTGTAGGTTCTTGATAGCTAAGTGCTGTAGTCTTGCTTAGTCATAATATATTTCATTGCAATTCTCGTTTGTATCAACTCTCTCAGTTCTGCTGCTTTCTGGGTTACTGCCTTTTATTGGGTACATGTGTTGGCTTATTTTTTTTTCTGCTTATGTTTTTATGGTTGAAACTGATACATTTTTTTTCTTTCCTGCCATAATATATAGTCACATAGTCTCTGATGGTAGCTTTCTGTTCTTTAGACTCTCCCAGAAAATGTAATTGCAAGGTTTATTCCCATCTTTATATTAAATAAGATACTTAATACAGCCAGACAAAATTCTAATCCCTGTGGCAACGTACTGAACATATTTGTCGGTATGTAGCATAGCTAACTATTTTAGTCCTTCAGCCATTCTTCAAACCACATCATGGGCTTGGTAGTTACAGTCATGCTGCTTTGGAGCTATGTTTTTGGGAGGAGATTCTCTCCCTTTGTCCTTACCTATTTTAAGGAGTATTTTATATGGTGATACCCACTTCTGCATGACAATGAACATACAGGTTCAAAATTTTCTTGCTTTGTGGGGTTTTTATGTATGTGTGTGTGAAGTGCTGAGCTTGGTAGCCTGGAGTTAAAAATTTCTGGTTTCTTTGGGCCACCATGCAGCCCCCAGGCATTTTCTGGCTGACCTTATAAACTAAAAATGACCAGAAGTGTTCTGCTGTTCATAGTTAACTTCTTTTGGTGATTGGTTTTCCTTTTAAGAAAAAACACTACGCAGTTATGAAAATACAGAAGTGACAAAAGAAAGGGTTGTGATAGATAGAGGAAGGCTGTATTGCTTCTGCTCCCTGAGGGTGCACAAACTGCAGTGGCACTGACCTGCTGTGCCCAGGGGAAGGTTGAAACTTGAACTCCTGCTTTTAAGAAGAAATCAAAATTATCAAATTTTGTTCAATAAGAGAGAAAAAAGGAAATTTACAGTTAAATGCAATGGACCTCAGACTAATTTTGTGTGGAAAATTGTGCCTTGCATTAAGGCCTGTAAACGTAAATTTTTTTTTCCAAGCACTGTATTTTTGCTTCCAGTACTTAAAAAAAAAATCAAATTGCTGAACTTAGGAAGGTATTTGTATACCACCTGGATTTGGAGTTAGTAGAAATGTTAAATCAGCTGTAGCTCACTCTACATCTGCAGACAAAACAGTATTGCCCTGGTTTACACAGTGAATTCCATTTGTGGCCTCATTCATACACAGTTAAGCAATGAAAGATTTATTTTTCTTGTACAAGATGGAAAGTTCATTTTTTATTGTATATTAATAGCATATTCTTGAAAGATCATGAGACTGCTTTGACGTGTGGTAGATAGATCTATGCTAAATCCATCAGGTTTAAGCTACAGAAAAATATGTACAGATAAACCTTGTACATTTCATGTGAACCCTTTGAAGCACTTAAATCATTTAAGAGTCACTGTTGCATATTTTTGAGCTCAGTTTCCATCCAAATTCAACTGGAGCAAGTAGAAAGAAAAAAGATCAGTAAGAATGGGAAATAATGCCTGGTGTCAAATGTAGAACTAAAATTGAAACGTATGTGTGCTTACACATGTACATGTGCACACACTCAAACAGGCAATACAATTGATGTGGATACTTTACCATATAACTACTTTTTTGAAGTCTGGAGCATAGTTTTAGAAGCAAATGAATGTTCACTAGTATCAAATGATCAATAAGAAACAGCATTTCTCTAGAAAATAGCCAGAAAACACAAAAGCAGACAAAAATACAAACTGCTTCTGTAAATTGTGGGAAGGAAATTAATGTTGTTACTCTTTCAAAAACCCAAACATATATATATTGCTAAAGTGAATGATATTAAATAATGAGTGGTAGTTCTTTAGTAGGTGTTTGGTATACAAAATCTGGTCAAAAGTTGAAGAACCGATTGGGTGAGTTATCTGAAATTAGGATTATGGTTTATGTCTTATCATTCATAAATGTGTTCTCCATCCTTTGTTTTTACATAATCTGTGGACCAGTTTACAATAGGTAGCTTGCACAGTCATACAGCCCAGGTGGGAGAGGTGGTTTAGGCATGGCAGAAAGTCTTGCTGTGACACCTGGTTTGTAAGGGAGATTTTGATATGGAAGCAAGCTACGTTGCCTGCAAACATTTAGCTTTCTGCTTGAATGAAGATGCATATAATGTATTCAGGACCATACCATGTAGGCTTTTCAGAGAGAAGCTCCAAGCGTTGATTCCATTATGTTTACTGGGGGGGTTGTGGGGTGGGTGCTGTCTGGAAAAGTTCACAAAAGGACAGTATTTGGAAATGTTGCCTTGGTTTTAATTAACCAGGGCTTTCCCCTGGACTACAGCTGTTGTTCAGCTGCATTGAGAAGGGCTTTCCTGCAGTCATCAGTCTGTGTTGTCAAGTTCTGCAGAAACGGGAGCTTCAGCTCGCAGGGCTGTGTGGTTGTGCTGGTGGAGCAGATGCTGAAGCCTGGCTGAAGCACAGTGTGGGGGAAAGTGTGGCCACAGGCCTCTGCCCTGCTCACCACTGAGGGTCTGCAAAAACGTGGTGGTCGTGTGGCTGTGGCTGACATGCCTGTTATGGAACATGACTCTTGAAAGTGGCTCTGAGCCACGTTAGCGAGTCCCAGGGTTTGAGAAATGAGCTTTAGGAAAATGGTAAGGGCACTGCAAGCATTGTTTGGTCTAGACAGCTCATCTCTCTTAAAATACATGCTATGTTGATTTTTGTGTGAATTTTTGTAGCATAGCCAAATACATGCCCATATACATGTGCCCATCAGCACTGTGAATGAATATCATTAACCTGGCAGGGTATGTAGTGATATTTAAAGTTTGTGATTTATATTGTTTAGGAAAGTAACACAATTTCCGGAGTTTGTTGTATTTTTTTTACACTTGCTAATGTGCATCTTGTGGTTTGTGTCCCTCTTCCACCTGCATTCCACCATGAGATGCAGGATGAGATGCTTCATCCTTCCTCATATTCCTGGCCACCATTTTGCATCAGTGAAGGAAAGAAAACACCTGACAAAGGAAGGCATGTTTCAATTGTACCTTAGAATTGTGGTCTGTAACCTTCATCTGTTCTGTGATTGTAGAGATCTGGGGACAAAGAATTCTTGGGGAGAGTAAATCTCATCTTTTCTTTTTCTATGCTGCAAAAAAATTATAGTTTTGAGGGTTTTTTCCGGTCTAATAACTTGGAAGGATTAACTTTGCACTCTAATAAATAAAACAGCCAAGCAGATTTTGTCCAAACGTTTCTTCACCAGACTTAAATCCTAATCCTGGACTAAAATCTCACAGGCTTGTAGTAAAATTGTTCCAGACTAAAACTTGGCAAAGTAGAAGATCTCTGAAAGCAGGGTTTACAATGGAAATGCTGATGCAAGCATAACTGGAGCATTGCAAACGCGACGCCATAAGAACAGCTTTGCATATTGCTCATGAATAGCTCAGAGGTAAAAGGATTAACACTTCTTAATGCTGCTTTGAATCTGCTAGACTTTTTGCTTGCTGGACTCAACACAGATATTCTGTAGTGTATGCAGGCACCATATATTTGCCTTTTATTCTGATCCCTTTATTCCCCCCTAGCTGAGAGTCCGTTATTGCTGCAAACAGAAGCCTTTGTTACCTCGAATTTCCTGCATCACCTATCAGGATCTGTCAGGAGACAGAAATTAATACCAGAAATAACAATTTGAGCTCAGTGTGTAGCTCAATTTAATTTGCAGACTAAAGGAACTTTTGCACATTCTGTATTCAAAGAGGAGGAGGAATGGGACTGTTGGTGAAGAAGAGGAGAGTTAGGTTCTCTTGTAAAATAGCCAGCCTGCATGCTCCAGTGAGGATCTAGTTCTGTGGATAAAAAGCCTGGTTAAAAAAAATCCTGAAAGTGAAATGCCTTTTATTTTGATGGTGTCACTGAATTTGTGCCTGCAGACGTTTTGGATTCTTTTTGCTTTTAGCTAAAGCATTCTGAAGTGAGCATGTGTTTGTGTACTCTCTGTAAATATTGGTAGGTTTACAGGCTTTTCTCTTGGAAGATTTTCATCATATATAAAAGTTAATGCTGTGTCCTCAGCCCATTTGTTTAGACATGGTTACCTGTTCCTGTGAAAATGAGAGCCGAGAAAATCCTGTTGCTGGTCAATTAAATCTGTTCGGGGTTGTGTGTGAGTGTGTGTGTGTATTTATGTGAGCACACACATGCACGCATATGCATAGATATATAAATATCCTATTGCGGTTGCCATAGTCACATTCTTGCTGGGCTTTCTACCAGCAAGTGTGCAGGGAGGTGTCAACAAAACATGATGTGTTTTAAATATAATCTGAAACACCATCCAGCAGCAAATCAGATGTTTATTAAAGGTCCCTTTCCTCCACCAAGCGTTCACTTAATTTGCCTTCTCACAGAAGGGAACAAACTTGAAATACTTCAGTGTTTAAGCAAATAATATTTTATAAAAATGGTAATATGCATGATTAAAGATAAAATACAAGGCTCTGGCTGGTGGTTATTTACAACAGGTATGGCTCTCAGACAGCAATGGTAAGAAAAGTGAGTATATAGTAACTGTTAATCCACTTGACAACTGATAAGAATAGAAATTGTGCTGGCAGGAAAATAGAGGTCTTGCACAAACATGACATTATTTTCTTTGACTTATTTTTTTCTTTTTTTTTCTTTTCTTTTTTTTTAATAAAATTAAGGTAAGTGTGTATATAAATCAAAGTAATTTGAAATACATACCAAAAAACCCCCTGTAGCCATGATTGCTGTAATTCATGTTGTTGGTCCTTCTTTTGCTGTTACAGAACTTAAGATCTTGGTCATTTATTATGGGTGGGTGTCAGATTTTGATGTTGTTAATGGATTTAAGTGTGCTATGGTACATGCTGTGTGTGGTGCTGTATATGTAAAAACTAAGAACATCATGGTAGTCTCTAATTTCTTTGGCTTTGAAAATTACTAAGTAAAAGAATAAGCAAGAAATATACATAGTTAAAATTCACAGTGGAAAGGAAGATCCTTAGGAAGATCTGAGTTGGTCTGGATGATTATTAAAGTTGCTGGTTATTATTTTTAATATAACTTCTGAAGCAGCTTTTATCAAAAGATCTAGGTGCATATTACAGACCAGTTTAAACTCATAATATCCTTGTGGTGAGCTGGGCAAGTATTTTCAAGAAACTGATGTCCAGAGATGGTTGCCATGCTTGCCTGTGCTAATTTGGAAAGCTGGGTCTTGTTTATGCTTGAAGTGAATGCAGATTAAGGTAGGATGTAAGCACAGTAGTCATTTCTGATTAATTAAAAGTGCAGAAATTCTTTCTGTGAAACAAGAGTGTCTTGTTTCTGGTTAGCATATCCTCTTTGAAATGGCACCCATTGCGGAAAACTGCCCACTCGTGGCTTTAATAAAGAGCTGTTGTGTGAGCAGGAAGGTCCTGGTTACTGAAACTGGGGAAAGAAAATGTGGGGTTTCTTGCTCTTGATTCTTTGACCTGTCTGCTGGACTGGCTGGTCAAACAAGTGGTCAGACAGTCTCAGGGGATCAGTGGCCACAAGTCACTGGAACGGAGGCTTACCAGTTATTCGCAGTGTTTGTCAGGTGATGTGTCCCAAGCCTGAGAGGTGTGGTGCCCCACTGCTGTTGTATGGGCAAGGCATTAACAAAATCTGAGGGACTCCATTTTGTGTGGGATGACATTGAGTGTTGCAAGGGAGAAAAGCCTGTATTTTGTAGTTGCCGTAGTGAAACCCTACAGCAGCTCTACACATAATCCATTTTCTGAAAACTGAGGAGACTTCCCAGCTGTTTTCTGTCCCTCAGTATTGTCCTGGGCTAGTGAGATCATCTGAAATTCGAGTTAATGTTGCTGTGTGTTAGGAAGTTATTTTCCTTGCCTTGCTTGTTCAGTGTAGCCAACATTTTGTTTCTGGGAGGAATTTCGCAGCTCTGAAACAGCCTCTTCTGATGCATTAAAAGATGTGCAATTGTTGCTTTCCCATGGAGATGTTGCACAAGTCCTTGTCTGCCCAGGCGTCCATGCAGGTACAGCATACCTGCATAGAGCATGCAGCAGCAATATAAGATGTTATAACAGACATGTAGTTATTGATGGATTTTTATCCTCAATAAATTCCTGTGAAAATAGGATCATAAAAGCCCTGCTTCTTATATACAGAAACAGGAAATCTAGTAGATTAAATAACTTGACTTTGAGGTTTCAGCTGAGCCGAGAATAAAACCAAGATATCTTAAGTGACCGCCTGGTACTAGGTATGGTACCTTGTACTAATTAGTGTAATACAACTTGCTGGTGTAGATACATCCATTTTGGAGTCTTTTTGGCCTTATTTGGAAAAGATATGATTTAAAATGGGGGAGGCCATGGTTGATTTGCAGAATATTGGATGGTTTGAATGAGCTTGTGAAAGTCCTTTTCTAAATGTGTCTGCAGCCACTACGTGGAGCAGGAGAACATCCTCTGTGCATGGTTGGCTGATGAGGTGTGTTAAATGTCTGTTCAAAAGAATGCCAAATCACAAACAAAAATAGCCCAACCCAAAACTTCTTCCTCTCCTTTCAGTATTTTCTTGCATTAAGATTTGCTGTCAGGTCTGCTAATTTTAGTGTGGTGTCAGTCTGACATGCGGGACATTCACAAGAACTTCCACTGACACATAAATTAGAGCCTCTCACAGTGGTGTCCTGGGGTGGTCTGAAGTAGTGAGGTGTAGCACACAACAGTTGCTAGGATGCAACCTGAGAGCATCCTTATGGCAGCAGAAAGAAAATGGAAATAAAAAAGGGAGAGCAATGGGCTATTTGGATGTCCAAAGATAGGCAGATAAAACACTTGGATATTAGTACATTATAAATTACTACTTCCCTGGTTTCCTGAACCCTGTGAGTGACAGGTCAAATCTGTCTCTGGTGAAATAGCGGTAAGACTTGTGGAACTGAGGGACTGGAATAAAAGCAACGTGAGTGGTTCCACAGGACCCCACCATTCTTCTGGTTGAGTAGCTGATGTTTCCTAGAGCAAAGCAGGAATTGAAACAAGAATGGGCCCTGCTGGCTTGCTGCCTCTTGCCTCTGCAGGTTTGGTTTCTTTGGCATTTAGGATTACAGTGTGGCCTTATAATGCTTGTGCCAGGCAAAAGCAGCCCCTCTGCCCATCTCATGAACAACATGAGGAGCAGCATTGAATGTCATGGTGGTCCTAAATTTTAGTGGTGTCTCTTGCCACTGGAACTGATTGACCTGAAATATTTTACTTCAGTGTCTGACTCTGTGTATAAATGGGGAGAATAAAACTGATATATTGTATTTTAATGTTAAAAATTTTCAGGAAACATTCTGTAAGTGTAAAGCGATTCAATAATTCATCAGGGATAAGTGAGTGCCTTGCTTCTGTGTTCTGAAGTGGGCATTGCTTGTTCATGCTGTGGTCTGTTTGCTTGTAGTCTTTAGTGCTTGTTTGATCACTTAAGCAGTTCATGACAGCACCCTTATAATACAGGAAAAAAGGCCAGTTTGAGGAGCCCTTGTATAATGTAAAAGATTACAACTAGGAAATACTACATAGCTCTTTGTCCTTACAAAATCCTGCAAAATATTTCCAATGATGTCTATGCACCAGGATCAGTGGCAGCTTATGTGTGAATGGAAATGGATTTTGCTTCGTGGATGTTCTGTTGGAAGGAGCTGTGTCTGCTGGGCAGTGCTTGGTGTGATGCTGGTGTCTCTGGAAAGTCTAGGAGGTTTTGTGTCTCAGGTGTGGAGTGAGAATTACATTTTGAGAGCTTTCAACATTGTTTTTCGAGTGATTCCCAAATACAGCTGAGGATTTTACATGGGTTACAGGAAACCATTTTTATATGAGGAGCAAGCTCACTCTGCTCCTCAGACAAGTTAAGTTCCTGGGTTTCCATTCCAGTTTTGAGACTGAAGCAGGGTTAAGACTTGTCTATGTTGATGGGGGTTTCTGGTGTATCCCCATGGTAACTGTCCTTCATGTGGGATAATCAGCATGCTTGCAGAGCAGAGCTGGTAAAACCACCTCTCACTGTGGAACAGTGTGCCTGCTGGAGCAGTAGGCCCAGTTTTTTCCAGCACACTTCTTATGGCAAAAGCCTGTCCAGTGACCTTATAGGTTGCTGAGGTGGAGGTACAGTGTTTTTCCTGCAGTCTTCATTGCTGTGGGCTACTCTCTCATTGAATTTTCTTTTCACTAACGCACATCTTAAGAGTATCTACAGGATGTCTTACTAATTGCATGTTTTCACTGTGGTAGCGCAATTGGAAGTAAAAGTTTCCGTCATGATGGAGTACAGCTTGTCCTGTGTAATATTTTTTCATGCAGACATTATATTTTAAGGAGTGCGGAGAATCCAGTTTGATACCAGGAGAAGCTGGAAATCCAGATGGTTAGGCAGCTCATACTGGAACTTTGTGTTCACAGAAGGCCTTAGGTACACAGGAGACTAATGTAAAGAGGTAATTTTGGAAAGTTGAGATCCTGCAGATGCTCTGATGACATTGTTTGGCATAGTGCAGGTTCTCCAGTTTTCGTTTGGCCAGTAGGAGATAATGAGAGGAATGCATGACCAACAAAACATAAACCATCGTGGACTCTGGGATCTTGCGACACAGAAGTGAAGAAGCTTGTACAGAGTGATGGAGAAGGGCAGTCTGGATGGAAAAGGTTAAAGTCGTGCACTCCTGGGTTCCTGGGTTGGTTTTTTTTTTTCATTTTACATGAGTGTATTTGTTTCAACGGCTACTTTGCCGGCAGTGGTTTAGAAAACAGTAAGGTCATAGCCATACTGAACTTCAGAGGATGATTTTTGCTGTCTTCATCTGCCAAGGTTTAGTGAAAGAAGTCTCTCCTTGTCTTTCATCCTGTGTTTGACTCTTTCAGAGGAAAGCCTTGCTCAGCCAGCAGGGTACATCACATGTGTTACAGTTGCTGGAAGATGAGATTTGAGAAGATATCTTGAGTGGGGCAAGAAATGTAGGTGTACTGTAGTGACCGATAACAAAGAATCAGATAATGACTGCTGAACTGAATAACAAGCAGGCTTAGCTGACTTTTACTTGTTAATGTTCAAGAAGTTGAAGTGGAAGAGAAAGAAAATTGATCCTATTCCTCTCCATTGCTCTTTGCATCCTTCCTTGTTCTGTAGTACCTCTAGAGACTCCTGGGGGGCCATGAGTCAGTCTGTGTCAGGGTGATAAGTAACTCCAGGTAAAAATTACTCTGTGTTGGATTGAAGTTAAGGGAAAATGCTTCAGTATTTGTCTATAGGTGCTGTGTTGGTTTGTGCTTAGCCTGGCAGATTCAGATACCTGCTGTTTGGTCAATGCTTTGTATAGTCTTGGTTCTTACTTCCTACTTCATGACTTGTTATCCCAAATAGGGTTTTTCTATGCCCTTAGTTCTCTCAAAAGACTCTTAAACATCTTTCAGGCATGTATTTGCTGGAGTGAAAGCAGCAGGGCTTGAAAAGTTTCATGTGATGCTGCTGTTGAGAATTCAGCATCTTTACCTGAGGATGTCAGGCTGCCCAGGAGGTGGATCATCCTATGACAGCCTGTTTGTCCAGGCATGCATCTATTGTCGCTATAGGAAGATAGATATATTCCCCAGAAGCCCTTAACATAAAGGTTTATGCACGTGTGAAAGGTGCAGATGCACACATGGGTGGTAAGGACTTTGGTAAACCTGGGCACAGCTATTGATGCTCTGCTTGGCTGATGGTGACTCTGCTTCCCTATAAAAGCACACTGTACTAATCTTCTTGCATTGTAGGACCTGTCACCTGGCAGGTAGGTCTTAAATAGTGCCTTCTGAAAGAGCCATCACCAGCTGTTCTGAGCTGGCTGTGGAAGAGAAAGACAAGTGAAGTTGCAGCTGTTCGGTACAGGAGGAGTAAAGGGAAATCCACTAACATGGTTGTAAAGTTCCGGAGCAGTACTTAGGGATTCGTTTGGGATGTATCATTAATGTTTGCATTTAGAATTTCATATTTGAGATGGATTTTGATGTAGAACTCACAAAGTGGAAATGTGCAGTTCAACATCAAATTAAATTGTTTGAATCAATGGAGTCTGTTGTTGCTGTATAGTTGACATAACTGTGTTAGATCAACATGAATTGTTCTGATGGGCAGTGAGAGTTGTGGACTTGGCTTTAGTAATATACATAGCTATAGACTGGACCACTGGATGGCATGGTTGGAATTCTGCTCTTATGTAACTGTTACCTGGTTGCTATTGTTTCTGTGTGTACAGTAAGTAATGTCTTGAATTCTTTGAGAATCTCATTTTGTGGAGCATAATAAAGCAACAACTTGAGTGTTAACAGAAATCTTGAGTGTTACGTGTGTGTGTAAGTTGCTGCTACTGTAATATTTTTCAAAGGTATGCTGAAAAAAAAAACAACAAACAGCAGGAAACATGGATTGCTATCATGGATTTATCCAACCTGAGACAACTCTCCAGCAAGCTTTGCTTGATCTAAGGCTGTTTATACAAACTGAGTATTTTGTAACTGTGTCATCTTGTGAGTTACAGGCAATACAAATTAAAAGCTACTTTCTGCATTGCTCCAATGTACAGCTGCTGGTGGCTTGCTGGAGAGCAGCTACAGTGAAAGGACTCGCTTGCCCACAGCATCTTCTCTCCAACATTATGGCCTGTGTTTATCCCTGAGAGGGATCCTGGCTTCTGAAGTACTGTACCAGTAGACATGTGTTGCCCATGCAGTGATGAGGAAAACAAGGGTAATACATGCTGGAGGGTGTTTTCTATGCATCTGCCCAGTTTTATTTTTACATGATATATTTATACACATGTGTTATCTTCCCAGTTTAGCTTTAATGCCCTCTAATTCTAAGTATGCAGTTACAAAGAAAGCAAAAATCAATGTAGAGGAAGAACATGGACCTTTAGAGCTTTGTAGTATGTGAAAAATTCCCAAATCTTTTAAGTGTTTTGCATGTTCAGATGAGTTAATGCTCTCTGTGAAAATGTTCCTGCTGATAAGTAGGAAAGAAAACTTTGGCTTGAGAACTCTGGCAAAATACAAGGGAGACTCAAGCTGTCTGATTGTAGGCTTTAAATACCCAGAATGATTCATCCTGCTTTTTTGTTGTCCAAACCTGTAGTTAAAAATTACCGTATATTTAAAGTAAATTCAAGAAGGGTTACCACAGAAATGTGAGAATAAACTTGAATGACAAAACATTAAATTATTTTCAATTCCTCCTTTAATAAGACTGCTCTTACAGTCAAAGAATAATTCTAAGTGACCTGCAGTGCTATCCAAAAGGAGTTTGTAATTTTCAGCTGAGTTGACGCTGAGGATTTAGCAGCTGCCTGTGCAAGAAGAGTGGGCGACATAAGCAAATTGTGAAAATTGGCAGAATGTGGCTTGGATGGCTACTTATTAGATGAAGACTGGTATGCACAAGACAGTCTAAACAGACTGCTGATGAATTAGAGCATACCTACTAAGTAGACAGCAAAGAGAAATGACAAGTCTAGGCACTCGTATCTCAGTTTTTCTTAACTGGTGATTAGCAGTGAGCTTAGCCTTTTTATATCATCATCTTCAACACAGTATTTTTGCTCTTCCTCAGTCTTTGCTTACTGAAACTAGAATAACCTTGCGTGTCTGACTGAGGAAAAATAAGAGAATTGGGTATCTGGAACCTGAAAATAATCTGGTCATACTGCTGTGTCATCTGGTACGTAGTTATGACATTTGCTCTGGTGCTAAAAGCCCAAGCACCTTTGGTCATCATGGGTAAATATCTGTGCAGCTGTAAGTTTCTGTGCAGCTGAGAGTAGCACTTTCCGCTCCTCGAACTGTCTGGAAAGGTGAAATTGAGAACCACCTCCCTTCCCTCTCCCATCCTATCCTGATTACAGACAACATGGACCTCACAGATATTATAGGAAATGTCTTCTTAAATGTAGCTACTTGAGCAATCCGACCACTCCTCCGTTCCCAAAATCTTGAGAAGAGGACAAGAAACGAGAATAACTGTGTGTTGGGTTGTATTTTGGTCTCTGAAAGAAAGCATAGCTGACAAGGAGGGGTTATGCAGGGTTACCTGTAGGGTGTAGGGGGGAGAGAAAACTGCTCCAGCATGGCTCTTGTATCTGTGGTGAGCACAGGGTGGACCCTGCGTCAGTCGACTCATTTTTATCCTCTCATGTAGCAGTAATTCTCCTATTGCCTCTTTATAGCTTAGGGAAGAGTTGAGCTTGGTAATCAGTTGTGGCTTTTAGGTGGGACAACAACTAATTTTCATTCACCACCTGGATGCCTCAATGATGGTTTCTGAGCCACAGGTTTAAGTGGTTTGGTAGATCTTGGCAGTCCATGGGGAAGTGGCAGCTTCTCTCTGCTTCTCCAAGCAGGAAGGGGGTGTCAAAGAGCTCTCCATCTCATGTTTGCTGTCTTGGCTTTTTTCTATCTCCCTTCTAAACTTCAGGCTGTGTTTTGCAGTAAATCATATGAAATCCATATGCATTGGTGTAAGTAAGGAAGTCTGTTTTGAGACCTCTTCTGTCCTTCTGGGTATGGAGTGACAGGAGCAAGGGAACTTCACAAGACCGGTTCTGTGGTTTCTCAGGCAGTGTAGCTGCTGTGTTTTTACTGCATTCAGTGTGAGCAGATGTCTGTGGAGTTGCTTTGACTTTGCTTCTGGGCAGCTTATAAATAGGGAATAGAAATAAATTATTTCTTCTATCTAAGTGAGATATTAAACAGGAAGTCTACAGTTTCTGAGAAATGCAGCGATGGGTGGACAATAAAGGAAAACGAATGAGGGGAGAAGAGATTAGGAGCTCAGAATGTTACTTGGGTAAGGGTTTTGAATTGGAACAGCAAAACATCTGAACCTGGCATATATTTTAATGAAGAAAGATCTGTTTATGACTACAGGATGACTAGGGAAGAAAAATCCTTAGATCTCTGTGGAGTGATCTGTGAGTCAGAAATTTCTGGCACTTGAAGAAGCACTCCTTGCTCCTACTCCATCCACTGTTCTGCTTTTTCTCTTTTTCTCTTTAAATGACCATGCAGTGGATTGAGAGACAAATCTAAGTAGCACTTGGTACAGTTCTTAAACAGGGCACCTATCGATGTTACGTCTCAGCTGTCCTGGTGAGCATTAACTCGTCTCCTGCTTTCTGAGTTTGCAGACTCAGCCAAGGGACAAAAAATTGAATAACCCCTGAAGAATGAACTCCTTTGTTGCCCATTGAGGCATAGCTGTGGCATTGTTTTCACCACAGGCGGGACAGTGAGTAATAGCGTCGCAGCTGCTTCACTGAGCTCTGTGCTGGAGGATACTTTAGTCTCCTTGGACTTTTCTTTCCAGAACCATTCACGTGTGGAAAAAGATGAAATACATTTGTAAGCAAGACTTCATTTTTTTTTTTTTTTGTAAGTGTAGGAAAACTGAGAGTTCTACTGTGAAAAAAAATAAACACACTCAGACTTCACTCTGTAGAAATTTGGCGGTGTGTGGCAAGGAGTCAACACTAACTTCTTTCAAAATAAATTTTCAAAATATGGGTGGAGCTTTCTTTTCATCCTGTGTTCTGCATCTGGTGTTACTAGTTTGGGCAGAAATTTACCTCTGTTCATCAAGGAGACAGCCCTTGCCTAGGCAGCATTTAGCACTGCTTCATGCTCAAAGCCCAGCAAGTAGACTGCTCATTACATTGCCTCAAAGCATTTACCTCCCAGCATACCACTTTTATGTTTGATATTTAGTAGCACCAGCTACCGTCAAATATGTTTTTGCATTGCTCTCTATTCAGTCTGCCAGGAACTCTTGTCCAGTAGCATTTAAGCTACCTTTTAAGTGTCATTTAGACATAATTATCTCACCAAGATTGTATCTATTGACAGCAAAACTGTATTAATCAAGGACTCCTTTTAAAATACTTGCTCAAGTGGATTCTTCTCTGTTTTGCCAGACTCAGTTTTATATGATGAAAATGATAAGTATTCAGTGTCTTTGCACAGTGTGGTCAGCAGTGATCAAAAAAGAAAACAGTTTTATTATTTACTATGAGATGAAAAGCAAACAAAGGCATAATTGCATTTTAGTCTTAGTCTGGTGAGTCTTGTGCTCTGAATGATGGTTAGTTTTTTAGTCGTCCATTGAGGGAAAGAAAATTTCAGAGAAATGCAGCAAGGATGACCAGCTGTCTTCCCAGATCTTCTGCTGGAGAACTTGAAGGCAAGGGAGATCATGTTAAACTTGACTAAGTCCTAACAGAGGGCTAACAGAAGGGTAAACAATGAAGACACTTTTTTTCTCTTCCTCACATAAGGACAGATCACCATCAGGTTTAAGATGAAATACTTCATCCTATGTGTAGCTTAAGCTGTGAAATGCCTGTTTTTTTAAACGAAGAGCATTTGAGCATCCATCATGCCACTATCACCAGATTGTATTTGGAAGAGGAATGCTACTCTTAATTTGCAGAGCATCATTTATTCATCTTTGTCAAGTAACGGATTTATTATTGATTTTAGGCTCCTAGTTAGTTTGGAGAACTGTATCTTTGTGCTTTGCCGTCCTTCTTCCCCAGAGGATATAATGCCACTCTGCAAATTTTGTAAACCAGCTGTTTACAAAATGTTTACAGAGTATTGGGGTTGAAAATTCAGGTATTCAGTTCAAGCACTAAGAACTTAAGCATGAGTTTCACCTGTTTTATTAACTGACTGTAGTATGATTTTTTTGAAAGAAATTGTGCCTAGAAGTACATTTAGGTCAGGAAACATATCTGGAAAAAAGCTGGACTATCCTAATTCCGGAACGTGTCTTTTTTTCTTGTGTGCCTTCGAATTTTTTCTGTTTTAAATATCTTTTCCATGTAATATAAGGAATAAGTCTTTGTAATTCTTGATTTACAGAGAAAGTAAGTTTGGAGGAAAAACAATAGTCTTCTGCAAGTAAATACACTGAATCCTCTGCAGGTTGTCATCAGGGTTGAATCAGAGCTGTTCACAGTTCATGGTGAGCAAAGAGTAACTAATAGCATTAGTAGATTCCTATCCTTCAACTGTGGGCTTTAAGGTGGGTTGGTGTTATGCCTTATCTGATTTTTCTGTCCATTGCAAGTCAATATATTTCATTTACTCTGGGGTGTTAACTGTAATTTTGTAAAGAAAAAACTTCCTAAAAGATACGTAGCTCAAGGTGAAATTGTAGAGAGGAGGAAAATCCTGTTCGTTTAGTTAATCCACCACTGAGAGCATTAGAAAGGCAAAACTTGTTTTTTCTGTTTTCATCTGGACTAGCTTCAGCATCTAGTTGTGGTTTCTACTTGAAGTTTTCTTCTGTATGTGGTCGACTTGAAACTCTTGCTGCTTGGATATTGTAACCAAGTCACCTTTGCTGACTTTTTGATAAGAGAAGAAACATTGCTCTTCCTGGTCTACAGCTGCATTTTAAGGTTTTTTAGTGAGTTTGTAATGTAGGTGGCATACTCTCTCGTAGTATTTTGTAATCTTTACTTTCCAGTCATAATATCAGGTGATAATAAATCATGTTCCACTTGGGTCAGTGTTCTCAGTTGTTGCTGAGCAGCTCAGGGGTAACGAGATTCATCAATGCTGAATTTGTTTTTAGAGGCTCTCACTTCATCTTTCAGTTCTTGCTGTTATCCCTTTCTTGTCTTCTGCTCTTGACTGTTCACATCATCTGCCCTCCCGCCTGTGTTCAGCTCAGGTCTTCTTCTCCTGTACCCCCTTCCTGAGCCCACCTGAAGCTGAAGGTCTGGGGGACAGAAGTAACAGGCAGAGAGGTATCTTCATTCCTGGTGTCCACTGAGGTTTGAGAGGTAGGAGAGGAAATGGTGAAAGGATCTACTAGATCACAGAACAATTCAGTTTATCTAGATGAGATGTACAGTCAGGTGTGTGTATCAGTGGGAGACATGGAGTAATGGGCTTGTGGGATGTAATAACAAGCTCTGACATGGCATGGAAAGCAGAACTCAGTTTGGTCACAGCACTGACCTAAGACACCGCAGTTCTGAAGAATTCAGCTGATCTTTGCTAAGTTGGTTTAAAGTTGAAAAAGGCCACTCACATTTTATCTCTGTTTAAGAGGCATTTGACTTTAATTGTGTAATTTAGGTAGGTTGCATCGAGTCAGTTATTTTTACATGTAGAAGACTGTTCTTCTTGCAGAAGAAAAGGATATTTCTAGAGATTTAAATGATCCTTATTATGAAATTGCAAAATCACTACCATGGAGAATTTCACTTAAATTGTGTATTCAGTTTCCAGAGACAGAATTTAATATTTTGAGGTGAATTTTTTTCCCTGCAAATACTTAACAATTATACAACTTGTTTCACAGCATCCCTTTAAACATTCACACCTCAAAGCTTTTTATTACAATGAGAAGACATTTCTTTGCTCAGAAGCACAGTAAAATTTTCCAGTGGTGCAAATCCTGCTGTCAGTGCTGCTGTTGTGGTTTAACTCCAGCTGGCAAGTCAGCCCCACAGAACTGCTTGCTCACTCCCTGGTGGAGAAATGGGAGAAGAATTGGAAGAGTTAAAGTGAGAAAATTCATGGATTGAGATAAAAAGAGTTTAATAGGTGATGCAGAAGCTGCACATGCAAACAGGGAATTCCTTCACCTGTTCTTATGGGCAGGCTGGTGTTCAGCAAGGCTCTATCATGCATAACTGACTTGTGAAGACAAACACTGTCAGTCCAAACACCCTGATTTCCTCCTTCCCTCAGCTTTATAGGCTGAGCATGGCATGGAACATCCCAGTGGTCAGTGGGGGTCACCTGTCCTGGCTGTGTTCCCTCCCAACTCTTGTGTACCCCCAGCCCCCTCGCTGGTGGGGTGATGTGAGAAGCAGAAAAGGTTTTGACACTAGTCATTGCCCTGCCCAGCAATAACTGAAACACTCTCAGATTATCAAGGTGGCACAAATCCAAAACACTGCCCCATCTAGCTACTGTAAAGAAAATTAGGTGTGTACGAGCCAAAACCACCATGTCCATTTTATCTGTAACTCAGTTTTCTTAGAAGGGCACCACAGTGATGGGAGACTCAGCAGACATTTGTGCTTAATTTTCTTCTTAGAACCACAGAAAAACAGTAGTTTCTGTAATAAAGTGGCATCCGTTTGTTAGGGAAAACACCAAGCTTTTAAAATGGCATGTTATTATCTTTTATAATCTTAGTTTAAATGAAAATTGCAAATGAGAGTGCGAAGCCTGCATAGATTTGCTTTTGCAACTTCTAGAATATGCTTTCTCAAGAGACTACAGAAGATTACAAGTATGCTATGCTGTCTCAGTGTCTGCCTAAGGGGAGTTTTGCCCCCCAATAAATATAAATCTACAGATCATAAATTAGCATTTTATTGTCAGCCACCAGGTGACTCTCAAATGTCAAGAAAAGGTGCATGACAACTCCCAGACTTCTGTTGATGGCAGTAGCTGCCATCATGTTGTATGAAACAATTTAGTGAGAGGCAAATGGCACCTTTCCTAAATCTTCCAAGTGTATGCTCTGTGCACACTTGGTTTTTTAACTGAGACTCTATAAATCCGTCTGAAATTTGAACAAAATCGTTGTTGAAACCAGTTTGAAGTGTTTGGAAGAGGAAGATAAGCTGGAGAACTCTTGGTGTTAACTGGAGAAGATTCCCAACTTGGACTGATGTCTCATGCCAGTGTTTCATTGAGGAGCATGAAGAAATTATCTGTTCTGCAGTGTAACCTTGACAGAAGGGGTTATTGAATTATTTCTTTTATTTGTATCAGCGTTTAGAAGTGCCATAAACAAGTCTGGGTAACACCTTGGTAGTGATTTGTATTACAGAAAGAATTGTTGTGAAAACAGTTTTAGAAACTGGAGCCTCAGCTGCTGTATTTATTGCTGAGGTGAGAAATTTTTTGTCCTTATTTAAAACAAAACAACTACCCCCCTGCTTCCACATTCTCTCTCTTTTTCACTTCCGCCACTTCACAGCATTATGTCACTAAATCATGAAGTGACACAGAGAAAAGTTAATTGTGCATTGCTGGCTATCTGATTAAATCAACTCTTCTGCATTTAGACTAGTGGATTTATGAAGATGAAGTAAAGGGGAAGAAATGACATGACCACTGAGGGAAAAATGAATATTAATGTCTTTTCAGCAACAGTCTGATGAAATGTTGTATGTTTAAGTTACCTAGCTGTTTCAATTACTCATGAAACAGCATGGTTTGGATGTAATTCCGCTTGGTAGTGCTTGCTAAATGCTTCATAAGTGCTTTTAGGTGACCCAGTTTTGGCATTGATACAAAGAACCTGTAATTCTTGAATGCAAAAAAACATTGTAAAAGGACTCAGCAAAACTCCTGAATTAGGCT
Source organism: Hylia prasina (assembly GCA_013397195.1). Lineage (NCBI taxonomy): Eukaryota > Metazoa > Chordata > Aves > Passeriformes > Sylviidae > Hylia > Hylia prasina. The sequence goes on from VYXD01000210.1 coordinate 62,425, forward strand.
GCATACTCCAGGAAATTTGGTACTGGTGCTTTAAAATGCTAGATACTTGTTTATTTGTAAAAGCGAAAAACTTGTACAGGTATGTCATTAATGAAATAAATGAGTGGTGCAGATCAATAGGTGAATATTTTAAAGGCTTTTTAGATTATTATGCTACAAGAATAATGCAGGAGGAAGAAATAGGCTTCTATTCTTCAGCAGAATTCTTCAGCAGGCTTCTGACAGCTAAATCAAGCATTGGTAATGCAGGTAAGCTTGTCATCGAGATCCCTACCCACATGTGAGGAAAGAACCAGGACAAAATTCTTAAAAAGTTTTTCAGGCTTCACTCTGAGCTTTTTTCCCTAAATCATCAGATCTTGACTCTGCTTAAATTTAACAAAATACAGCAAATTAAAGGCATAAAAGTAATACTGGGAAGCTTCAGACTGAAGAGAATATGCTTTGGAAAAGCCTGCACCTTTGACATGAAGGTTAGATCAGATTTACTGCTCTGCAAATTCAGTTACTAGCTTTATTGCTCTTTCTGTGTATTAAACTTTATACACACTTTCTGAGGATGGAATTTGCAAAAGTGCAAAAATTTGCTGGAGCCTTGCACTTAGTGTGCCAAATCCCAATTGCCATACATATTGCACATTTGGAGTACGTGAACAGTCTCTTCCACTGAACAGTCTCATCCACTGAATCTTGCCTTATGAATATTTAATAACACTGAAGTGGTTGACTTTTACAGATCCGCACCTTTTCTAGGAGTATTTTGTTTTGTAATGCAACTCCCATCAGCTGAAGTGGGTAAAAGTTCACTAGTGAAGATCATGAGTGCTAGATAGCATACTGAGACTATTTACTCCTTGAACAGAGATGCAGTAAAAAAACCATCACTTTCTCTGTCTGTATTTAGCCAACATCTCCCACCTCTGTGGAACAGGTTTTCCTTACATTATCTTGAACCTCATACCTCATTTAGTCCAACACAGTGCACAATGAGGTCAGTCTTTTGATGTGTGAGGGTTTCATTTTATGGTCACACTTGAGCAGGCAACAAATCATGGGTGAACTTTGGTTCCTCCAGGTTCTCATTAACATCATCACTCCTCACAGTGTTGCACCTCGCAGCTGGACTGGAGAGTGCTGTCATGTTTTGTAACCTGCTGAGGCTTCTTGGTGTAGGCTCCCAGTTCAGCTGGTCCTTCTGTGTGGTGAGACAGTACAGAAGGTGAAGAGGTGAAATAGATGGGTACTGTCGGTGTGGCAGTCATGCAACTTGCTGTGATCCAGGGCTCTTTCACAGGGAACTCCATGGCAGCCACCTGCTAGGAAACGTGAGTCAGCTGTGTGTCCTGGCTGAAGCCAGTGAGGAGCTGCATAGGTGAAGGTCAAATAAAAGACTTAGTGGCTGGAGACACAAGTTCCTACCCTTAGATATATCACTGGAGACTTCATGCTTGTTAAGCCCAGAACATAATGTCCAACATCAATTTTATGTTTTATGGTAGGATCTCCCTCAGGGTAGAGACTGACTGATCCTTCCTAGTTAAATAGAAAAAGTTTTCCATACCTCTCAAGCATCTCTGTAGTGCACAAGGTGAATCTTTTGAAACTTCAATTTCCACTACTATTCTAATACTTTGATGTCTGTTGTGGAACTGATGTATGCCCGTGTTCTTGTGTGAAATTTATGTCTTCTGGAGGACAGCCTTGCTTTGTGGATTGCAGACTTTCTCTAATTCTTTGAAGATTGTTCTCATGGAAGTAATTCCAATATTTTGTTTCTCAGTTTATGGATGGATCCATTTATTCCAGCTGTTGGGATTCTCATTAGCAGAAATTAACACAAGCTGTGACATAAGCTTGGCTTGACTTTTCCACCACAGATCACAGTTACGTGAATGAAGTAACTCATTACTGAAATCATCTGTAGTTAAGAGAAGCTTTCTGTCAAGCGGATTCACAGAGAGCACGATTGCAGCCTGGGGAGTGGTGTAAAGCACAGCACAGACTCCATTGGAGCAGGACATGTGGCGAGCTGTCAGCCGAGCTGCTTCTCCACCTTGACAGCCCTGATTACCTCCCGTGAGCACTATGAGATAGAGGTGGTGGTGTTACCTGAAAGGGGGCTGTTGTAAGAGTGTGCTCTTTTAATGCTGTGGAGTTCTTGTACTTCTTCTTGGAAAATGTATTAAAAATCTGAAAGGGCTTTGAAGAAGTGCAGTGTGGCATTGAGGTCTAAAGAGCCTGTCTTGCCTGAGCTTCTCTACTCACTCTTGGTGCCTTATTTCCAAGAAGGTTCAGAGATAATCAAGTTACCACCAGCATGCAAATATCTGCAGGAGTGGGGAATTTCTGGTGGACAGATGTTTAATTTAGCAGCAGAATGAATGATAAGGTCAGTTGGAGGGGGGAAAAAAAAGTTACAGGCCATAAATACCCTTTCCCAAGGAAGAGATATTTGCAGTCGGGATGACTGAATGAGGGTGACTGAACATAATCACTCTGAATACTGCTGAATATGGTGGCTTTCCCCAGCTGCTGCATTGGAAGTAGAAGCCTCATGAGGAGGATCTGTGCACAATGGTAAAAAAGACTCCCTAGCCACAGGGAGTAGATTTGCTAGATGCAGCCATGTGGTTTGGTTTGCCATAGCCTGTGAGCCTTGCTGCTCTTGACATATTCCATATTTAGCCTACTTTATGCTCCCCTCCCTTTTTATAAAATTTAAATAGCACCCATGGTGGTGTGTGCAGGAGATCCTGTCTGTATTGTGAGTCTTGTTTACTCTAGTTCTTGGCTCCTCAGTCACTAGTTGTTTACATGGTTTCACTGGCAACTGTAGTTCTGTTGCTTTTTCAGCTCCTGGCACACTTAATTAACTGGTGGGCTTGGAAGGAAATGTGCTTCTGTGTTCTTTTTTAAGACCTGAGAATAAATATGTGAAAACTGGTTTTCTTAGAGTTTTTATATATGACAGAAAGATGGGAAGGTAGGTGTAATAATACTGTGTATTGATTTTTCATTTAATCAGTCTTGAAGGTAACTTTTCTGTAGCGTTGTGTATTGTTTGTAGATGAGTCTACTCGAAAAATGATGTCTAATGTAGAAGGAGTTACTGCGAACCCTTAAATCTAGTGACGTGGTGTATCCATGAGTTCAGCTATTTGGATTTTGTTGTAAACCTCTTAGATATGATACAGTGGAATCCTCTTAAACACAAATTCCATGTAGCAAGTGACAGAACATAATGAAAGCATAAACTCTTACACAAATAAAACTGTCAAATGCATAATGCTGCAGCTATAAACAGCTATGGATCTCAGCATGTTCCATGGAATTTAGTGAGCTGGGTTAGGATGCACATTTTTGGGTCAATTTTGATTTTTACATCAGAGCTTGAAACGGTATTGATACTTGCTTAAATAAACTGTCCTTGCTTGCAAAGGAAGCCTTTCTTGTCAATATCTTAAAATATCTATACTGCTGACAAATTAGTAGTTATCTTTATATAATGAATAGCAGAAACACTGTGTGGACATCAAGTGATACAAATAATAGGAGATAACATATCTCTAATACAGTGCAAGAAGCTTTCTCAGCTGGAGTGGAACAGCACTACTAAAGAATATTTGAATTAAGACTGAATTAAGGGTTTATGCTTTACGTATTTTTACGTAAAATGTGTAAGGAAGTATGTCAGCATTGTCAGAAGTCATTCAAAGTGGCTTTCCACTGTGTCCTCCTGAGAATTCTGCATTGTTGCTGTTGGGCTCAGTGACCGGCTGGGCTGTGGAAGAAGCACGCCCATCACAGGTCTACCCTGCACTCTACTGCAGGGTCAGAAGAAGCAAAGGAGGTCCTGAACAGCCCTGTGCACTCTGCCCACAGTCCTCAGAAAAGCAGTGGTGTTCTACAAAACCCTCCCACAGCTGCAGCTCTGGGCACGTGAGGAAGAGCTTTTGGTGAGATCCCACTGCTGACTTTGCCAAGTCATGTTTTCCTGCTCTGCTGATGTTTTCTTACTTTGCGCCTGCCACATAGTTTGGAAAGGATCTTACTCATCATCATTAACCTTGCCCTACACGGGAGTGAGTGATGGAGGCTTTAGCAAGAGACAGACAACTTGTTTTCTGTTAAACAAACAAACCAACCCCACACCATCCAGTCAGGTGGTGCTGGTGCCAGTTCCAGGGTGCCAGTTCTGGAGTCACTGGAGGGAGTATGCTTGGCTGCTGCTGGTTGTGCTGGTGGACACCTTGCCACAGCAGCCCTCTCCACTTTTTCAGGCTGGTGTTTGCCATGCTGTGAATGGATGTGTTGACACAACTCAAGTGTTCTTGTCTTCACTTTGCCTATCTCAAACTCTTCTGTGATGCAGCTGTATAAATATCTGAGTCCTGCCTACATGGCCAGTAACTGCAGATACTCCTTGTGTCTGCAGGCAGATACAAAGCACATGCCTGCCAGTGCTGCTGCAGCTTGGTGAGCCCTTCTTGGCTCAACCTGTGCTGTAAAACAAAGCTTCTAAAATATGGGAGGTGTCAGAGGCAGCTGACATTTCCAGGTGGGATGCTCAGTATGTTATAGTTGGATATTTGTCCTTTGGATGCTATAAATACAGATTTTCCTGCACTGCAGTGCTTCTGGCCCACAGATATGTTGTATTGAAAGGAAGACTGTAGCGTACTTCAGTGGATCTGAAACAGATTAAAATATTTTTAAGCATCCTGCATTATTTTAACAAGGTGATTTTTTTTTCTCCCGAGGAGAATTGCTCCTATGTAAAAGTAAAGTAATTCGGATGACTTTTGAAGGCATACAGCTCTTGTTTTGCATAACGCTGAGTTTTCAGGTGACCTGCTTTGTGACCCAGTGTCCTGTTCCTCTGGCAGATTTGTAAATGTTCGTACTACAAATTTGCAATGCAGGGCACGCTTTTCTTTGCTGCTGGAAGGATGTTTGCTGCCACCAGCACAGGACAGGTGCCTGTCACCCCTGTTGCATTGTCACTGGCAGGCAGCGTGCACAGTGCTTGGCAGTGGGAGGCTCAACTGCTCAGCTTCAGGCAAAGAAGCTGAGGCAAGAAGAGTGGGAGAGGAAAGGGGTTTTAAGGTGGTAGAAAAGCGTGGTTGGCTTAGTTCTGCTTAGTCACTGATTCACTGCAGACCCATGATCTAAAGAGAAGTTTTTTACAAATCTCCTGGAACATTGTCGAAGGGGGAAAGAATGGCTGGTGCTGAAGTGATGGTCCTCTTGGAGAAAGAGCTTTTAGGAAACACAGTGATTCCCATTCTGTGTAATTTGTGGAGAAGGCTTGCACCGCCCTGCTCAGCAGACAGGCGAGGATCTCTTCTGAAGTGGAATCATCCTTGAGCAGTGTCAGCTTACATTATGAAAATCAATCATTAGGACTTCACTAAGCCCAGCTTCATTTGTTAGTTTGTAAAAGTTACTATTAGCAGTCGTGAAGAAAGATGTGTTTGTTTTTTGCAGAGTGTATTAAGTATAACATTGATTTTGACTTGAAAGTGTCCAAACTCAGAATTTAAGGCAAATAAAATTGACATGAAGGGATGTGTTTCGCTTGCATTCATAAAGATGGTACTTCAGGGATTTACATGAAATAGAAAACCTTCTGCAGGTTGCATGAAATGTAATAAATTGTGCCTGAAAACACCCCCAGTTTGACTATAAAAGCCTTATCTCACCCATGTAAAATATTTATGTGTAAATGCATATTTTATATTTTTCCTTTACCATCCTTGGGTTGCTTTATACTTTCATAAATGGCATCTCTGTTTACTTGTAGTGGAGGCAGCAAAAAAAATCTCATGTTTTATCTGATGTTATTACTTTGAGTTTTCTTTTGGTCTATTTTGAGTATAAGGAGGAGCAAAAGGCTGATTAGAGTAGGGTGATAAAAGTGGAGAGTTGGAAATTTTTGGTGAAGATCTTTGCCTGATTGTGACTTACCCCTCAGACATATGAATGCAAGATTTTTCATGTTTTACATGTCACTTTCCTTTTTTTGCTATTTTTACCCTATACGGAGTTGTATTTACTGGTGGTCTAAAAAGGTACTACCTACTGTAACTGATTATCTGATTTTTAAGGCATTTGTCACTGATTTTGTGCTTAAAAGGCCTAAAAAGTTCTTGAGTTTAAAGCTGGGAAAAATACTGTCTGAATATACAAAGGTGATGCTGTCTTAGCATTTGGTAGTGATGTGTTTGCTGTAGGAGTAGACATGTCCTGTGTTAATGTCCAAAGCATTCTAAAAGCATTTAATTTTGAGTGTTTTTAGAAATGTTTTTCAAGAATGATTCAAGTTTGGGAAGCATTTTAGTGAGTGATTTAAAGCTCAAACTGTTCATTGAAGAGAAGGTGAAAAGGTGACATTGCTGTTGCTTAGAAATACTTAAGTAAGAGAAAGAGATCAATTTAGAAGAAAAGGAAAGAAGAAAGCTACAGGAAAAGCCAAATTGATAGTTGAAGCAAGACAATTTGTAGAGAACATAGAAAACGTGTTTACAAGAGGTAATTAGCAGTTGATGCAATTTTTTAAGGGACTTAGTAGATCAAAGATGTGGTGGCTTTAGCAGCTTTTCACCTAAAAATTCGTAGTTACCAATTTTATCGCAGCATGCTTTGGGCTTCCTGAAGTTGAAAAGTTTATTAAAACATTCACCTCTCTTTCTCCAGTGTCCTTCTAGTGGTGCTTCAGGCTTTCACTGGCCCAGGTCATTGCTTTTTTGTGTTTTTCAGTGTTACAGCCAAGGGAAGGTAAAGGCTGTTGATACTGGGGGAAGTCTTGTTCTTGCTGCCAGCCGTGCTCCTCTTGTGCAGTCCCAGTGTCAGCATGTGCTTGGTGGGGAGTCACTCCCAGTGCTTCATTAGCAGCAAAAATTACAGGAGCTTTTAGCTCTTTGCACGAGCTGAATGCAGATGCTGTGGGTGCTGGGGTAAAGGAGGGTCCAGTGCATTGAGAAGTGACAGCTGGGACAGTGCTCTTCAGTGGCAGTGTTGCATGGGTTTATCTCAGTTGTTTGTGCACCTGCATTTCCAGAGACCTGCAGCAGCCTGCCAAAGCCCGAGGCGGGGAGGTCACTGGTTGAAGGAGTGATCCAGACGGTTGTGCTTCCCAGTCAGTGGATTAATTCTGTGTTTTCAGCAGATGCTGTGAAATGGATAAATTTAAGTCTGTTGTTATGCACTTTGCTTTCCAAATATCCCAGTGAAATATTTGCAGACTTAGTCATCTAGGGAGAGGGTGGTCAACTCCTACTGCTTCACAGACATGTGATATGGGAGATGCAGGATTACAGCCTTGTGGTGTCTTATTCTTAACTTTTCTTTTTTTTTTTTTTTTTCCCCAGGCTGAGCATTACTGAAGAGGAGGGGGTTTGAAGGGTTTTTTTGATTGCAGACCTGGTCTGAGTTTTATCAGCTTTTTTTTCAGATAAACTATGGATTTCATGACCTTAAATCCATAAACTTTGGGAATCCTGCTGGTCACTTACTGATATATTGTCCTTTTGGGATGAAGAACTTAACTTTCCAAGCTCTTTCAAGAAAACTAGCTAAGCACAGAGAAATCTCTGGTGTGGCTATTCTAGATTAAATGTCAAGGAATTGTGGTGGTCTGGTTAAGATGCTGTTTTCCTGGGAGCTGGAACTAATTGATTACAGAGTAAGGAAGTGTAAGCAGTTGGTGAAAGGAGAGGAGAGCTGTTGCTATAGGCCAGGCTGTGCTCCCTGGGCTTGCTGATCTAGTCAGACTCTGCACTTGGTGCTTTAACTTTTTTGCATGTGTGCCTTATATATATATATATATATATATTAAATAAAATACTAAATTTCATCCCATTAGTGTCTAGGTTTTCCAAATAAATAGTTCAGTAGAAGCTTGGGTTTGGCTGTTGAGCCAAGATAGCAATGGCCAACGTGGATTGATAATTCTTATCTGAAATGTGAGCATTGCAGGAGATCAGTAGCCTAGTTGATTCCCATCTCAAAGTGTTTTGAAACTTCAGTAATGGAGAATTATTTAATACTTCAAATTCTAAAACACAGGTTTCTGTTTTTTTCCCCAGGAAAAGGAAAACCCCCTAACTTACTTAATTTAACACAAGAGGAAAAACCTGTTCCCAGCCAGTCTGAGTGGTCTGTTGGCTCAGAATGAATCGAAATTTGTTATTAAAACTACAAAATACAACAGATACTACAAGCAGTTCATTTTCATATGCTATTGCTAACATGGCTGTTTGAATTTACTCACTGAGACCAGAATACAGATTTACTTTACAGCAATCATGGCCTATCTTTGAGACAGCTTATTGTATCTGTGTAATTGTTTTTTAGAAGAGAAAAATGAATTTCTGATTGTAGAAGTACCTTGAGTTTGGGAATGTTTTCTTAAAAGCCTACTTTTCATTCTTGCTGTTTCTTGTAAAGCCCCACACATACTGCTGTGATACCTGTGAGATTATAGTAATGGCAGTGTTCTAAATTCATTTTAGCCATTTGTAAAGAAATTGTGTGTGCACCTGTAGAAGTGGACTGTGTTGACTTTAATACATCAGTCTCTGAATTGGTATGATTTCTGTGAGCTGGAGGTTGGTGGACACAAGGTAAGAGGTGGGTGAGCTGGCAGGATGAAAAGTGGGTGTGTGGTTTTATTGCTCCTCTAAGACAAATGGGTACTGCTGGGGGGAGCCCAGTGCTCCCAGCCTGCTGGGAGCTCAGGGTGCACTGATGCTCTGGGTACACCAGCCTTCCTGTGAGGCTGATGCATGTGGAATAGTTCCTGAAAGAGACAAAAACATCTGGTCTGTGTATTTCTGCATCTCATTTGAAAACACAAGTTGCTAGAATTTAGGATCACAGCTTGGGTGCCTCTTGGCCCATGACTTCTGTAGATGAGGGTAATGGTGTAATGCGTACCTGCATCCTCCTTCTGCCAAAAAATCACTTTTTTGTTAAGGCTGCAGTGTCTGACACTGTGTGGTGCAGGGGGCTTTCACTGCATGGGAGTAAATTTGTATTGGGGAAAGCTGGTAGAAGAGAAGAGGTTAATGTAGCTTCTCAGCTCTCTTCAAAACAAAAGCTCTCTTCTCAGCCCTGGGTTTAGTTTTTAATTAGTTTGGATTACAGTTTGATTTAAAGTGGGTGAAGGGATGATGAGTTCATGTGATCTAGAGGTTTGAACATTATGCTGCTATTTGCACTTTTTGGTTAATAATGTATCCTCTGCTAGAAGGATGACTGGTGGTTTAACAGGATTCCTTCCTGTAAAACATTTTAAAAGAAAAACTAGCCTGTTCTTGCAAACTTCATTCCAGATTAGAGTTGCCAGACAGCAGTGCAGAATAGTGTTTTATTGTGAAATCTACTTCTGTTTAGGAAAAAATAAAGTCCGTGAAATACCTAATTTAGTGGTGTTATTTTTTTTTCCTTCTTCCTCTAAGCTATAGAGGCAGCATAATTTTATATACTTCATATTGAAAATTCATTCAAATGCAGTCCGGATTCACTTATTTTTACTGTCTCATCAGCAGAATATACTTTTTATTCATGAATGTATTTTTTAGATATATAAAAAAGGCAGGTTAAAAAGAATGTTCTGAAGAATGGTTTTATTGGTTAGCACAATATATGTGCTTTTAATGCAATTTAGATTGTATCTAGTGAAAATTGAGCTCAAAATTTTGAAGCTGGTGCTTGTTCTTGTAAATAATGCACGCTTTAAGTCAACACTTTGCATCATTATTTTGAGCAATGGTTTAGCCTTGATATATTTCACAATACATGTATTAGATAATGTGCTGTATATATATGGTTATTTATGGATATAAACTTTCTGATTAGATATTAATGTTAAAATACCAGAATGTTTATTGAAGATGTCTTCCTTGTTCTGCCCTTCAGTCAAGACACAGTATTAATACTGAATATAAGAAATGATGTGCAGGTACTAGAATTTGTCAACAACTAGTTAATCAAGTTAAATGCTCTGTTTCTAACTTGAAGCTTTTTTTTCTTCAGAATGGTATATTAAATGATATGTAAGATAAATTTAAGAGGGTATGTTTTCTAGCAAGAAGTTTATTGTAGTTTGAATGTTGAGAAGACCCCTATTTCTTTTTTTGGTGTTAGAGAAAGCTGGTCCTGAAAATGTCTTAGTGGAACAAATTACCGGATTGAAGAAAATGGATTTGACACTCATTATTTTGGAAGGGGGAACTGTTTGTGCAGTCAGAAGGACTGAGCTAATGGTGGTGTCTGGAGACCATATCCTTTGTCTAAATTAAAAAACAACCCTGAGAAAGGATTTTATATTGGGATATTTTGGGAGAGACCTAAGATGCCTGTACTCCTATCTTCCCTGTTACACCTTCAGCTGAATGTTTCTGTGTCCTTTCTTGATACACACAAATGATCAGCTGTGCCTTGTATTGCAGAACTGCTTCCCACAGTTTGAAGAAAGGTGTAAAAAAGCCCTGTTGCCAGCTTCTTTTGCTAGCCATTCTCTGTCTCAGTTACATGGAGCTTATGTGTAAATGCAGATTTAGTAGTTATTGTTTTTTGAATTACACTTTGTTGTTAGTAATTGCTGAGGTTCATAGCTGTGACATTTTGGTAAAGTCGCAGTATGTGGATATGTTCATCTACTTCCATATGAAGAAACTTCCTTTAAACACATTTAAAGGACATTTCTTAATTCAAAATACCATTGTGTAAAAGGTGGGTATGAAGTTGGTTTTGTTTTCTTAATGTAATTCCACTCACAACCTTAATTTCATTTCTTTCTTTAGTGGAAACAACTGGGTTGCTGACTAATTATACCTGCAGTGCCCTGATACTCTGTCTTCTGTACTGAAATTAAGATGAGAGTTTGTAGTGTCTATTTGAGGGGATCTTCCCTGGTCCCAGTAGGACAGTATTTTTCTGCTGCTGAAAATTGTCAAGAGCTGGGATCCAGCAGCTGCTATGCAAGAAACTTCCCCTTTGTTATTTTGGATTTTGTCCATCAACACTTTCCAGATAGCTGCTTGGGGACAGCAGATACTTGGATTTCTAACTTGTGGTCACCTCCAAATACTGGAGCTTGCTGATTTGGAGGTGAAAGTCTTTGCTAGCAGTCTATGAAATGTGATTGGAATCTTCCTTTGTAATTTCATTCATTGATTGCTTGCATATGTTGGCTAAGCCTGCAGCATACCTTAACTCATCTGACTTTGATAACCCTTTGTCCACAGAGAAGCTATGCAGATATATCATCCCTCAAGTGATGGTGAGGTGTGAGAGGGCAGGGGTTGATGCCTAAGTCCATTGACCCAACCTTTCCTCTTCAGCAGTGGCACTGTGATGTACAGGGTAGAGCAAAAACATTTTTAACTTTCTGAACCAGGGAGGACGTGCCTTAATGCTGTAGCACATACTTTATAAAGTTTTTTTATCTACAGAGTTTGCAGGTGTTTCAAGAACCACTGATATTACTTTGTATGTCCAAACTATTCTCTGAAAGTGAAACTAGGGAAATGGAGCTCATGGCATCAGTCTTCCTGGGGTTGTCCAAGTAGTACTTTGTTTCTGTAGGTAATGTTTTAGGTGGTATCTACAAATAATTTGATGTAAAAAGAGACAAATTTAGCTGTAAACTTGTCAGGTGCTAAAATAAATGTTATGATCTGAACAAAGTGTTTTGTTAATCTCGTATTTGGGGATTAATTATTCTTTTCTTCTGTATGTTTGCTAGGTACACTGTGAGCTGAGCAAAGTAGGGCCAGTCTGTTCACATCAAATATTTGTCTGCACTTTTCCCCATGTATTTTGCATGTAGGGTTGTCTGATAGTAAGGAAAACAGTGGGTAAACAGTTGAGTCAAAAAAGCTATTTATGAAATTTTAATATGTATCTAAGAAGGAACCTCAGCCACAGAGTAGAATAATGAAGTTTACATAGGCGCAGTGTCAATTACCATCTTGAATTAATGGTTATTAATGGTAGAAGGAGCTGCTGCCAAAGTTCTAGTGCTGGTGCTGCAGGATATGAGATGTGCTGCTGTTTCCACATGAAAAATAGTACATTTTCCTTTTTTTTTTTTTTCTTTACTGGAGCTTTGTGCTTGAGGAAGCTGGAGCAGTTATCCACAGCCAATAGTGTCTCCAACCTGCCTCTGCTAGCCCCAGAAAATCCTGCCTATCCTGTTGTCACCTGTATAGTTAAAAAGATGTATGAGACCCCAGCCTCCATGTAATACAGCTCAGGGCAGCAGTGGATTTTCACATGAGTTGCTTTGCTCACCAATGCCAACATGTCAGATGCAGTTTACACTGTTTGAATGAACATCAGCCCTCTAGCAGGAACTTTTAGAAACACTGCTCAATAAAATTCAGTGCAGAGTTGATATAGCAAAGACGATCTTCCATTTACTTGTAGAACAGGTGTACGTTATATAAAACAGGATGGCACAGGGAATGGTTTTTGAGACTTATGGCTGGGAGGGAAAGAAATTTGCATGGTAGAGCGTGTGCTGGATTTCATGTTCTTGGGTTAGATTTGAGCTGAAATTTCTGTGTGCTTTGTGGGGAGGGATCTGCTATAGTGTCTTTTGTGCTGCTAGCTTGACAGCTCAAATACTGATTTCTCATCCTCACATACCTTTTGACTTCTCTTAGCTTTGAAGAAATTCAGTTTGTAGAAGTGTAATTTCTCTTCAGTTCTCTTCAAGCTGACCCAGCCACCTGGTTAATTCGCTGCTTGCTGTAACATTAAGCCTCATAAAACTCAGTATGTGGAGCTCTAAACCTGCATTTGCTATTAGCCCTAAAAGTCAAATCAATAATGGAAAGATCTGTAGTTCCTTATCCCAAAGGATGTGCTATGCTGGTACAAGATGCCTAGGGCTGTCAAGAGTAGTGCAGCTGGGTAGCCCAGTTCTGTCCTGGTGTTCAGGTCAGCTCGTGTGACACCTCAAGAGAAGGTGGGGAAGAGGGCAGCAGGAGGAAAAGTGGTCTCTGAAGGAGAGCTCTGCCCTTTTCCATAGTGGGGAGATAACACAGTGTATGAATGCCAGTGAAGCATCTGTCTCCTGCAGAGTCAACTATCCTTTATCTCCATGAACCTTGCTGGGTACTGATTCCAGTATCGTGACCTCATCCTCTGTTTTTTCCATAATTACAGGGAACAATGTTGTGGTTTTTCTAAAGGCAGGTTTGGTGGAAATCTTGGCCAACTCTCTTTATACTGTGTATTTAGCTTAGATGGGGAGCATCTGGGCAGGGCAAGGACGACGATTGAGGCTGTTTGGGAGCAGCTTGGAGCTCTGCAAGGCTTGCTCAGGAAATTCTTTAGGGGCTTAAATCCACAGAGGTACTAGGAAAAGAAAAACGTTCCAGGAAGGGAGAGCTGCCCCCTGCACAGGGTTCTTGGCTTCAGTGTTTGGACACAACCAGACTCTTTCCCCCATCCTCCCCCCATGAAAGCAGAATTGCAGAGATGTGCTTTCTTGCATCAGTTCATATGTGCAGATGTGCACAGCAGAGCCTTCCTGCAAAGAGTGGTATGCAGAGGGGTTGGAAGTTAATGGATGGTATGGATTTATTTACAGATAATCTCGGTTACACTGGCTGGTTTCTGAGTTCAGACCTCTTGCTGTTAAAGAGAGTCTTTTTTCTGTCTAGATTGAAAACAGGTGCTGTGTGGCCAAATAGTAGGACAGCAGGTGACAATGCATCATCCAACTCATAGACCATCAGTCAAAAAAGATAGTACTTACATCATTAGATGTGAGGTCATTGCAGAACAAAATTGATAGAGTAAGTTAATTATGCAGCCCTTATATTAGTCCAAATACCTCTGGCTGCAATGATGAGTCTACTAGCACACTTATAAAATTTTAAATGTATGATGTCTTCACTGGAGGAAAAAGTCTTCTAAGTATTTTTAAAATTCTGTTGCCTTGACCACCGAGGTCTGATAGCATGCTGGGCTGTCCATGAAGTTGCATTTTGGGAGGTTTGTGTTTTTGTCACTGTTCACAACAGTAATGAATAATTTACTCTTACTGGGTGGTTGTGAGATTTCTGGGGGCATTTGATTTGAACTTATTGCAGAAAAGTGAAGCAATACTGAAGTATTTACTGGAAAAATGGTTCATTTTTTTGATGTAACTTCCATTTGAACTTGTAAACTTAGAGTGCTGGTAAGAAGCACTGGAGCATGCAGACATGCTTTTTGGTGTGACTGGGAGAATCTGAACTTCAGCATCTGCAGGCTGGCTGGCAAAATGTAGAGAGGTGGAAGGCTCCAGCAGAAATCTGTGTCTTGGTATGCTTGAGTTTCCATATGTCTGTTTCGCTTTTCTCTGTGTAATTGAGCACTGTAGAGATATGGAAACCCCTCAGGTGCCCTGTGGTGGAAACTCTATTTAACAGTTTTCTGTTGTATGAAAGAGATGAGCATGATTTAGAATTTTTCACAGCAAAGTAGATCACAGAAACTGTTAAGTGCATAAAGGAATGGCACCTTTAGCAAGTGCCTGTAACATATACAGAGTGTGCATGCAGGCAGAGGGGGAGAAACCCCCAGTTTTACAATTGGCTTGTTTCTGCTGTGTTTTAAGAGGATATAGATGTGGTATTGTGTGGAAAACAATGTATGGTGTATTAATTTTGAAATTTAAGTCTACTCTGAGAGACAGGCACATCTAAACTATGTTTGCAACAGTCAGAAATGCAAAGGCACATTTTCCTTAGGTGTGGAATATCACAGATTTATTTCATTGTTTACTTTGGTGTTGACAGATGCTGCAAAGGCTATAGGTGTGGGGTTGAAATAGTGCTCCTTTTTCTGGGTCTCTGGGGTGTCTGGGATCAGCCCTAATTTGATTAGAGTCACCGTTCTTTTTAAAGCAGTGACACCTGAAATCTGTAATTTACATACACAGCTTTCACACTGTTCACAGACCCCAGGCAATGCTGTCCACCACTTCCCGGTGTTTTAAAGCCTCTGGCAGTAGCCATTAGGTAAAATGCATCACTAAAAGCCGTAACTGTGGGGAATGGATTATACAAAACGCTTTGCTCTGCCGGGTACTCTGGAGAACTGTTGATGGATACAGAAAACATGGACATTTAGCTGGTGGTAGAAGAGGTGTCTTAATACTGTGCCAATAGAATGAGCTATTTAAGGAGAAAAGTTGCTGCTGCTTATTATGTCAGGTGAATACAAAAGGAAAGTGCCTTAGGGATAGCTGTGACAGTGATGGTTTTGATCCGAGTGACATTGACGGTGATGCTCTGTTTTGAGAGAGCATGTCCCCAGTGTCACACTGGGGGAGGCAGCTGGGCTGTGCACGGGACTGTGGAGTCACCAATACTTGTTCTGGCAGCTGTTAGCTCTGGAAGAAAGAAAAGAATAAATCCCCAATCGTGTGGAGGATCCTAGGTTTGCTTTGCTGCTTGGAAATACTTAAGGATAGCAGCACTGTTGCTGTACCCCCTCCTGGCATGTGGTGAGGAGCAAGTGAGAGAGATGCCTTGTTCCCTCCAGATATGTGACCAGAAGAGTGAGGACTTTTTCTCCTCCAAATCGCAGTTGTCCAGTGTTTGCCAGCAAAGAGAGAAAAGCTTTTAAATCATTATATCTGTAAGGAGGTGAAAACAAGGATGAAAACTTGTTTTTTTCTGTGATCTTGGATTGGGAAAAGAGAAGTCTCCTGCATCACTTATTAAACTGCCTGTTCAAAAGTGTATATAAAACACAGTTTAAAAAGAAATCTAAAACTTGGGTTCAGCCCTGGTGTCTCCTGCAGAGGATTCATGGCTTTTTATGTAGTTTTTGGAGCAGCTTCACTCACATCGAAAAATACTGCCTTTTTGTGAATTGTGTGGAGCATGCTGTGCTGTGAGCTTTGAGAGGACCTACCCTTCTTGGCCACTAGTGTCTCTTCAGTTAAAAGGAGAAAAAAACCAAAACAAACCAACCTCAAGTATGGGACACACCCCTAAGGACATGGTGGGAGCATTGCAGGGTGGAGGAGCTCATATGTGGATGCTGGCTGGTGCAGGCTGGGCCAGTGCAGCTCTGGTTCTTTGGCAGCATCAGCCTCTGCCATAGGGATGTGTCAGAATCTGCCCTTTCCTCCAAAGTGTGAAGTTGTAATGATGAAGGCAGTGGAAGGGTGCTTGAAGTGAAAGTGACCTTGTAAACCTTTATTGCTGATTCATCTGCATTAGCTCTGATGCTCCCTGAAGTTCTGTGGCTCCTGTGATTCTTTGGTAGAGGCATCTGTCTGATGGACGGGTTTTAACCTTTGTTCCTGTAATTTGGATGTTGTATGTTATATACTCTTGTGCACCAAAATATTCCTGGTCATCTAGCAGTTCCAAGTATTTTTCCTTCCTTTTCGTCTTACCCTTGGTGCTCTGGGCGCAGTCATTTAGGAAAATGTTGATAGTGGAGTTAAAAGGAAAAATATTCTAATGTTTTAGACTAAGACAAGTAAATTGAAGCTTCATTCTGTGTACCAAGCCCACAGCATACTTTTACATCTCTGAATTTCTTAATTTCCATATTATGCATGTTTTTTCTCACCATGTCCATTCTTGTGAAAAGTACTGTTATTGAAAGACAAAGTAAATTAAGTAAGCTTGGTACAAAAGTTGTCATCACAAAATGTATGTTATATGCATTAATGAGTACCCAGACCTTGGATGGTGAAGAAATAAATTGCTTCTCTTTTTACTAATTTTTAAACTTTTATTGGAAAGTGAAACTGGGGCCTCCTGTCCTTCTTTCAAGATGAAGGCAGCACTTAAAACTCCTTAAATAAAAAGGCAAGATGTGACTTTGTTTCCTATTCTGGTGGAGCTTGTGTAGCCTATTTTAGATGAGTTTACCAGGATCTATTTTTGGCACGGATGTCCGCTGGACCCTTAGCAGAAGTCAAGACCTTGACAGATCGTGGAGCACTTGGAAGAGGTGGTGCTTGCAGGCAGCTGCTGTCCCTCTGCCAGCCTTCGCAGCTGATCAATTCATTACTCTGCTGAGTGCCTAAAGAGAATACCCTTGTGGCTGTTCAACGTGGCTCCAAAACCAAAACATATTTTGCTCATTTAATAATTGAAAATACATTATTATGTAAGGCTTCATTGGTGCTTCTTGGTGCTGGGAGAGATGTTGTTACTGGGCTTTAACCCCATATTTAACAGTCTGCTCTTCTGCAGTCTGAAGATGTTGCTTAAAATCAAGCAATTTTAGGGACTCTGACCAACTTTTTTTAAGAATCAATTATAAGTCTTGGTCTAAATACGTTCTGTGCTCCCTCTGCTGGCTCAGTGACATGGATTAGTGCTTTGCTCCCGTGGGGAGCAGTGATGGATGTGTGCCCGTAAAGTATGAACACTGGAGCAGGAGCTTCATTAAAATTAAAGCAGGAGAGACCTCACTGTGTCAGAAAGGAAAAGGTGGTTTGGGCCAGGAAACCCATTTTGTATTCAGTGGTCGCGTTAGGTTTTACTAACAGAGATAGAGCTATAATTTGGAAATAGTATGTCAATAAAAAAGGTGGCATCTTTTAAAGGTAGTTAGCTTTTTCAAAAAATAAAATGGGAAGCAGGTGGTATTGACAGGAAAATAACATTTTAGTAGGAAGCTTTGGGAAGCTGAAGTTTGTATCAGGCTCTTTACCTATAATGAAAAGAACAGAGGAAATTAAATGCATTTTAGGTGTAATTTGATGCCTACAGTTTCTTTTTCCTTAGAAACCAATGAATATGTGTTAAATTTATCTTGGCACATGAAAAAGATGTAATGACTTGTACTAACAAGATAAAAGAAGAAGGCAGCACTTAATTTCCTAGGTAATACACAAAATAAAAATGATTTGCATGCCTTCAAATGATTATGCACAACCTTGTTAAATGCTGTACAGTACAAAAGAAGAACAATGAGTTACCCAGATACGACATATTTTTGTGACTGCAGAATGCCTGTGGACAGGCATGAGGTACAGGACTTGTTCTCAGGTTTTTGATAAGCACTGCTGGCAAGGCAATACACTGAGAAACACAGCGATGTCAAGAATGTAAAACGGTGATGAAATGTCTTTGTGATATTTCATGGTTACATGATGGTGCTTTAGTTACAGATGTGCTTGCTCTCTGAATTTGAGTTGTTCTCCTCTATGTTCA
This sequence comes from Hylia prasina, assembly GCA_013397195.1. Lineage (NCBI taxonomy): Eukaryota > Metazoa > Chordata > Aves > Passeriformes > Sylviidae > Hylia > Hylia prasina. The sequence goes on from VYXD01000210.1 coordinate 80,616, forward strand.
GTCACCCATTGTTGGGTAAGGTGCAACCCGTGTGTGATGTCACCAGCCCTGCTCCTCTTTCTTTCTACAGACTCTCCTCTTAATATGGCATTTACTGCTGTTATTTTACAGGCAAATTGTGCTCTTTGAGATTCCAGAGGGCATTTGGTTTTCTTAGGCTACTGTAATGAGTAATGGCCCTCATAGCAATAGTTGCGGCTTATATTGACTGGCGAGGCACTGTAATGAGGCGTGGAGAGGAGCTTTGTAGCCGGCTCACTCCGTTTGAGTTGTCAGTCACTGCTGCATCATGGTTGAAACAGTTTATGGAGTATGACTGCCAAATTTTACGCAGGTGCCAGATTAATTCTGATGTATTGTACTTGTGGCAGTGACTCTGGACAGTTCACAATGTGTCTGCTGGACGACTGTCAATGGAAGTGCATAAGCAGTTGGCTAACATAGCAGTGGTGCTGTAAATAATTTCCTCTAGTATTTTCAAAACCTTTCAAACAAGAAATAGATTAAACAGAAACAGGGTGGTGGTTCCTACTGTAAACTAGACTTCTCTCCAGCTTTGACTGCCTTTTAGATGGGCAAGGGCTGTTCAAAATGTTGCTTTGCTGCTGTTCCTGTGCCTCTGGTGTGACAAGTGCAGTCTGCCCTGGCAAGATGGACACTCACATCTCCTGCTGCTTCCTTTGCTGGGGTCTTTGTCTCTTCCTCCTTCCCTGTCCTACTTTTTGTCTAGTGAAGTGAAGAAAAACCTTTGTGCCCACTGTCTTTAGCCCTTACCAGGGGAGAGATCCTGCTTTCTCCCAAGACCTATATCTTGTTTTTGGCAATGGATACCTCTCATCAAATTTAGTGACTAGTTCAGACCTCTGGATCGCACGTGTTTCACGTGATTTCTTCTTCTCTTGCTGTTGTCTTACCTGACATCCGTGCACAGTTGTGTTCATTACTTATTCAGCTTTTGGCATACTTCTAAAATAGAGATATTTTTCTTTGTGTGACTAATTTGGAGGGGAAACCCGAACCCTGATTTGACAGTGAGTATTAGCCATGTTCAAAAGTTGTTCTTTAAATGCAGAATTGAAACACAGCTTCTACTGACACAGTGTGATATTTAAAGTAATCTCTACTGACCATACAAATCACATTAGTGATTTTGCTAGGTTGCTATTCGCCTGCTTTGCCATAATTTTACAGCAAGACATATTGATGAATCCTACTTTTCAGTAGCAGCCTTCTAAGAATTAAGCTTTAAAACTGATCCAGCTTTGCTTTCTCATTTTGTAATCATATTCCACTCCAAAGTGGAAGTTTTTTTTAATCTCATACCTTCCTGCTGTCCCTGGTGAGGTTGCCTTATCATAAATTCATTAATTTCCTTGTGCTGTTCCACTGAAATTACTGACTGGTTTGGTTTTTCCTGTCTGTTTTGGTAAAACTTGCAAAGATTTCTAATGAGTTGAGGAAGCATTTTACAGAAACTGTGCTCTTTGATTTCTAGCCTGACTTTTTTTACAGAGCTTTGGAACCTGGGAGTAAATGATTGTATTAGGAAATACGTGGTGTCCCAGAAAGAGTCTGGGACAGGGTAACCATATGGGTTTCTTCTGCTTTTAGCTTTTCGGATTTTTTAATCTTCTAGCTCAGACAAAAAAAATTCAAATAAAGTCACCAAAGCCCATAAGTTTCTGGAAGCAGTAATTTTTCATTTTTTATTACTATAGCTTTATGGTTTGCTCTTAGGCAAAAATAAGTGAAAGAATAGAGTGCTGATCATGTAATTCTCATGCAGCCTGTCTTTGGGACAATGCAGCTGCAAATCTCGCTATTATTTGTAGGCTTTTTGAAGCTGAAATGTATGGAGTGGGTAATATTCCTGTCTGTTTGTGAAGTATCTTCTTTTTACTCTTGGATCCAATCTCAGCTGGAGGTTTTGGTGATGTTTCTGTATTACTAATCTTGTCACTGTGGGCCAGTTTTTCAGCCTTCCTCTGTGGAAGTGTTTTGGGTGAAACCAAAGGTGGTACTTGGGGTTAATCAGTAGAAGATACTTGCATAGTTATTGTAGGGCATCCCACCTCTCTGGATGTAGCAGATGGAAACTGAATTTTTTTTCATACTTGCTGGGGATATATCTGGATATATCTAATAGTGATAATTTCCAGTTGAATTACTACAATTATTTTGGCACATTAAAAGCAGTTACTATAAACAGTGAAAAGATTACAAAGCTTGTAGGAACAAAAAACTCAGCCTGTTATACCCTTATGGGGGCTGCTTTCATGTCAAGACAAGTTTTATGTAGAGATTATGGATGAAATATTGTGAGCAACCATTCTGTAGAGCAGCGCGGTGGAGAGTCCCTGAGAAGAAAATCACATCTTGGTGCAGTTGGTTTGTGGTGGAAGTAGTGTAAAGCCACTGTGACAGTGGTTGTCTTGTACTTGGTTTTAGAGCAATAAATTCCCCATCACTGTCATAGGCAACTTCTGTAATGAGAGTGACATGAAGATTTTGAAGATGAAAATTCTTTCACTCCTTTCCTTTATAAAGGAAACAGCATTAACAGAGGTTCAAGTGGCTGCAGGATGCATGGTGACTGTGTAATGGCAGTGTGTAAAGAGGCTTATACTTGCCACCAATGAAAAACTGGTTTTTGAAGGGAAAATCCAATATTGCCAAATCAAAGGTGCTTACTAAAATAAAAAGGCACCTCTCAGAAAGAGGAAGCCATCATAAAACAAGAAAACTTGGAAAGGGCATGAATTCTGGGGAGTTGAATGTGAGGATAAAATGGGAAAGTCTGCTTCTGAGATTAAGGATCAGCTTATTAACAGATGTAAGGAAAAGTCACGATTGAAACATTTTCCAAATTGGCTTCCAGGTCTAAAAGGAGCATTTAATAAAGATAGGAAGGAAAATGTTGAAACCAAACTGTTTCTTTGCATGTGAGAGGATTGTAGAATGACTGTATACCTTAGACCCTTTTTTGAGAGAGGACTTTTCTGAGGAACTGTCTCAAATTGAACTGTCAGTGGAATAGGATTTATAATTAATTCATGAAAGGAACTGTAACAAATCTTCAGGACCAGATGGTATTAAATCAAGATTTCTAAAAGCATTTGAATGTGAACTTGATGAGCTGCTGACTCTGGTGTGTAACCTATTACTTAAGCTGGCCTTGATGACGAAGAATAGAAGATTACAAATGGGATGCCAGGATTTTTTTTCCCTTTTTTTGTCTTTTCTTTTTTCCTTCAGAGTTTGATGAATACTGCAAGGAGATGCAGACAGTAAATGTACAGGGCATATTGATAGAAATTGTAATAAAGAATAGACTTAATGAGAACGTGGGGAAGAGTCAATATTAGCTCTCAGAGAGGAAAGTTGTTTGAAGGAGCCTGTGAGTGTGTGGGTGTAGGCAAAGGAGCTGGCACGGCAGGTGTAGCTTTCCAGGAAGGTTACCAGAAGGTCCCTTGCTAAAATCACTTAACATTGCAGAACTTCCAGGTAGAGTCTCTGCTTGACCAGTCACCAGTGAGCTATAAGATCTGTGCAGTTGAGACAAATATGGACAAAAAGGGTAAGGAAAATGTGATTTCTAGTAGTTTTCCCCTAGGAAACTTGTCTCTGACTCCTGTACTGGCACTGGGGTTCTCAGACAGGGATTTGGATGTGCTGGCAGGAATACTTTAAAACTCAGAGCAGTCAGATGTTCAAGCAGAGAGAACTAAAGGAGCGTGGTTAGTGCCTGTTAGATCCTGTAACGTGAAAAATCCATAACTGACAGTTGTTAAAACCAATGCAGAGATATTTTTTGATACTGCTACTGTTTTTACAGTTCACTTGCTCTGGGCCACTTTAAGAGCAGGGGGTATAGCTGTGCTTTCAGATCTGGTGCGGCCACCAGATGATTCTGGCTGGCTTATGCTGGCAACAACTCGGTTAATGTAGCAGCATTACAGGAGAGCATGGTGGGTTGTACTTCTGTGGCATGCAGATATATAAATACCTATTTTTTTTCTCATAGGTGGAAAAGAGAACATATGGGTTCCCCTCTGGGTATTGTAGTCTTAACTTCAGGTTCTACAGCGCTTGAGGTTATTTGAATAAAAATATTTAAAGGAAAGAATAGAAGCCTTTTAGAACATGTGAGTCTTGAGCATTATGACAAGATAATGAACATCTAGCTTGTTGAAATTATTCCTTTTTTCTGCCACATTCATGAGGTTTAAAGTAAAATGTTCAGAGGCTGCAGAGAGTAGAAGAAACAGAGATGGCATGCTTGAGATTAGGAATTCACATTCCCAAGCTTACCTATTTCCTTGGTGTGAAAAAGCGAAAATGGGTTTGAGCTGCCTGTCCAAAACCTGTTTGGATGTTCTGGCAATAGCTGTCTATTTAATGCTGTATTTTAGGCATTGGATGTCCTTGCTGCCTTCCCTTGCTTCTCGTTATGGTTGAAATGTTGCTTTTGATAATGACTGTATTGGGCACAGAGCAGTTCCTTCAGATGCGTGTGTTGTTCACGTTGCACAGGAGGGGTGTTACACAAGTTGTTATTCCTATACTGTCGTGCAGAAGAGGGACTGCAAATGCTGGAGTGTTTATTACCATTCAGCAGCACTTTCACTTGAGGTTTGTGATGGAATTTACCAGCTCCTATAGGACCACTCTTACTTAGTATTTCTGGCAGGGTATATTTGCTTTTGTTAGAAGAAAAACTCCCGGAAAGCAGGAGTGTGTTTACAAAATGAAAAGTGTTTCATCATGGTGTCTGCAGCTTATAAAAGGCTTCAGGGACTGAATGTGTGCAAGTCTGTATAGGAAGCAACCTTACCTTGAATGGTCTGTATGAACACAGGTTGTGGTGGTGCTTTTTTCCCCCATTTTCTGGTTCCCAGCTCCGCCTTTTTGCTCTTTATCAGGCTGGTTCAGCCTGGGATGGCTTCTGGATTTAAAAAAATGTTCAGGGAAATGTGTTGTTCAATAAATGGCAATTAAGGTAGATTATTATTTTTTTTGTTTTATGCAGTGTAAGGACTTCACTATCTTTGTACTGGAAATGCATATCATCATCTTCTGCACAAAAATGATGCATCTTTTTCTCAGGTTGAGGTATAAAAGACTTAATAGTTCATTTTAAGGGGCTTGCTTTTCCTTTTCATCAGTGGAACTTCAATTAGGGTTATTTCTGAATAGGAGGAGAACTTGCACTAGTTAAAATAAGGAAAAGAGAAGTGGAAATAATTTTTATATACATCATTATTTGTATAGAGTGTGTTGACTGGCATACTGTAGAATTAATAAGGAAATATTTACATAGTAATCATTTCTGGAATTTGCTGCGGGAAAGATTTAATTTTTTCCCTCCTACCACAAGAGATGCCAACTTGATAAAAATAAACGGTATGTTTACCAACAGTAACAGATCTGCAACACAGAATAGTCTTAAGCAGCTTTTATTTCAGGAGAATATAGGATTGTTTGTTTGAGGGATGAGAAGTTGTTGTTCTCACTGTAGACCAGTCTGATATTTTCTGCTCACTAACACGCCATTTCCTTGGTGTTAGGTGAGGGGCACTGAGCGGCTTGCTGGGGGCAGCCTCCCTGCTGTGGCTTTGGCCACTCCAGCAGGGCTTGCACCACATGCAGGAGGTCACATTCTCTCCCCTGCTTAAGTGTGACTGTGCTAACTAGATTTTAGGCTTTTACTAATTTTACAAATACATTTGAATTCCTCATAGGAGTTGCGGAGGCTTGTAGAGCTAAATAGCTCTTGTTTTACTAGAGGGATGCAGTTAGGTTTATTATCTTACTTTCAGCAGCAAAAAAAAAAAAGGCAAAAAGCACTGAATTGTCAGGAATCCACATGTGCTGAATATGCCATCCAGGCTGCCCTGGTGTTCCCTGCTGTTGACGTGTGAATTTTCTTGTGCAAAGGAGATATTTGGTTGCATTATCTGGGAGTTATTACAGCAGTCTGAGCGAGGTAATGCTACTGTAATGGTTATTCCTCAAATCAGTTATCTGTTGGAGCACTTGCCTCTGGCATTAGGTTGATCTAAGAGAAGTCTCTCCATTGGATTTGAAAATTTGTTTCTAAATTAAAAACAAAATAATTTAGCCATGAAGTAAAATGCGTCATTCCTTGTGCCCTCATCTTCATGTTATTGAAGTGCCTGTAGTGAAGCTCAGACTGAAAAACAATGTTGAGGTCAATGTCAGGAGCTAGAGTTTGACTGAAGAAAAACATTCTGGGAGAATTTATTAGGGAATTAAGAGATACTTCTGACCTTTCAGCTTTGCAGAAGACACTGGGTGACACCACAGTTCTTTTTTTACTTTTGGCCTGCAAAGTAAAACATTTCTATCCCCCTGCTCTGTCTCTTCTTGTCACAAACCTTCTTTTAAAATTGAACTGGTGTCGGAGCAGCAGTTTCACTGATATTTTAGGAAGAGAAAAGGATACAGAGAACTGTGTATTCACTTACCTACTTCTTTCTACAATCTGGTTCCTTCACTAGTTCCTTCACTGGCACTCCCAGTTTACCAGCAGAATTTTTCTTTCACTGAGGTATGTGCTGAAGAAGCTTTTAAAGAGAAAAGCAATGCCACTTCAGAATTTTCCCTATTTTTTGCCCTTTTACCAATACATGTTGCATCTGGTCCACTGCTTTTGCACGCAATTGCATCAAAGCTCTCCTTTTCATCAAATCAAGTACCACTTAAAAAAATTATTTTTGATGGCTGTTTGTCCTGGGGTGACTGTATGGTCTGGTGCACTGTTGCTTGCTGAAGGGGTAAAGCATTCACAATAAATTAAAAAAATACAAGAATGTGAAAAAGGTCCAGTTCTTAGCCTAAATGTTTTCAAAGATCCTTCATCTGTAAGGTCTTGTTTTGAAGTAAGGTTTTGTATATGTGAGTGACCTGGGCTGTGCTGAGCCTCATGTAATGCAAGCAGCAGAAATGCTTCTCTGGAGCTTTACTCTGAACTGTGTAACTTACCTGTTTTCTATCTAATATACTGAATTTTTACTTTATTAATAATGTTCTACATGAGTGTTCCAGAAACTCTTATTGTTTCCTTCTCAAGTGCATAGTTTTATGTGTAGTAGTATTAAGTGTTTGGGTCTACTATTTGTTATTTGTCCTTAAATTTACAATATTCTTAGTGTGTAACAGATGTTATTTTTTACACAGACGTTTAGCAAACTTGAGTAGTGTTTTCTTTTTGTCTTCAAGTTGCTTTTATTTTTGTATATGTATGTGCATATATATCAAACTATACGTGTCTCAGGATAAACCCTTGGGGGAAAAAATCTATTAGCAACCACTACAACCTCTCCTTTCTTGTGAGTTTGACCTTTTAACTTTAACCCCCTTCATGTCTTAGAATTCCTAGGGTTTTTTTTTATTTTCTCCCACTAAATTGGTTATTTCCTACATAACATTGCAGTGTAAACGAGACCCGCCGCGTTATGTTTAGAAAATATTGTGTTTTATTTGCAAAACATACTGGGCAAATGCAGCATGAATTACTGCTGGTTAACCCAAGTTGTGTCTTATCCTGTTTTTTTTTTTCTTTTCCTGTAGTCTCTAATTATCTGTCTTTTGAAATGTTTTAAAACATTTCATTACTCCAGAGATCAAATCAGCCAACATTTAGATAACAAAATTAGTTTTTCATTTTTTTTAAACAGACATTTGCATTTGCCATTCTGTAATCCTCTGGTACCAGTCTAGCTTGATATATTTGCTATCAGACCTGCAGTAATCACACCCCATGTGAGTGTTTGAAAGGCTTTTTTCTGGGTCCCAAATGTGCAGTGCATTGAGGGTTGTAGAGCTGGGCTTACCCTCTGGTTACAGTAATTCCCTGAGTGCCTTCAGCATTCTGCTTTCATCCCCCTCTCTCATCACTGTTGCAGTCACTGGAGGCTGATGTAAGCCATCCAGGTGGTTTTGGATAATTCATCCATGCATTGAGCAACACAGTTTTCTTCCAGTTTGCTCACAGGGCTTGAGAACAAACCATTTTTAGTCCATTCCTTTATTGCAAAAGAAACTGAAGCCTTGGCAGTTGCCATTTAGTTCTTGGGCTGCTTGTTCTTTGCCCATCAGTGCTTTTCTCAATTTTTATTTGAGTTTCATGAATGTTCCCCCAGTCTTGGTGGAACAGCTCTATTTGCAGCAAGGTGTGGAACCCTTCTTTCAGCGGGCTTTTCACTGGTGATTAGGATCAGCATTCCAGAGAGCTTTTGCAGCTTTGTGCTAGAGAAATGCCAAGTTTCCTCTTAATAGAAGAGTAACAAGTAAACTTGCCTTGCAAGCATGTACATGTGCATACATGAGTACCTGTACAAAATCATGCATGCTGCAGGAGCCTGAAATAAAAACACTTCAGTCCAAATGTGCTGCAGAACTTACTCAGGGATCGAGGATGTTTGTAGCCAACCTAGCATTCATTAGTGTAGCCTGGCTGCTTTTTTAATCTGAGTTACCTTTCCCATGGTTGTGCAGATGCTAAACTGGCAGGGGGACATTGACATCTTTTAGAATACGAACTGTAGGCTTAATTAGTTGGTGGCACTGAGCTTATGTGACAGAGGAGCAGTTCCAGTTCTTAGGGTGTTCCTTGGTAAATTGGTGTACTGTACATTGAACCTTTGAAGCATGGCTCTACAGAAGGCCTCCAGTGAGAATGCATTCCTAATAACAGCACTGGTTAACAGGTTGTCTTAAGTAATTTAATGGCCCAAATTCAGAACAGCTTTAATATATTCTTGTCACCCCATGTGAATAAATTGATATACTGATGAAGATAAAGCTGCCTCATTATTCAAATATTGATAGTAGTGGGGTTTTTTACTGTTATCTATCTTTCTATTTTTATATTCTTTTGTACTGCTATGCATATTCATGTTCATGGCCAATCAGTGGGAATAAAGGATCCGAAGGTCTTTCTCCTTGTCCAAGGAAGTAAATATTTGGTAACTCGAGATAAGCGAGAAATAACATTTTATTTTCATAAAGAATGAAGGCTCCAGGATTTATTTTGAAACAAGGCATACCTTGCCAGCAGACTTTTGAGATAGTGGTATAATCAGTAGTATTTGGCTGGGTGTCATATTGTGTGTATTTTGCTCAGAACCCCAGATTCAGTGTATTACAGATGATATTTTTTGGAGGATGAGCATTCAGTAATAAAAAGATTCTAAAAGAGAGATTGTATTCATAGTCTTTTTAACTGTAGGTCTTGGTGCTTGGTGGTTATTTAGTAAATTGTGGGGGTTTTTTATCTTTCCACCTGCGGTGTTGCAGTGTCAAGTTTTATTGTCACTGATGGTGCTTTTCTTTTGGTGGTGACCTTACTCATCTTGGAGACAGGTTCTACACTGCAGTGTCAGCCCAGGACAAGATTTCAGCTTGGATTTATAGGATATGGTTCCCTCCATCCTCCACTGTAACATGTGACAAAGGCCATTACTAGTCCTTAAACAGCTGTCTTACACTGGAAGAACAAATCAGTCACAGTGAAGTGTGCCTTCTGGAAAGATGAATGTGGTATGGAAAACAACTTGAACTTGTGGTTTTGTTTGTTTGTTGCATACTTTGAGAGTTACAAGTTACATTGCTGTGTGTCATACTACACTGGATATGTGAAATTGAGGGATTTTTACTTAAATTTTATTGAGGTAGTATTCAGAATGGAAGATCTCTTCTCCCAGTGTTCTCTTAATACCAGAGAATATCTCACTAGGCTTACGAAACTGTTGGTGGTGATAAGAAATGAGTCTTGCAAATAAAAAAACTACACATTTAATTTTGAGGCTTAAATATGCAAAGGAGGAATAAGTTGAGTGGGCAAGGATACTCACAGAAATCTGTGGTTCCTTAAGTTGCTTTGGTAAAGAGGCAGGTGGCCTTTAATTAATGCAGGGAGAAACCTTGGTGAATGTAGTTCTTGTTGAAAATGCAGTAAAAATGAGTTGTTGTAATTCCCCCTTTTTAGACTAGCTGGATCTTACCTGCCTTTAATGAAGGACCTTTTTGTTTTGGCAATATGGGAATGGCACAACAAACCAAGAGGACTTGAAGGGGATTGTATGATTTCTTGCTACTTGATCACTTGCAACAATTCTTTTTTAATTGTCTAGAAAACAGTAAGAAGGTAGATGGCTTATTATTCCTCTGTCACAAATTGTTAATGTTGAAGATTATAAATTATATTACATAATGCTAGTTAGGGTTCGTGTTTCAAAGCATGTAGCTGCTTCTCAGAACTATTTAAGTATTTGCTCCTTAAAGGAGGGAGTTCCTGTGGTAGCTACTATTTCTCTTTATTTGCTCCCTGCCTAGAGGGATTTTTCAGTAGTTAGAGAACTAACTAACTGTGTCTTTAACTTGAGGACTTCCCACTCTTGCCTTGATTGCTCATTGTATTTCTTTGTTGCATCTTGTCTATATTAGATCATAATGTCTTCAAGACAGGAACTGTATGGTGGAAAATCCAGGATCATGGGGTATGATCTTGGTTTAGGACCTTCAGGCAATATTTAAATACAAATAACTATGTTTGAAAGCTGCTTAACATGTCATCTAAACTGTTATAGGGCAGCAGTTTACATTCTGCTTGAGCTTAGCAATACACAGTCAAGTTCAAACAAGTTGGAAACTGACTATTCTGACTTACAGTTCTTGCTTTGTAATTTACCTGCTTTTCAAGTCTTAACCAAGCTCTGTTATCAGCAAATGAAGCACAGACAGGTACGCTAATACAATATTTATTTGGGGATTTTGGTTGCAGGAAAGCCAGAGAATTCCAATATTTCCAGTGGCAGTTTCTTCACTGTAGTGCAGCTCTTCACAGTGGGGCTTTTTTTTATATGCAGAGTATGTAGTAGTTCACATTCAGATGCTGTAAAAACAGTAGAGCTTTATTTAAAAAACTAATTTCTTCGTAAGGGTAGGCACTTAAAAATTGGACCACAACATTCCGTTTTATGCACATGTTAAAGCGTAGTAAACAGCAGCACTATTGCATTCTGTTTCTGAAATGATCAGATAATGTAATTTTTAATAACTTGTCAACTACCAGTAACAGACAGCTGTATGCAATTTGTATAGGATCCTCAAAAGTCTTCAAAGTGGAAAAATGTACAATAAAATACCTGTGCAACATGCAATGCATTATTTAACATCATAAAGTGCTGTAATGCTGCAAATTTACAGCTGTCTGTAAGGCACATTAATGGGGTGGTAAGTTACCTTCAGAATGGATTTGCTTGGTGTGGGAGCCTCTCCATGCAGCTGCCTGTGCCTCTTCCCTGGGAGCAGAGGGGGGTGGTGCCAGGCTGAGCCTGCTGCCAGCGCCTGTGGAATCAAGAGACATCAGGATTTTTTCCACTTTAATTCATTTCTATGTCCACTGATCTTGTGGCGATTATGAGGACAAAGAAAAAAAAAATCTAAATAGAATTGAACAACCTCCACTGGTGCAGCTGGTTGTCCTTACTCAAAACCATTTTCTGTTGGTTGATAGGTTGTCTTATCAGGAATTAAATTTTTCAGCTGAGGAAGCCATCTAACTGGAAATGGAAGAGAAACAGGGTTAAGGTTAACTGAACTGTTGGAAAAAAAGGTATTAAAAGCATTCTGTTGGCTTTCCTATGGGGGAAGTTGGGTCATCACTTGTCTTGCATGATGAAACGTTTGGTGCACTGAATGTTACTGAAGAAATTACTGTGTTTGACAAATTTGTATGTAGGGTAGGGTTGTGTAAAGTCATAAACAGGAGACCGATTAAGGGACATGTGAAGCAGAGTTTTTATGTGAAATTTCATGTAAAGTTCTGTAAAATGGACAGTGCTGCTACAACACAATTTGTTCTTGCAGCGCTAAGTGTGTCCTTATGGCCAGCCTGATTGGTTTAGAGATCAGTTGCTGAGTTTTAATACTGGGAGAGCAGGCAGGGTTGTTACCAAATAAACCTGAAGTGAGGCAGTGAGTCCTGCAGGTGGTTCCTTGCAGTGATGGAGCAAGGAACTTCCTACTGTGATGGAGCTTCAGTCATACCTAGTGGCAGGGATGGGGTGTTTTGGGGTGAGAATTTGAGACAGAGGTCTCCTTTGCCTACTGGCCATTTACCCAAGGACAAAACTGAGCTGTGGGTTTGCTGGTGGTTCTTTTTTTTTTGTTTTTTTTTTTTTTTTTTTTTTTTTTTTTTTTTTTTTTTTTTTTGTTTTTAGCTTGATGGGAAACTTTGAGAAGGAAGGGACATTTGGGGGGAGTTTGTGATACCTGAAGGCAAGGTAGTCCTCTGACCTTGGTGTACACCTCTGTTGTGTCAGGTGCACTTTGTTGGGTTAATGCTTGGCAATTTTTGTTCACCGTACTGGAGTTTTCAAGACTTGTTTCTTTGTTTTTCTTTGTAAAATAATTCTTTCTTCTGAAAGTTTGGGAATGGATGAAAGCAAGTTGGATAATAAGGCGTAGCCATAAAACAAAGGTAAGAAAAAGGTAATATATTGAGGTTTAGAGGAGTGAGGAATTGTAACCACCTTGGAAGCTTTTCAGATGATCGTGTTGTTTCTCTGGCACATTTTAGCCATCTATCCCAGGATTAAATTTCCAAATGACTGTATAAGCTATCTTCAGGTCTTTTTAAAGGATGGAATTACATAATTAAAGATAACTTGACAGAATGTCACACCATGTTTATATATAATTTTCTAAATGTGATTCACCCAGGGTGTGAATACGGCTATAAAATTGGCCAGGTAAATAGCTGAATAGTTCAGCATTAATTTTTGTATTATCACAATTAAAAGGAAGCAAATTTCAGGAAAATGTGGATTGTTAAGGCTTGATTTTGTTTTGAATGCCAGAGAAATCCAGTATGATATTGAAAAAGAAAGAAGTAATAGGGCCCTGGGAGATCTTAAATGTGAGTATTAGCAGCATGTTTCTGGGTGAAATCCTCCCAAAATGTGCACTGTGTCTTGGTGTTACTGTGTAATTGCCCCTTTGTTGGCTATCTGGGAGAGATCACAGGGTTGAAAATATTACTTTGGCCTCACACAGAGCCTAGTTTGGGCTCTTACATTGGTATGTTTACTTTTTAATAAGTAATTCACTCTGGGAAATTACTTCTCCAGATCTCTGAAATTGGTGAGGGGAAGACTGAGAATTAGGTGAAACATATAAAGATGTGAAATTGAGGCTGAAACCTAATATCCAGAAAGGCTTTCTGTCAGCATAGAAGCAATGGAGTTAAGGCAAATATAACTTGAAAGTTGTGTAAAGGAGAGAGGGGAAAGAGAATACTTTGTGAGTTTCAGGAGCACCTCTTGGACAACTATGTTTGAGAAGAAGAGTACTGCTTGTCCCTCAGTTTTATTCAGACTTTGAAGACAAGTAATTTCTAAGTAGTCTAGAGTCCAGTGCAGCAGACTTCCAGGTTATTTCCAAAAAGTCCAGGGCAATTTTATGATGTGAAAATGTTCATTTGCTATTCCTGTTGTTAAACTTTGCTTGTATTCAACAACTAAATCCATAAATGTCAACATAAGTAGCCTCCCTAAGATGCTGCCTCGCAATTTAATTTGAATTTGCATTTGCCTTTTTGATAAAATGGTGAGTTTGGTGAGAAACTTCTCATCGGTATAAGCTTATTAAAAAAAATAAATCTTTGTCAAGTACCACTATGCTGTTTTCTAATTACTGATATTGTGAAATAATATTCCAAAGTAGTCACGTTTTGAGTGTTGTCTGCATTTGTCTACATTGAATTTGTACACTGTCATCGTGGTGGGGTAAAAGATAGAGATCCCAGTTTCTTCCTTACATGTACAGTTTCAGCGTATCTATGCAGGATTTTAAAAAACCTTTTCTAGCAGTATCTGTAGTGCTGTTGGAGTTTGTTGCCTAATGCAGTGCAAAGAGTTTACCTCAAAAGCAGCCTCTTGTTATTGAAGAAATTGGTTGCAGTGAAAAGGCATAAATCTTGAGAAGGTACCTTTCTGGCTGGATATTGGGAGGAAGGCTTTCAAGTCTATTTACCTTTGGTGTTTTGAACTGCACTGTTCTGATAGTGGGAGTAAACAGTGGTGGGTAAGGAGGAGGCAGAGCTTGGCATTACCTGCTTTCAGGTGGACATAGACTGATCCCTGGGTATATAATTTGGTTTCACCAAAGATTTGAGTGTACTTTTTTTTTTTTACAAAATGTAGAAACTCAAGAGGCTGGTGAATGCAGTCTGGAGTTAAGACTCATACACAGGTGTGCCAGTGGGATTGTTGAAGAAAGAAGTGATGCTTAGCCAACCCACTGGTCGAGTGAGGACTGGACCAGCATGTGGATGAGGCGACCTGGTGTGCAGTCTTGGTTGGGATTTGACAGGCCTTCTGTCAAAATAAGTCAATATCCATCTTTGTGGAATAAAAGCAGATGCTTTTGATTGCTTAAAGAGAAATAAAGTTGAAATATATATAGCTGGAGTGTCAGTCTGTCCCAGACCTTGTCTGTCCCCCATTGCATCTGGGGCCTAGGAGTGTGCCCTCGTACAGGTACAGGGAGGAAGGTGCTACCCTGGGCATTCAGTATTGGTTCTGATCAGCACTTCTTTGTGCAAACACAATACAAATATTAAATTAGTCTTTGTTTTATTTTGTTTGTTAAATGTTTGCATGCACAATGCAGACAAATTGCTGCTGGCACAGCTATTGTCTTTGCAGGGTTACTCTGGGGATGTATCTGACAGATCTCTATTGCAACACGTGGAGGAAAATTCTGAGTGGTCTCCTCTTTCAGAAAATGCAAAAGCTTTTCACTTCGTTTTGTTGTATTTAATTAAAATAAATACACCCAGAGGCTTGAGCAATTGCTGCATGTTTAGAAAATAGAAATAGGAAGATTAAACAATTGAAAAAAACATTGTAATGCACAAATGTATGATACAAAATGTATAAACTTATGTTAATAGGATGGTAAAAATTCAGGGGGAAAAGTGTCTTGAATATTTATATCTTTAGATCCATTGCCCTTTAGGTCCTGTGCCCTGTTTCAGTATTACTTAATCTTTGTATATATATTTTAAAATATTTAGATGATTGTATTTTATATTGCCTTGTAGAAAATTGGTTTGTATTACACAGGTCCTAAGATTTTTTTCTGTGTATGCATCTGAAGACCTTGGGTTATAGTTCTGCATATGCACTCCATGGAATGCTACTGGTTTTGTTTAAGGGCTTTATTGGATACAGAGTGATGGTTATTTTGTTACTTTCAAAGAAAACCTGTTCCTAAAGGACATGGTGGCTGTTCTTTTACTTAAAATTACAAGTTACAGGAATCATCTGACAGAAATGAGAAGAAAGGAGAAGACCTAAAACTTTCTGAATGATCTGGTGGCTTAAGCTGTCTGCAGGCAGAAGCAGAGTCGTGGCCTTTGTGTGCCTTGGCCAGCAGTGCAGCTGATGCTGGCCTCCTGCCCAGCTAGTGCTGCAGGCTGCAGTGGTCCCTGATGAGGGGTTTTATCTATTTTTTTACTGTAGATAACAAAGTGGATTTAGTTTCTCTGGTCCTCGGTTGTCTTCTGGAAGTAGACTGATGAGTGCTGCTTAGATGGAAACAAGTGATGCTGGTGAGGTGGTCCACAGGCTCAAAGACCTATTTGCCAGACCTGCAGAGGACTCTCACCCAGCTCCCTTGCTTGTGGAGAAAAGATTATAGGCATTTAGGAAATTTGAATGAACTACTGGAGGCTTTCTCAGTATAAATATTGTCAGCAGAGATCAGAACATTCCACCCTTTGGTGTCAGAAGGTGGCGCACATTGAGATCTAAGTGGCACATCTACATATTTCAACAAAATACACTGCCTCTCCTGCCTTCACATTTACTTTTAAGTTTCACTGGCAGACAGATTGCCTTTTATGTCCTTTCTGTGCACATTATGCCAGAAGGTTCCTTTGCAGAAAATAAATTTATAGTCACTAGCTGATAAAGGTCTTTCCACAGCAATCCTGCAGAAATGTTTTCGGAGCCATTATTCCCGTTGTGGTGGCATCGCTCAGCCGTCTCTCACCAGAGGTGACAGTCTACCTGTAGTATTTAATGTGTCTTTCCATTGCAGTTTTTCAAACCACATCAAGGAGAAACTGAAATTTGTAAATGAAGACATCTTGGATAACTTGGTGCAAACTATTTTGCCGACTTGAGCTAGGCGCTCTCATAAAAATGCTTTTTTCAAGTAGGAGCTACAGGTTTATTTGGTTATGGGCAACCTTTGTGTATGTGCTCAAATGCATACACGTGTGTGTGTGTGTGTGTGTGTGTATGTACAGTATTTACTCTTCAAAACGCACATTTAAGCAAAGAACAAACCACTTGTGTTCATGGTGTGCTGCTGTGGTTTGATGCCAGTGAGTGCTGTAGCTTTTCTGTGGTTAGCAGTGCCATTGTTTGTCAAAGCAAGCCCATGTTTTGATAACATTACTTTCAGGTTGTGCAAACCATAATCAGTGTACATATGTAAACTATTCAAGCTTTTAAAGTCTATCAAATCTGCCATTTTACATGCTTCCTTCTTTTTGTGAATAGAGGTAGGCAAATGGAAAATAGCCTAGCAATCAGAAATTATTCTTCACAAAAGGCTAGTAGTAAAAGTGGAGATGTGAAAACACTTTTAAATAGCCAAGATAGTGTATGGCGTGATGTAAAAAAAAGGCAAATTTTTGTCTAGAGTTCAGTTAAACTGAAAAAAAGACCTGTGGATATAATGGAACAAAACTGCTTTTGTCTCCCATGTTGCCGCATTGTGAACAGAATTTTTTTTAAAAAAGGCAAAAAACAAAGAACTGATTTGCCTTGATTTGCAGAATTCTACCTCTTGATATTTTGCAAGAAGAAAATATTGTCTAATACTGAAGTAAGAATTCTGTCTACACATTTATTGTGTTAATGTGGTTAGGAAAAAGTACTTTAAGGTTTTGTTAAAGCTTATCTAGTAACAAGATGTATTGTGATGACTTGAATATCTTAATAGCAAATTTTTCATCTCTTTAATAAGGAGGAAATGTAAAGACTATTATCAAAATTGTCTGACATGCAGAAAGTGTTAAACTTTATCGTATTGCAACAAAACCAAACTCATTTATGGCCGCACAAAAAAAAATTATGTCCTATGTTTGCCGGCTACAAATTTGATTTATTCCTCTAGTAATTACAGTCGTTGGTTTGGTAAAAGATGAAAACATTTCTTTTCCCCAAGCTTAACAAGACTTGTGTGTTACCATTGCTACTGCATTGCAATACTTTGAACTTGCTTAGCAGACATGACAAAAGGTTTTAATTAAAATACTAGTGAGATAAAAAAAAATCATTTGTCTCCATTAACTTTGTACGTTTCTCATAATTCTTTAAGTCTTGTAATAAAGGAAAAATACCATGACAGTGATAAGAAGTTGTCCTCCCTGCTTTCTCTCCCTCATCAGTAAAAGATTGTGTTGGATCTCTGGGATGTTTTGCTTAATCCCACTGTGGGCTCTGCAGTATCATTCAGATGTTCCTTGTAGGTGCAGGATGAGGAGATACTTAGAAGGCTCCAATTCACCAGCAGGAGCACAATCCCAGCATGGTTAGGACTGTGCTGAAATCTATTCAAGCACCCCAGCCTTCCCAGCTTCCCAAGTAATTGTAAAATAACTCGCTCTTGAGTTTTATCCCATCCGAGTGTTTTGAAATTAAAGACTATCAGCTACAAAACCAGTAGGACAGCTCAAGGTCCTTCAGGAATATTTCTGCCAAATATATGGTGATTTTGGTATGATGCTAAAAATAGAAAACATTGTCAGAGTTCATTAAATCTTTCCACTCTTTTTTTTTGTTACTTTGTAATAAATATGTCCTTGTCTGAAACATGATTTAAATAATGATGTAAATCAAGCAGAAACTTTGAAGTTAAATGGTTCCTTTGATCTTACTTTGTTACATTTCTCAAAGGGGAGGTTAATTATTAGTAGTTTGGTAATTATTATATTGCCTTGATTTTTACTGCTAAATACAGCTTTTACAGTAAGGTAGCACCTTTTGACAGCCTTCTAAGCATATGTTATAATTGTCTGGCTATGCCAAATAAGCACCCAGGTACTTCATATTTTTGGTAGTTAAATAGTTGTTTAACATGTATGAAGTGCTGAATATATAGTTGTATTGATGTCAAAATTTGCATTCAGTTAAAATGCTATAAATAACATTGACTAGTTAACTACGTATTTCTTAAATTTATTTGGTACACAAATCAAAAGCAACAATGCATTCTGCTTTTTGAATTGGTAAGGGAAGGCTTTCAAGTTTTAAAATAGTTATGGTATTAATTCTAGATAGTGACTGGAAATAGTTTTGGCCCCAGAGAATTTTGTAAATGGTACATTTCATCCTCTTGTGTTAAATGTTTATATCTAGATTGGAGAACGAAAACAAAGCTTCATGCTATGTTATTTCTTAATCGATTTCTTCTTTTGAGCAAAACAAGTATTTGAATTGAACTAACTGGATAAACTGAAATTAGGAAAAAAGCTATTCTGCATCAGTCAAAAGGTCAATTGTTATTTAGAGTTGGTTCAGTGCATTACTTTCAGCTGTTTAACCTGCTGATTTGCCTTTCCTGAAGACATGGCAAGCAAATGTTGATTTTTTTAAACATATATTAGATTTGAATACTTTTGATGCGTAAACTAATTTTAATTTTTTGCCTATTTACAAATATATAAAATACATAATGCTTTAGAAACAAAAACCTAATTTATATTAAGTATGTTAGGACATTATTTAAGTATATGTTTAAAATAAACATTTATTTTGCTTCTCATGGAAAAACCCTTAACCATATGAAAAGAGAAATTCATGTATCTGAGAGTTTCTTTTATGCTGTGTCACTTATATAAGCTTGTGGATAAGCATAAGGATCAAATGAAATTAGCAGTTCTTTTATTTGTGATTACAAGAAACAAGAACTCTGTCCAAATGTGGCCATTGTTATTGTATTGGTACTGTTAAACATCTGCCTGAACATGTAGTGGTGGTACAGCCATTATAAGTAGTGTGGGAATCCATGTTGTAGTATTTGCATTTCAGTTCATGATAGTAAAGATGTGAAATTGTAAGGCAAAATAGATGTGTGATGCATTTATTTTATTATTATCAGTATATTCAAATTTTAGTGTTTTATTCACGTATATAAAATTGAAATACATGCATTTCTGAGACAGAATTTTAGCTTATTTTATGAAGCATAAACTAGAGTGTTTGTATTGTAAATAACTTTTTAAAGTGCTCTTTATTTTAATACTTTGTTATAGGAGATCATGCATTGGGGATTATAATTTATGATAATTTTGGTTTGGGAGTGGGGAATGCTGTTTATTAATTGAAAATATGCTTGTCTAGACTTCATGAGTATATTCATCCACATTTAATATGCATCTATAATAGATGTTCTGTAGTAATGAATGTGTGATAGAGTAAATGTGTCAATCTCTGTTCACTTTAGACACCTGTATTTCAATTTTAAGATGTCTCACCTTTGATAGGGATTGGATATTCCAGTGTGATGGCTGTTGGAATTCCAGCTCTTGTCTAAGATGGTAGCATTGCTGCTCTGAAAGGAAAACACATTTGGTTTGTGCAGACTGATGCTATTTCTATTTTTGTTACTCTTTTAGAGGAGGTAGAAAGAAAAAAACCTAATATGTTACATAAAGGTGTTAAAGACTAGTTATAAGTAGAGTGGGGTTTGCTGGTAGCAGTTGATGGGTTTGGACATTGCTGCTGATTCTCCAATGTTAATGCATTCTTTGGGTCTGCAGGCTTTGTGTCAAAAAGCCTTGTAGAGAGAGAGATAAACATCAGCTCTTTGCTGCTATGAGGACACACTTCTGGCAATGCTGATATGAGCTTGGTCTGATTCAGCGAGTTGTGATGGATTAAAACCAGTCAAGCTGTTCCCTTGTATTCCATTAATTTTGCAATATTTCTTATAATACAAGGGTTGTTTTTTTACAGCAAGAATTTGCTGTCCTGTGGAGGTATGCCACTGGGCAAGCAAAGATAGCTGAGAGCCATTAATCCTCACAAGAACAATCCTAGTCCTGACTTCATGCTGTCTGTCCTGTTAGTGTCACTCTTAGGAGTTTGTTTGTCATCTAGTTGTTCAGATTTCTTCATTTCTGCACTCCAGTGCTAGAGCTGCTCTGCTCTTCTGGTGTTGACAAGATACCTGTGTGCTTTGCTTTTGTTCTAAAACCCTTCAAAGTTCTCTAGAGTCCCTTAAAGTCAGTTCTGTGCAGGACTCTGCTTGATGTGGAATTAAAACCTTGCAAAAGAGGAGGTGGGGAACCACTGAGCAGTGCTTGGAGAGTGCTCCTTTCTAGCCCATCCTGGACCAAGAGACAGTAACCACGTTCTAGTTTTCTTTTCCAGTCAGCACAGGTTTTTCTGGGACAACAGTATAACTGTGGCTTATACAATGTAGAGAGCTGAGATTTTGAGATCTTGTGTATGGAATGAAATACTCCTCCTGGTTTACCCTTGGCAGATTCTGAGGTTGGGGTAAGTGTTTGGGGAGTGGATACTTTGGATGAAAAGAGATACATCCTCTTATTCTATATGCAAGAAAAGATACAGTAGGCTGATGTATAGTAGTGAATTTCTTAAAAAGAGTAACTTTAATCCTTATTACTAACAATTAGCTACTCATAATTCTTGAAACATGTCTTTATCGCTTTGATTACTTAGTAGCTAATAATAATTTTTATGCCAGTCATCCATGTTTCCTCATAATGTAAACCTCTGTTAAGTTCTTCACGATCCCATTCATATTATACATTTGTCTAAAAAAGCTCAATACCCTGAGAAGGAGAGAGGAGGTACAACATGGGAAACTATATCAGAAAGGAGGTTCCTGCTTTTTCTCCTGATTATTCTAGCGCTGTGATGAAGAGGGCAAGTGGATGACCCTTTGGAGGAGTGAGAAAAGGTGTGAAATGAGATTTCTAGTAAAAATGAGTCTCTTCCAGAGTAATTGTTCATCTTGTTCCGAGCTAGAGCCTTGTTTTGCTTTGCGTCATCTCTTTTGAGAGAACAGTCAAGGACCAGTATAGAGTCATATAATAACTTAAAAGATTCTAGGAAACTAGAAGGTGAACATGGCCTGAAAATCCAATCTGGTCACTTGAGTAAAATTGACAGCAACTGTTCCTGTTTAGTCATGGAGAGTGTTGCTCTGTAGTGCTACATGTACAGGAGTAGCACAAGTAGTGAGAATATGCACTTACCTTGCATCAGCTCTGTGCAGAGCTCCAGCCACTTGTTGTTTTATCAGGTTTGTGCGTGTATTGGTCTACCAGCCTGGCTGTGTTGGTACTGTTGAACCAGAGGAAAGTCTTTAATCTGGTGTATCTCTGAGCAAGATGACGTAGCTGCTGCCCTTTGGTACTAGCAAGATCTGTGAGCTGAATATTGATGTGCACCTCTACCCAAGTGGTGCATATCTGTGATTGTTCCTGCTCCTTTGACGCTGTTGGAAACGAGGGTGAGATGTACAGCTGTGCTTGGATAAAATAGTAGTGTGTCAGTTGGATATATATGAAACTATTCAGCCCCCCTCCATGCAGCGGTATAGACAAGGTGAGTCTCTGACTCCACACGGGTTTTGCTGATCAATATAGGGAGCCCTGTAGGAATTACCTTGTTACAGTAAACATGTAGTAAATAAAACATAGGCAGGGACCTTATGGGCATCTGAAGTAAAAATCTTGCTCAAACCTTGAGATGCCCAGGGTGGGGTGTGAATTTTCCCCCTTGCCACAGGATCATCAAAGAAGATAGAGCACATAAGCAATGTTCCTAGATTTTGTACAAGTGGGAGTGGTGGTGTCATTTCTCCCTGGAAATCGTTGTAACTTATTCATCAAACTTAGTCATACGTGGCACTTATAGGTAAGATAGATTGTTCAGAATCTCTCAAGAAGTGTTTTGCCTTATGTTGAGAGGTTTGTTTGCTTTGTGTCCAGAACTCTCATATTTCCATGTTTGACCTACTCCAAGAACCTACTATCAAAATAACTAATAATGTTTTAAAAGACAGTACCAAAAAACCAAAGGTTTATCAGCTCCCTTGTGGTGTTTTTTTTTGTTGTTNCAGAAAAAAGCTGTGAATGGTTAAGCAAAGACATGCATATATTTCAGTAGTCCAGCTTTGGCTGAAGAAACCTGGGCTGTTGATGGTTTTTTGGATGGTGCCAAGGGCTCATCTGCCTTCTATATCAAAGAGTTCTGCAACTGAAAAGGTCATCAGAACGCTGATACTCAGTGCATCTCTGGTTATCCTGGGTCTTAATTAATCCACACCTGAAATGTCAGCTCCTTCAGCTCTAGAAATACTCATGTGACTCACTGTAGCAAAGGGCCTGGCAAGTATTTGCCTGGTGGTGCCAGAAGAAAGGACATGTTTCTGCAGTAGTGTTGTATTCTTTCTAACTTCCTCAGTGTGTAAGGATGCTGTGTTGAATGGCCTAGAAACTCGAAGCCTGTTAGTCAGCATTCTTGCAGTAGTAGGCAGGAGCAGGGTTTCTTCTCAGCCACATGCCTAAGATTTTTTTGAGTGCAACCTTTTGAGCTCTTCTGAAGGATGTGGGACTCCTCTGTACAATTGTGGCTTGGTTCTCCAAGGTCTAACTAGCCCTTCATGTGAATCATGCATTTTGTTGTCTTTTGTGTTTTGTAGAGATTGAAGACCGAAGCAATTGCTGAGCTGAGAGCTCCCTTGTGACACAGAATTGCATTTTTCATAGAGAGAAACGGGCACTTGAAATCATAAAAGATGGATTTTATTTTTATTTTAATTGTTCTGTCCTTGTGCCCAGCTCTGTTTCACACTTTAGGGGAACCATGATATTCTCTGGATATCTGCAGAGTTCTTGAATAAATTAGTGTAGAATTTGGAAAACAAACTGACTTTGTTGTTTATTATCAAAGCTGAAGATGCCTCAGCACTAGCTCTGTCTGCATAGCTAAGACCAGTGTAGCTCAGACGTGTTCAAATCAAATGCTCCTTCATCTTCTTAAATAAGTTTTCTCACTGATTTGCAGAGTATCAGCTTGGTTCTTTATTACACAATATATGATTTCTGTGAACTAGATATTCACCAAAGGTAACATTAGACACTGAGCAAATAATTGTTTCCTGTCACACTGCATTAGAAACTGAGAAGAAAGTGTTTGCTAATTTGTATTTGTGCAGAACTAAATATAGCTCTAGTGAAGCTTAACTTCAGCTCCAGCCGTTCAAGTCCCTAAGAAATTGAGTACTGTGTTTGTCAGTCACTGGAAAAATGACTTTGTATGTGTGCACTCCTTGCCCTCCCACTTTCCAGTTTTATAATCTTAGGGACTTGAATGTGAGGCTGTCCAAACTCTGAGAAAAATCCTAATAGTCCTGCGTTACTGCTGTCTGCAGGAACTATGGCAGATTTTTTTTTCTGTTAGGGGTTTGAGGGTATCAAGTCCTGACTGCATTCCCCATTCCATATTTAGCAAAAACAAGGTTAAGTTGTCCTGCAAAAACTGCTCTGACTTTTCATCTAAAATCTGGAATTTATTAGCTGTTCTGTTCTAGTTGTTCTGTAGAGCTTATAGCCTGATGCACAAGATGTTAAAAAAACTCTTTAAGAGGTATTCAGATTGGGATGTACCAGTGAAAATCATGCTGGCAAGAAAAATCTGATGTTACAGGAAGGTGTATTGAGTAGATTGTGTCTGCTCCATGGAAAACTTATAAGCTTGTGTCTGTGCCTTGGTATTGAGTCTGGCAGCTGTGGGATAACAACCTTCTTGCTACATTTACACTGAAAAGGCAGCACTGCTTCCTGAGATGATGGAAATGCCAAATGCTGCATTTCAGAGCTTGAGTGTTTCAGCTGGCATCTGTGAGGAGAATGCTTCAGGTTCATCCATTCCAGTGAAGCTAAGTGTGAGCCCAGGCTCAAAATAGTTCCATTCTTTTTTTGTGTTAGTTTGAATTCATCAGGATAAGCTAAGCCTCCCTGGCTGTCTCTGCTGGACACTGAACGGGAGGAGTGTGTTTGAAAGGTCTGAGGGATCTTCCATCCAGGGTTTGTAGAGAACAAGACAGTACTGCATCATTCATCTCTGTCACTTCAATCTTAAGTGTACTACGGACTTGTAGTAGCATTTTGTCTGTGCTCTGCCCAGTTCCATCAGTGCTCTGCCCAACTTTTCCATGTTATTGGTGATACACATAATTAGGAGGAGGTTGTTGCTGGTGGGGAGGAAGAGGAATCCCATATTGGCTGTCTGTCTGCACCTGTACCTCTTACTACAGAGAGATCCTTTAAGAAGTGATCTAAAGAAATCCAAACAAAATTGCCAAGGTTTGTAACAGCTTTCCTCCTGGCAGTCTGTGGTTTATTTATACTGTAGGATGTGACAGGCAATTCCTGGTGCCTCAGCTCTCTCTGAAGTGTGAGTGATCGCTGGAAACACAAGTGATTGCATTAGCAGCTTTCTTCCCTCCATTGGGGAGAAGTTTTGAGTTTGAACTCTCCCCTCACTGAGATCTTTGAAGTTTGGATCTTTAAAATCATTCTCCATTCCCATGACCTACTAGTGCAGTTGTCATCCTTCCCATCTAAGGAGGACTGGACCAGCTCTCTTCAGAGGCTGTTAAAGCTGCTCGTTTCATCTGCCGGAGAGGTCAGCAGAGAAAGACATAAGTAAGTAATTATTCCCTTCCTCTCCTCCTAGTAGCTGAGTGAGCTCTGGAAGTTGAAACATCATTAAATCTCTGAGCAGTGTGGACAGTCTGCAAGCCAGCCATGGAGCCCATGTCACGTGGCAGAGGGAGGGCTGAGTAACAGGTGGTACTTGGAAACTAATTAATATTTGTGAATAACAATGTGCTGTTAGTAAGAAAACAATACAGTCTGCTTGTGAATATTTATGATGATGACTTTCAACACTGCTTGGATCATGCAGTGCTTTTCCAGCTGCTGCACGTCCTCTTGTGTCGCAACATTTCACACCAGGGTGAAAATATTCTCTGCTGTGTGGATCCATCCCAGAGCAGCAGACAGCTGAGCAGCACTGTGGAGTACACACTCTTAAAAGAATGTTCTTGCCAGTTCAGTACTAGTGGAACGCTAGATCCCAAACATTTGAAGTATTCTTTGCTGGTGAAGTAAGCCATACAAATTAGCTTGAGATTTCATCCCATTAAGAGCTAAACCATGCACAGAGGTAGTGCTGTGTTTGAAGAGAAAGCAGGTGTTAAAGGTTGTTCTACCTCTTAATGTTGTGTGCGAGTGTTTTACAGTAGATCAAACTTGCCTAATGTAATCTCCGTAATGCTTTCATTTAAAAAGCTCCCTGTGGTTTGTATTTGTTGAACTGAAAGAGCAGAATCTACTTTGTAGCTTGGTGAGGCGGGGCGTTCCACTGAACATGTGTTCACACTGTCATTTGGGAAAGATAATAGGTTTTTAACCTCTGTCAGTGTTAGACAGAGGTATTTATGGAGCTCTGCTGGAGCAGTGCCTAGGCAGGTAACCTTGTGATGCAGGTTTTTCACAATTGCCATCTTCTTGTGAATGAGTTACGGCTTTTCTTGGCCCCTTGCAGTGCCTCTTGCAGCGTCAGCCAGCATGGGAGCTCACCAAGAGATCAGGACTTCCTAGCTGTTGTCAATGCTTCATGGAAAGCTCATGGCTGCTGGTGTTGTCTGTTGAGTAAACACTATCTCATAGATAGAAAACTCAGCTTTGAAGAGTTCCAGAAAATATTCCTGGCTTGGCACATGGAAACTGGCAAAACCCATGGAGGTAGTGCTCATGTTTTCAGCAGCAGAGGTGTCCAGGTGCAGGTGGAGGTGCTGGGCTCTTGTTCAGAGTGCTGCAGGCAATGGGCAGCACAGTGCCCGCTTTTGCAGCCTCCCCTCTGCTCCTGATGGCCTTGAGTTTAACTTGTGGGAGGGGGGAAGTTGTGTGTACTTCAGTGTGCTAAAATCCTGTTGGTATGGTCTCTATTTCATCACTTGAGGCCTCCAGCAGCCTAAATTAGGAGATGGAGACTGCAGCATGCTGCACGGAGGAGGTTATCTCCAGTGACCTGCCATCACCACTTTCGTCACTGCTGATTAATTTTTTTTGTTAATATTTAATCCTCAATAGCAAATACCTAATGTTTATATGCCCTTTCCCTGTACAAGCAGAACATCTCCTTTGTAAAGTCAGTTAAGACATCCAAAACTGAATCAATGTAAAATTTTGTCAGACGAACAGGTGCAAAGAAATTCAGAGCAGAAGTGATCACTTGGGCGTACACAGGTCCTCTTGTGGCAGGGATTTCCAGGGATCTTCAATTGCTTATTAAACAGTGTTTAATATGACTGAGAATATTTTCTAACCCCTTAAAATTCGTTGCTCCATCTTAATATTTTCAATGTAGAAGAGATGGTTTCATGGGGTTTTTTGTGTTTTGTTTTTGTCGTTGTTGGGGTTTTTTGCGTATGTGTTGTTTTTTTAGTGACACATTTCCACTTCCTTTTCTAGCAGTAGTGTCACTGTGGTATAGTGGAGAATAGTTGACTTGAACTGCCCCTGTTACACAAATGCAAAAAGCTACTTAAGCTTTTGGGAGAAAGAAGTTTCTAGTGAAATAGATGCGTGTATACCATGAATGACTGCAACTATGTGTTAGAACTATAGCAAATTCATAGGATTTCCAAGGAATATGTTTATAAGAATACCTAAAAAGCAGTATAACAATTAGTAGCAGAGACTGATATATTTAAATGAAGTCATTAATTTAAAGTGTTGGCTTACAGAAATTTCAAGCATTTTTATGCATTTAATAAAGGGTTGCTTTTTAAGTAGCTTAAGTATCCTTGTCTGTATGCAACATGTCCTGGGAATTAACAAACCACTTACTGCCGGATGGATTCCACTCTGATGCAACTGCCATTCCTGCAGCAAAGACTGATAAAGAGAGTGGAAAGAGCCAGTACTGAAATGGTCATCCTGTTAGTCTGGGGGAAGGGAGAAAACAAATCGGTGTAATCTCTCTTCTGTTTATTTAGTATGCTGATCTTTGCCATGGCCATCAAGGTGGATGTGTGCCTGCCTAAAAGAGGGCTTTCTTCAAATTTCAGAGAGCCTTGCAGGAGGTGCTAGAGTACTTGTCTAAAATTCTCTCCTGAAGGATGGAGACCAACCGTGTGAGTCAGCTGAAGGTGGAAGTTGGTGATCTGATAGTGAGGGAGAGGTGCTGGCATATAAAATTGGGACCCTGTGTGAAAGGAAGATCAACTTGTAACATGTTGTAGACAAAGGAGCTTGCAGGAAAGGAAGAAAGAAGGACAGTGTGGTGAAAGTTATGGAAAACCTACTGAGGAGCATTGTGCATAGATATTGGCAGGATAAGACCTCCAGGTTTAGAACAGGAGCATGCTCAGAATAATTACAGACAAGGCAGCCAGTGTGTGCCAGAAGTAAATATAGTAGTGTAAGCACTGCTACAGAGTCATTGAAGTCAATGCTGCATAACATAAATTGCATAATATATTTGTTTGTGAAGGTTATTAGAACACAGTTTTAAATGGATCCGAGTCCTTGGAAAGGTGAGTATATTCTGGTTCCCTGGGCTGAGGTTTCCAACATGTCCTAGTCTGATCTGGAGGCAAACTGCCAGCAAGAGGGGGGAGGTTGTTGTTCCCCTCCTACCATGTCCAGTGCTTGTCCGAGCAGCTCCTGAGCTGGTTCCACACCAAGTGCCAGGAGAAAAGGAACTGCCCTCTCCCCTCAGAAATGGAAAAAAACTGGGGGGATTTTTGTAGTCCTGGTCAGCTGAGTTGGTGAAGGGGTGAGAGAGGATCTCCAGGGGGTGTGTGTATGAGGGGATAGGTGGAGGTATCTGTGAGCACAGGGGACACTGGGCAGGCTGTTCAAGCCTCATGTCCCACCTCAGAACTGGAGCAAACCCTCTTCTCTCCCACCAGGGATCTGATGGTCAGTGCATGATGCAGCAACCATCAGACACCCATATTCCAGGGCACTGTCACACTCTCCATAAGAGGGCTGAAACTGTTTACAAAATGTGTACTTTGTAAATGATAAGGACTAAATAATGTATTCTGTGCATTTGCATAATTTTGAATCACTTATCCTTCTGAGGGCTGTAGTGATTTGGCTCATATTAGAGTATGCTTTGTGGTGTAGTTGAGCTCAAGCCATCAGCTGTGGGTTGAGTTGACACTGAAGATAGGAGGGATGTTTTTAGGGAGACCACACATGTTCCCTGTGATGTCCCTGGCACACAGAGCAGTGCCCTGAGGACTCAGAGGTGAGACAGGTAAGAGACACTGTCAGTACTGTGAAAGGTCAGGGTGTCTTTCAGAAAGAGCTTGAGACCCAGAGCAGTCAAAAGTGGGACATATCTCCATGGTGATGGCATGCTGGGTCATAACCTTAGAAAGCATTAGGACAGAAGCTTCTGCTCTGCACTTGGTGGGATGGAGGGGGTTACCAGCTGAAGATGCTGGAGAAATGTATCTTTGGGCAGTTGCAAGGTGACAGCAGGCCAAGGATGCTGATGTGAGGTGATACAGGAGACAGGTAATATCAAAGATGGGGTGTCACCAGTGAGCAAACTCCAAGAACTTGCTTGATTTGGGTGGGCAAATGAGCCCTGACAGGGAGGTGGTATAATTTATTTTTTATTCTCAGGGAAATAAACTTCAGGGCTAGGGAAAAGCTGTTTAAGCTGCCGGATCAATGTTGGCATGAAAACAAATGGATAAAAGCTGTTCAGGAATAAGTGTTAGGCCAAAAGTTTTTTAGCTACTGGAGGAGCTCAGCTCTGCAGTTAGAATTGGATGTGGAGGCTGAGGAAAAGCATTGTCAGTATGTGAGGCTCTGTTGCTGTGATTGGGGTTCTTGGATGTGATACCTGTCATGAAAGGCTAAGCTAATGATCTGCAAACACCTTTCCTGCTTGCAGCTGGTGGTGGATTATTGTGATTGCGTCATGTGCATGGAGAAAAGGCGAAATTGGCCCTTGCTGTCATGGTTTTAGAAGTATGGGAATATGTGCTGAACTAAACTGCTTCTTCCCCAGGGTGGAGAATTCATGTCATCATTAAGCAAAGTTTTAATCTTTGCTGTACCTTTAATCTGTGAATGTCTCTGCTGTTTTGGTCACTTACGACACTCTTATGTTGTTTGTTTTTGCCCTAGGTATTTTTATGGCCTCTGTCACAGTGGTGTCTCAGTGTCTTCCAGGCATTTATGGATTTATTCTGAGAACGTTCCTGTGAGGTAAGGAAATATTATCACTTGGTTTTACAGACTGGGAACTGAGGCAGAGGGAGACAAAGGTTGCAGGAGTGTTGTAGCATAGCCAGCAGGCAAACACCAATTGCCAACAAGTTCATTATTGTCCTAATCCTATACCCAGCTACTTATCTCTGGCTTTTTTTCTTTCTTCCTCTTTTTACTTCTTTGTTTTTTCTTTTCCCTTCTCTTGTCTGAGTTTTAGTAGCAATCATCTGTGAGGACCTAGGAGGACCTGTGGAAAATATGAGTAGGGATACTGGTGTCTTTTTTTTAACATTGTTACTTATGAGTTAAAATTCCTTTCTAAAAATATCAGCAGATCTGTTTATGTTAAATTACTAGCATGTTTAGACTTCCACAGATAAGCTGCCCTGCCTTTTTGAGTCAGTAACTCCTTTATCCTACCTGTCTAGGCTTGTGGCTGTTGAATTTTTACCCTCCCTAAGCTAATGTCTTCCCAATCACCTAAAGCAATGCCAAGAATTTCATCATCCATGCAAAGATCTGATTCATGTCAAGACAGGTGTGAAGTTTCTCAAGCACACTTATGTATAATTACTGTTTAACTTTATTTTTCAAAGATCTTTCCAAGCCAGCTAAAATGTGCAGCTTTGAGCTCCCAGATTCTCCCAGAAATTGGATTTCAGTGCCTGATTAGTGATGCTGATCCCTTTCAAAAGTATTGCAAAGTTCCTGACACATGTGTGCCCTGAATTACAATTTAGATCATAAAATCAAATATCATGAATAACAGCTTGAAAAATGTCTCCTTTTTTCCCCCCCCTTTTTAAATAAGGAATTTTTAAGTTAGGTCTCCCTTGAGCCCTTTTTTCTCTTCAAGATGGTATTTAAGGTGTGACTTTTACTGCTTAAAGAATTTTCTTAGAGTTACAGCAGTGTTATGAGTTAGGAATATACCAGCAGGCTCTGACCGATATTTTTATAGTATGTAGAAACATCAACATTATTAAAGATATAACATTGCAAAGAAATATTTAATGCCATCTTTCTAATTCCACAATCACATTGCAAAGAAATATTTAATGCCATCTTTCTAATTCCACAATCTGTAAAATACACATACTAGATCACATTCATGCTCTTTATTAGTGCATATTACATGCCCTTGTGTCCTCAAGAATAAGGCCCTAATGACTCATGAACTGTCTCAAAGTGTACTAAATAAGATTAAAGAGCTGGCCAGTGACCTTAACAGTCAATTAGGGTATGTGTTACTCAGCCCAGTATTTGTTGAGTGTAGAAGAGTAGCAAAAATTCATTAGCTAAGATCCTGATGCTTGAAACAAGCAACGTTTCTCTAACATCAGAACTGGTGTTGCTGCTTAAGTGGAGCCAGAAGCACGTGTGGTAGGTATGTCTGTGTATGTGTGTTTGAAAGTACTGCAGATGTGGTCCTGGGGCGGGGAGCAAGCTGCTCCAGGGCTTTTGGGCTCAGAGCCTTGTGGAGGAGACCCTGCCAGCACCTGGTGCTGGGTTGGGCAGCGGCAGGTGCAGTTGGAGGTGGTGCTCAGGGTTTGGGACGTGCTACCTGAGAGTTTATGCAGAGACAACGCAATGGGAGGGCTGCTTTCAGAAACCTTGTCTTTCACAGCAGCAGCAGGGCAGGGAAGGATGTATTGGTGTGGTGTATGGCATGCTTGGTTTTCCTCAGAGGTGAGCCCGGGTTGGCATGATTGCATTTGGGTGCAGGCAGGAGGGTGAGCAGGAATGCTCTGGGCTGCTGTGCCCACTGAAGAGCAGTTTGAATACTGGATGCCCTTCTCCCTTAGCTCAGGAGATGGGACATGAACAGGTGCTGAGTGTGCAGAGGTGCAGACAGGTCAGATTCCCTGTTGTTCACCAGCTTCCTTGCAGGCTCACCTGTCCCATGGAGCTGTCAGCATGAAGCCAGGCTGGCAGTGGGCAGCAGGGCTGAGTATATCCCAGTGATGGGCAGACTCAGCGAGCTGCAAACCTGGACAGTATCTGAATTATGGCAGCATCTGTCATCTTAGGTTCACATTTCTTAACTAATCATCTGCATTTTGTTTTGTGTTGTGTCTGGAAGCATCCTAGAGCAGTCGTAGTTTGGAGATGGCCACCCCCCTGGGAGGGCACTACCTGGTGACAGAACTGAACCGGGAGAAGTGGCATTACTCAGGAGCTGAGGAGGTAGCTTGGTCATGCAGCTCCTCAGCAAAACAGCTGTCCTTGGGGGCTTCTCAGTTTCATAGCACTTCTTTTCTGGTATGTGCAGTTATGAATGCTTTCAGCTGACCCTGAGAAAGTCTTCTGTCATTCTTAAAGTAAACTCAGGTTTTGGGAAAGAAAAGATGACAGACTCAGTCAATAAAAAATGTGACTGCAAGTACAGTTTGAGTGGCATGCAATAATATCTTTTAAAGTAAATCAACTTTCTGGAACATAAATTGGGCAGAATCTTCCTGTTCTAGGTCATGCTTTATCTGTAGGGTTTTCTTTTAAAATAATTTCCTTAATAATTATTTGGGGGGAGGGAACAGGGGAGCCTGGGAACAAAGTGGATGAATGGGGGAGGAGAGAAAAGGAAGCCTTTTCAGTCATGTCAGGCTGAATCTAAAGCATCAAGGAATGATGGTACAGGAGAGCCCCTGAAGATAAACTGTAACCTAGATTAGCAGAATACAGATTAAGTTTTCAGGAGTTTTGAGACAGCACTGTGTCCTGAAGCAGTCTTTTGTCATTCATTTAAACTCAAATTATTGTATAGTTGCATTTTCAGGGTTATACAAAAATACCTATCCATTTGAATGTTACAGTCATGAAGTTAAGAAATTTATTAAAGTGAATACTGCTTGAAAAGATTAAAAGAAAAACAAAGTTAAGATTTTTCATTTGAACTGGCTATTGCTAGGGAAATATTGTATATCTATGTGATCATGGTTTGGGGGATTTTTATACAAGCAGCATTACCACTGGAATTGCAGTTGAAACTGAGACTTCTACGCAATTAGTTTTTTTCATTCTGACTTTAAAGTATAACTGTTGTCATTGGATCACATTGTCCTCTTAGAATGCTTTAAACATTTTTATTCTTTAGTTTATTTACATTTTGGAAAATGTGTTGCCATACCGTATTCTAATTGAAGGGCTGTTTTCTGTAATAGGTTACATATTTCTACAAAATGTTAACACAAAACTTATGTGATTTAATTGTGTGTTAATGCCATATTGGCTGGAGCATACTTATAATTAATGCAAAACAGCGAGTTACCCCTTACTTTTCGCTGTAATCCAGTGAAAGTAAGTATTTCAGAATAGTGTTTTCTGGCTGTACTTAAATGACAGGCTCAAAAGGGCATTGGCACAATTTGTTGGCATAGTTCAGCCTTATTTATATATGACTATATATTTTTTGGGCTTAAGAGTCTTTGCAAGTCCTTTATCGCATAAATAAGTAGATTGCTTTAATATATTGGAACCCAAAGGGCACAACTACTGGCCATTTACCTGGCTTCACACGATAAGTGTTGGAGAATGGGTGAGGAGATGGAAGGGTGGGGTTTAAAGCTCCAGATTTGCACTTGTAAAATTCCCTTCTGCTTTGAAGGTGTTTGCTTTAGCTGTCTACAGGGATACATATTTTCAGAAGTTTATTTATGAAAAAGAGGCTCAGGAGATGCTGGAGATGTTACAAGATTTAAACATATTTGCAAAATTGAACACGAGCTTCAGCCCTCTGGTCTTTTTCATTTCTTTTTGTATTTTATGATGACTATATTGGTAGGTGGCTTTTGTGTTGCCACTTCACCTGTTTAATTTAAATTTAGGTATCTGAGGGTTGTGCAATAAAGGTAGAATCTCCATAACTGGCAACATAACCTTGTCATCTTGCAGAGTCAGCACTTGCTCATGCTCTGGCGCAACGGCTTTGAATAGCTGCCACCCCATGTGTGTGTTTCCTAAACTCGAGACAAGTGCTGAACTCATTAAAAATACATGCTATATAAGTTAATGTGCATAAGGCGTTTTGGTGCTGAGATCTCCTTTGAGGCTACATTTAACTCTAATTAACTTGGTTTCGTTCTGTCTACTATCAGCACAGGCTTGGCTGAAACCAGCCAGTATTGGTTAAACTGTGGGTTTGAAGTAGAGCCCAGCGGGGTGATGGATTAAAAAGCAGAGTTGTGACTGTGCCGGGGTTCCCGGTGCCTGTGCCAGCTCCTGGGGCTGTGCTGGGCATGAGCACCAGCTGTGCCGTTCCTGGGGCACAGTGCCACAGCAAATGGATGCGCATCCCATCATACTCTCGGGCAAAACTCTGGATTTCTAAAGAGGCCTGAAATAATGAGGTATGTTGAGCTGTGTCTGAACAATTGCATGACACCAAACTCCTCTGACTAAAACACAATCTGAATTTTTCTGCTAGTGGAATAAGGAACAGCAGCAGAGAACTACCAGTATTTTACTGTTCTGACTATTCTCTCTATTCATACTTTGTTTTTATTCATCATTAACTCAAGGATGAGATCCAGGGATTCTGCTAATTATGATACGTTTTTCAGGGGGGGACAGGCAGCAAGACAGGGATTACTGATGGTGGCATTTGCAGTAGGGACAATTACCAGCAATATATGGATTGGAAATACTGGGTGAGTTTTCTGTCCTGACAGTGTTGGAAATCAAGCTTTATGTTATGTCCAGTAGAGCAGGTTTCACTGAAAGCTGATTATAGTATTTTGTGAGAGAAGGTTTTCAGTGTATCCCTCTGGAAGAAAATACTCACAGATCCATATTCAAGGGTAGGCTGCTATACTTGTGTAACTGGAAGAATCCGTGGATTTGTTGCATTTTCATCACAGCTAGCAAAAGAAAATTATTTTTGTCCTCCTTTTCACTAGTACTAGGGTTTTAGTCTTGAAAAAGGATTTTCTAGGTAGAAATACCAGGTAGAATGGATTCTGGATTTAAACACTAAGTGGGGTGGGAACCTCCACTCAGCAGTTTTTGAGTGTTCATTGTTTCTCGAAAATTTCAAATTGTTTCTTTGAATCACTAACTGCTTTTAACAGTGACAGAATCTCCATTAACATTGCATCTTCTGCCTAGGAGATCGCAGAACAGAGCCTTGATTTGTGTTTGATGGAAATGAAGCAGTTTAAGAAGTTACTGTGCTTCAGCTGAAATGTGGTAACAGCACACAACCATGTCTAGTTCATTTTGCAGAAAAACAAATAGAAATCACAGAGTATGATCTAAGGCTGTCTGTTTTGCTTTATGTAGAAGCAGACTAGCAATGATCCTGTGGTGTCTTGCCGTGTCTCAGCCATGAGGATGGTACTTTCCAGCTGATGAAAGGTAAATTGTGGCTAGAACAGGTGGATGCATTGAAATCTTCCATGCTTCAAGATACCTGTCAGTGTTCATGGAGGAGTGAGACTTGCTGTGCTGGATTGGATGAGTGGCCAGTCTAATTCAGTACACTACCTGTGGCAGTGATCAGTGCTGGATAACTTAGGCAATCAACAGGAAATTGTGCATTTGATTATCAAATGTTTTATCTACTGGGAAGTGTTGGGTGGTTCTTTTTTTTTTAACTTACAAAACCAAACCAGGCTGATTTAGTAATTGAAAGAGTTCCTTCTAAATTGCAGTTGAAATTTCTCTTTATATCTTCCTGCACAGACAAGGAGTTTATTGACATTTCTTAATGTTTTCCCTTCAGACACCCCAGCTTGAGAATTGGTGTAAACCATTTGCAGTCTTCAGACTATCTCAGAGCAATCTCTCTAAATGTTCTTCTGTATCTCCAAAAGGCCATAGTCATAGTACATGAATAGTGTGAAGTTGGTTTTTTGCTAATGTGATTGCTGAAAGACAAAATATTAAATGGATATCATGTAGCTATTGTATTGCTTGAGTGTGTCTTCACATTAATTCAAATTAATTTAAACAAGGTGATAGGAGTAAAGTGCAGAGTAGAAAAAGGATAGATCAGAAAAAGAAGATAAGATAGGTGTATTCAAATAGGCAGAGGCTGATGAAATTTGCCCTAGGGTACATCAGCAACTAGCCAAGCAACCTTTGAACCATTTACAATTATCTTTTAGAAATTGGGAAGGCCAGGAGAAGTCCTGAAGGACTGAAAAGGGCAATGGCATTACCTCAGTTTGAAAAAAGGAGATCCAGGGAATTACAGACTAGTTAGTCTAACTGCAGTGCTTAGAGAATTGGAACAAAATTTTTAATCAGTTTCTAGTAATCTGGAGGATAAGAAAATAAGGACTCGGGGATAGCAGTACTTGTGATGTTACCTTACTTTGGTCGCTAATTTCTGATAAAACCTTGTGACATTTCTGTGGAATAAGGAAATATATGTATTTAATAATATGGTAAACAATTGTTTAAGGACCATTTTTGAAGTGTAGTTACACATAATTTACTGTGAAAATCAGAGGAAGAAGGGAGATGGCACGAGGAATTGTGTGAATACACCCATGTTTGTCTTGGGCTGAACTTTATTTGCTGTTCTCTTTGCTGGTGTGGACAAGGGAATACTAACTAAATCTGCAAGTAAGTCCAGACTGAGAGGTGCTCAAGCACTGGGAAGCATAGTTCAGAGTTAAATGGCTATGGTAGATTGAAAGGCATGTGGAAATCTGCAGCTTACAACTTAATGAGTTGAAATGAGGAAATACAAAGTGGTGAGGACGTGGCAGGGCTGCGCAGCACAGGAAGACTGCTTTGGCACAGGCACTGGAACAGCACCTGTGCACAAGCTGACAGTTGCAGAAGAGAACAAGCTGCATCTGGAGTGTATGCCCAGGACTGTAATTAAAGGTAATGGTGCTGCTGTCTGTGCTGCTGAGGCCCCAGACATGGTGCTGTGTTCAGCTGCAAGGATGGGGCGTCGGGGAACGCGGTGTGGCTGTAGGCTGGGGACTAGGATGAGAGGTGGATATTGTTGGAGCTGGGTCTGACCAGCCTGTGGATGAGGAGACCAAGTGGTCACTTGCCATCTCAGCCAAGGGATGGACGAGAGATGGTTGTAGTTTATGGGGAAGCTTGAATCCCACTGGTGGTCACAAGTATGAGCAAGGCAAGTCAAGCAAGGTGCCAAAACCAGCTGAATCAGGCAGAAGACTGTGGGTAGCTGGGGACTGGAGCAGAAGATGTACAAGTGGGGTCCAGAGGAGCAGTGCTTTCCAAGCATGGGGGAGGGAGGGTCTGAGCACGGTTACCCACCCTGGGCAGGTGGGTGGAGTGATGGCAGTGTCCAGGTTTTCCAGGGGGATTGCAGTGAAAGGGAAAAAAAGAAAGTGCATGGGGTGCAGCAGAGAAGGTTCCTATAGCTCAGCTTCATAGCGAAAGAGAACTGAGCAAGAGTCCAGAGAGCTTGTAGTGCTTCCATTTAATAAGGTATTCAAAAATAAACTGGGCAAGGCTCTGGAAAGCATGGTCTGACTTCAGCGTTGCTCCTGCCTTGAACATGGATTTGGACATGCCAAGGTCCTTTCCCACCTGCTTTATTCAGAGTTTTAATGAGCTACTTCCTTCCTCCTTATCTTTAGAGGATGAAATTTTTGAATGATATGTGTCTCAGGTGAGTGGCAGTGCTTCTCCAGCTAATCAGTGGTTCAGAAAGGCCAGGTACTACTGTGATTGCTTCCCTTAGTGTCTCATAATAATATAGAATGTTTGTTTTCTCAATCAGGTGTCAAGAGGGAACAAGTAATCAAATGTTTAAATTTCTTCTATGCTTCAGCACTTTCTTTGTTAGAAGCACCAGTGTATTTTCTAGGACACAGGTGTTTACATTCGTAGCCTTTAAGAAACGTTTGTGTCAAGCACGTGGATTGGGTGCTTGAAGGAAATAATTGCCTTATAATATAATAAACATGAACCTAATCAGAGAAGCTGATTATTTCCCATCACAATAAATAGAAAACATGTGATCGGTGACATCAGCATCTATTTTTTCTTAGTGTTTTGCAAAAGTAATAGCTATGAGCTTGTAATAGTGATATGTAATCTCTAACATGCAGTGGTTAAATATTAATGTACATTGGCTGTGTTTAAAGACAAGAATGGTTTTTTGGGTAATGAAACGTTAACTCTCAAGCTCCATCGAATTTTGTAAAGTGGCCTGTAGAAAAAGAGTGTGTTGTCATCAGAGTGGTCATCTGTTGCATGAACCTTAGCAAGAATTCCATGCAATTATTAGAAAATTGAGAAATTGACACTTAAGGTTTCTCTCCTGGTCTGATTTAATCAGTTGAAAACATAGCCAGGCTGCTTGACAGGGATCACATAACGAATTCCCAAAGGCTCAGGGTCTGTCTAGCTCATCTGTCCCATTTCCTTAATCAGGTTGATGGGGTTTATGGTTTTGTTTTGATTTTGAAGCTGACAGGGCTACCTTGTTCAGGGCTGTGGTGGTCCAGGGATTATTTTTTGTGATACTGTGACAGTCTGTAGAGTGATGTAGTTATAGAGCTGCCCCATTTTCCCAGTTGGGACAGTCTCTCGTGGCATGGGGACTTTAGGCCATATGTGTAATCTCAGTTGTGTTAGATATTTGTTCTCCTTGTTTAATGTTTGTCAAAGTCTTGTAAATGAAGTTGTTACAGTGTGAAATTTTATGGTGTCCGAGTTGGAAATGATCCCGCTTATCTTGTTGACTTTCTTCCAAGCTATTTCTTGTGGTGGTTCCGCTTTGTAGGCCAGCATGCAGGAGTGGCAAGCAGGTCTGCCTCCTGGGTTTTACTTGATAGTCATTAACTCCAGATGGCAAATACGATTTTATGCTCTTGTAAAAGGTGTTTTGTTCAAAAGGAGTTCTGTAACACATGCAATGGGATTGAGGTTTTTGAAAATTTATCTGTTTATCTCAGAAGCACCAGTTATTGATGTTGCCAGGGTGGAGACCCTGACTGATGAGGCACACAATGAAGAAGGGCTGATACAATGTACACTACAGATATTATGACAAAAACTTCATATTTTTTTCTGGATAGCAGTGACTGATTGGCTGTAGACATTCCTGACACTACCTGACAGAAAGGGTTATTTTATCTGAAAACAGTGCCGTTACAGATGAGAGACCTCCTGAAAAACATCACTCACTTTTACTAGCGACATCCATCACTTCCTAATTATGGGTGCTTTCAGGTGGAGAAACAAGTTCTTTCTGTTGCTCCCCCAGAGCTTTTCTTGTCCTTCCAGCAGTAGCATAGGGTTAAAGTTGGCCTTTTATCCAGGGGCAGAGGGACCTGTGGATTTAAATTAGTGTGTATTGATGTCTATGTGTTAGATCGGTATTCCATTGTTAAAGAAATGGCAGTGGCCAGTAACTATGGAGAATGAATAATTCTTTGTAGCTTAACCCACCTACTTTGAAGCACAGAGATCTGTTAAACTTACTTGTTTGAAAGTCAGGGCTTTTCACTGTCTTCCGAAAGCTGAATCACATCAGAGTAAGTCGTGTCCAGTGAAGAGAAAAACCCCTGATCTCTGCTCAGAAACAGGAGGGAGTCTCTGAATCTCAGTTTTCTAATATCTACTAATTTTGGTGACAAAAGCAAGGCTTCCCTTAAAGGTCCAGGAGCTCTTGCCCCTTTGGATGTCCCTGGAGCTGCCCTGGCCATGGCACCTTCTTCCCCAGCCTCTGCTGGCTTCAGGTTTCTGCTACCCCCAGGCATGTGGTAGGAAAGGTTGTCTTGCATCTCCTGGCCTGGCAGACAGCACTTGACATTGCTGCCTTTTGATCCATGGCCAGGACAGACACTGAAGTGGGATTTCCAGAATGCTGAATTGCCCTGACTTTTTCTGACTGAATTTGTTGATCCTGGTACCATACTGTGGAATTTTCCAGAAATTCATATACCTTTTTTTTTTGAAAGCCATGTACATTTTCAGTGCAGTCCCTAGCACTGCCTAGAGATATGGTGTTAATTCCAAACTCTCTACTGCTTCCAGGCACCAGAGCAGACACTGGCAGCTGTATCCTTTATACAATGGTCTAACTGATTGGAAATCATTGTATCTGCAGAAGCCCTTTCCGTGGCTAGGTGTCTTACACTCTCGTGTGCTTCAGCCCACCTTCTGTGCAGGGCTTGGATTTTCAGCTCAGCTCTTAAGAAATTTACTTTCCTTTGCCATATGAGATAATTCTCTTCTCGTAGTCTTACAGCAAGGAGCAAGGCACAAGATTTACTTTCTCTGTGTGATTCTCTTTACATACAGATAAAAATAACAGTTGG
Organism: Hylia prasina; assembly: GCA_013397195.1. Taxonomy (NCBI): domain Eukaryota; kingdom Metazoa; phylum Chordata; class Aves; order Passeriformes; family Sylviidae; genus Hylia; species Hylia prasina. The sequence goes on from VYXD01000210.1 coordinate 120,264, forward strand.
TTATTGTTTGTTTTTATGTATAGATGAGCCTTTGCTCCACCCATGACCATGCCTCTGCTTACTTTTCTTTGTATTTACTTTGTGTGGCCCATGGATCAGGCAGGTGTGGAGATGCTGAGGATACCATAGCCGTATGGTCAGCATAGGTGCCTGTGTGCGTGGTGTGGCCAGGGAATAAGTGAGCATTTTCAAAATTGTTATTTAATTCCAGTGACTCTGCAGATGGCAAAGTATTTACAGTTGCTGGAGTAATCTCTGCTGCCCTGCTCTGCCTTTTGTCTTTGAAGAGTAGCTGCCTTGCAGGCCTTCCCTGGCTGCCGGTAATAGCAGTAATTAAAGCACACCTGGTAATGACAACAGACATGCTGTACCTTCTGCTGCTGAGGACACTGATGTCCTGAGGTTGGGAGTGCTCATTGCTGCTTAATATGAGCCCTCAATTTAAATATAGGCTCAAGGTTAAAACCACAGTCCACAGATAAGGTGGGAGTAGACAGCTCCATTCCCCGAGTACATCTCTGGTTTCCTCTTGAGAATTGTAAGTAGGATAGAAACTGTCCTGTTGAACTGAGTTGGTATTCTTTTGTCCTTAATTTTATAGTGCTACAGCAGGACCTTTTCATAGGAAGACCTAAAGCTATGTCTGTTCCTTCAGATATAGAGGGGGAAAGCAAATGAGATGAAAGTAATTTAAACCAAAAGTGTAAGCTTGGTGATGGTGTGGTCCTGAGGTGCTGGTTGTGGATGAGCGTTGCCTGTGGGTTGTATGTTCAAACTTCTGGAAACAGTTCTGGATATCTTACACATTGAGTAAAAACCCTGAATGTAATTGAAGTTCCAGAGAAAGAAGAGAATTACGCTGATGGCTAAATTTACCTTTTCCTGAAAGTTTAATTTACTTTAGGGAAAGGGAGATGGGGGAAACAACAGCGAAACCTACCCCAAAACCCAAAATACCCCATGCCCACTGTTTTGAAGTCTCAAAGACTGAAATGGGTGGTTATCTATTAACTCTCCAAAGACTAACTTGTGGGGAAGATGGCTCCAGAGCAGAGGCTTTTGCAGGGAAAATGTGGGAGAGCCCATCTGTCAGTATTGTTCTTACTGCTTTTCCAGTGCTTTTACAAATTGATAGTCTGGGAATTCTCTGCTGCAGGTAAAGCCAGTTTCAAGCCCATGCGTGCTGATATTTTATTGAAGTGAGACATGAATGCTCTGGGGGAAAATGGCATTGTGAGATAAAGGGCTCTGATACATGCATATAGCTTAAATGTCATCTTACAGAAAAGAGATAAAGCAGATGTTAATTGTAAAACTGTACTTTATGTACACTCTTTTCTTATTGAAGTTATTTAATCTAATTCAGCATATATGAACACATATGAGGGCTCTGTGTATCCATCCTAAAAATGCACCTTTTAAGCAGTTCTGTGATTATGTAAATATATAGTTTTAACAGAAGAGAGAGTAGATTTAGTAGTCTCTGATTAGAGAGAATATTTTTTCCAAGATTAAGAGTTGGAAATAACAGTCTTTTATAATTTGTTTTGAAGGAGAGCATTGCAGGTACACATTTTCTTCAAGCTTTAGATAAGCAGTCTGACTGGAATAGCAGTTTTAATGATGTTTTTCCAATATGAAAGGGGCCAAGAGATGCAAAAGTCTAAAGGTCTACTGGTTGAAGTGATGGGAGTTATTTATGGAACATAGTGACTGGATAGCTGTCTCTTGCTAAGAGCATGTGTGACCTTTGTTCTTGGTTTAAAGTATAATTAAGAAATACATGCTTCTGTGTACTTAAAAACAATAAAAGCATCCCATTTGCGGACTGTAAGGTATTTAGGGTTGGCAGACACAGAAGCATTTCAGTGAGTGCTGGTGTTAACTGTTTTGTTATTGCTGATATTGAGATGCCTTTTTCCAATGCAGCTAAAATGAGGTCAAATCAAATCTTTATTAACTGTTACTCATAGGAGTGAGGTAATTGCCTGTTGTCTTATCTATATAGGTAAAACTCTCATCTTTTTTTAGGTCATCACAAAGTGAAAACTGAGAAATCCTGGCCTAACTTGCCTTGTGGCTACAGTGCATGCCATGACTCTCCATACGACTCTTGCAGATTTGTTATGGAGATATTTAGTAGGCTTTGTTTTTTTTGTCTTGCTCTGCTAGTTCAGGCTGTGTGCTTTCAACAGGTAAAAAACCTCAGAGGCAAAGCTGTGGGCAATTCACTTCTGAAATCCATAAAGGTTGACTTGTAATTCTTCGTATCATTCCTCCATGCCTGAAATTTCTGTGGCAGTCAGGGTTAACACTGGTCACTTTGTTGACAACCTGTCATCCTTACTCTGTTGTTTCGAGTTGTTACAGCAGGAGCTTTTTGCTGCTGGAGCATTTGATGCTGTGTGTCTGCAGCCCTCTTCTTATGTGGGAAACAGGAAATTTATGCCACGTGGCAGGTTTGAAAGGAGCAGCTGGGAGTTGCTAGGAGGTTTTGGAAGTGCAAACCTGATGCGCTAGACACCTTCCCCAAAGCTGTGCTGTCAGGCTGAGGTCCACAGGAAGGCTTTCACTACACCCAGGGCCGTGATGAGCACGGCCAGCAGGGCACTGGGGTTGGCAGGGCCTCACTGCTCCTGGAGCTCCCTGCCTGGCCCTGCTGCTCTTGTCTTCATGCATGCCCAGTTTGCTGCTGACCTCTGCCTGGAGGGATGCCTTGCCCTCACAGTGCTCTCTCCCTTGATCCTTCCTTACTCCCTAAGAGCAGCAGCAGAGCATATGGATGATTTGATGGAGAAGGGTATTTGCTGCTGCTCAGGTGCTGGAGTGGTCCAGGTGTGCTGGTGCTTTGGCAGGGTGGGCACACAGGAAGAGTGCTGGTGAAACATTCCCCATCCTCAGCCCTGAGCTTGCCAGCTCTGCAAGAGTTGAGCCATAGTGACTGGGGATCTAGCTGGACAGAGTTCTGTGTCACAGTTGAATTAACGTAAATATTTTCAATAATGTGTTTGTATGCAGAAATAGATTTTTTTTTCTAACAGCTGCAGTTCTTGAACCACAAACTGCAAAGGGAGTAATGTAACACCTTTAAAAGAGAGGAGGCAAGCAAAGGGTATTTCTTAATTTAGCCTCTTTTAGCTGGATTGTGAAACTTGGTAAACAGCTGTCTTAGCATATGGGAGGAAAAGGGGATCACTAAGAAGGGGGGAAAAACTTGAAAACAAATATCCCGTCTCAGTCTTCTTACACCAGAATATGATCTGGAAAGAAACCTAAGCTCTTCAGAAGAGGTTAAGCAGTAATATTATGAGAAGTGGGTATTTTTTCACTATCCATATAGCCACAGTTTGCTGACAACATGAGAAAAGGCCTCTGGTGTGTAAATGTCTGGTTTCACTTGTGGTGAAAGAGCTCCCGATCTACTGTCAGTACTGTGCACTAACTGTGGTGCAGACTTCCTGTTCTAAGGGTTGGTAATAAATAGAAAACGGACAACTTCCAGAGAATTTATTAAATACTTTTTTATAAACTTTTTTTTGGTCCACTTGGAAGAAAATCTAGCCAGGGATCTTATCTCTCTTGTTGCGATCCAGGATTAATGCCCACACCCTTTAAAGGCCATTAGTACAAGGAACAGAAGTTAAAAGAAAACAAAGTCTTGTTTTCAGTTGCTTTCTCAGTTATTCATTTTCGATTCAGTGCATGAACGACTTGTAGTTCACTGGGGGTCTGAGTCACAGGATCAAGGCTACAATGGAGGTATTGTGATCACCTTTCTCTTTCCACCACCCTGTGCAGTCGAGTTGAAATCCTGCTTTTTGGCATCCAAGTTGTTGCTTTGGTGACCAGTTATGACTCCAGAAGTATACATTGTGGTCTCAGTCAATAGCTGAAAGAGTGTAAGGAAGAAGATAAATGTGTTCAAACACAGCTCTGTTTTGCAAGCCTTCAAGGTGATTCAGAATAGAGCTGTTGGCATGTTTGATTTAACGTGGTGTATCAGTGCAGTGTTAGGAATTCAAATGTCAGTGTTACAAATCCAGAAAACATAATTAAAGGTGATTTAACGCTCAGAATGCTGTGCCCTTTACATACACATTATAATTACCTCTAATTTTTGTTAGCATGGAATTCTCGGTTTCTTTAAGCAGCACTGTTTCTCTACAATTATTTAATTTTAGAAATCATTACGTGTTAATCACTCAAACCTTTGTTTTCTAGAAACCTAAGATGCAGTCCGTAATTTTGATGTAGTGGATGCATCTTGTGCTCCTTTATCTTATTGATGATGGTCCTCAAAGTCTTCATGTGAACCCAACGGGGTTGTATAAAGTATTTTTGGAATCAAGAGGGAGTTTTATGAAAGTGACATGGCAGGGATGAAAGAGTGAGAAAAATGTTAAGTTCTGTAAACACTTGAATATAGTAGCTCCTTCACAAGTAAAGGAGGAAAAAAAGGTCAAATTAGTGTGCAAATACAAGAAAAATGTCTAATTTTAGAGAAAAGAATCACATGTGATGGTTAGGCCAAATTTTCTTTCTTTGAACACTTTCAGCAGTGGTGTTTGCAGAACTCTTTCACTGCTTCCCAGGATGTTTAATCTCCTTTTCTGTGTGTGGTTGGTGAAGTCTTTGTGTTCAGACACCACTGTCCAGGCCAGTTGCACTCACAAGTGACAATTGTAGTGATTTAGTGACTACGTCCTCTTTAACATGCTGACACTACAAATGCTCTTCCTGGTCTAGTGAGTCTGTCTGCTGTCCGTGCTGGGGAGATGCTTTGTTTGTCCTCCCCAAAGACTGGTGTTTATATTCCCTTGATAAAAGAAGAAGCATTCCAAGCATGCATTCAAAATGAAAACTCTCAAAGATCTGGCAGGCAGAACAGTATCACTAATAGCAGCAGATACTTAAGTAACCTATTTTCATAATCCCACAGGTAGTTGTTAAGAGCAGTTTCTCCTACTGGGAGCACATCTATCCTTCTGTTGAGCTTCATGTCAATTATCTCTGTATTTATGACCTTAATGGAGTTTCTAGCAATCATACCAAGATATAGTGGGCTCTGTGTATATCCATAATTCAGTGTTTTATTTTACACCTAGTAGCAACTCATGTTGGTTTAGATGAGATATTTGGGTTGCATCCATACTGGTAACACACACCTTTCCCATGTCCTCATAAATGTTCCTTCCTTGGTGGTGGATCTAAATTCAGACTAGCTTTGTAGCTGCATTTTGCTCTTCTAAATTAGATGATTCTCTTGGGCTAGATGACATCTGCTACTGAAGTGGTAGCTAGGGCAGAATTAGTAAGTCAGCCTTTTCAAAGCATTTTCCCAAAATCAGCTGTGTGGAAGAGTACAGATTTACAAACTGGTAACTTCTCACTGGGGTTTATGGAAATTATTAAGTCAATTACGGAGTGCAAGAAAGCTGTGCAGTGCAGCTCATTTTCTTTTCCTTGTACAGTTTTTAAATACATTGCAACAGTTTTGAACTGGGAATGGCATTTTAGGAGAAGACACTTTGGTGCCATTGTGAGTGCAAACCACATACTGCTGAAGAACCAGATTGTGCAGAGGATTTCAGAAGCTGATAATAAAAGACTGTGCTCATTGGTGATACAGGAGTAACAGCTATGTTGCAAGTCAGATTACAATCTCATTATTTCAAAGCAAAAGTTACCTGGGATACATATTCTTGTTTTGATCAATAAGCCAATCTTGTGAAATACCAGAGTTTTGCCAGGAAGAATTAAGACTTTCAAATAAAGCATCTGTTGCTGAAATCTGAGGCTCTGATCTCTCTATTTAATCATTTGGTAAAGGAAGAGAAATAAAATATTCTCCAGGTTATTTAGTTTTAAAAAAATACTTTTTGTTTTTTGTTTGTTTTTTGGGGTTTTTTTGCATGTTGGCCAGCAGTTTGCAGGTTCTGAGAATGGGATGGGAGCCTTAATTATCGTGACCTAACATTCTATTAAAGCTTTATAAAAATGTGCATTTTGGTAGGGTGCAACCTTGTTGCCTTGAACACTTATCTAGAAAGCAACATCTAAGCATCAGATGTGAATCATGTGCTGCCTCATGTTGTTCTTGTCAGAGTTTTCTGATGAACAGTTTGCTGTGAACCATTTCCCAGAATAAATGGGAAAATGTTTTAAGAACTTTTGAGAATATATTTCACTCGCTGTGGGTTGTTCTCCATGGTTTTCCCCAGTTAGGGAACTGTCTTGCCTCTGCACTGCCATCAGTTGTGATTCCTGGGTCAAAGGACAGGGCGCAGACACAGCCTTTGGTCTGACTGAGAAAGGAGACAAATCCTCAAAGCTATCTTTTCAAAGAGGGGCTATCCTGATTAATAGATCTTTATCACACGTGCTGCTTGAAGGAACTTGGTCCAGGTGAGCTGTAAATTCTGAGAACTAGTCTCTATTAAGTTTCTCATAAAAGGTAAGGAAGCATTTGGCAGTGACTCTGGTTGGAAAGAGAAATAGAAAGCGATTTGGTGAAACACAACACTCACTGGAAGATTCATCCTCTGAAAACCTGGCAAAGGCTTTAACCTCCTGGCAGTGTTGATGAGGGAAGAACATTGTTCTGGCTGTGGATGAGTGCTGGGATTTTCCTTAAAGGTTGTTTTCTCAGATGGACATGGGTTTTTAAATTATTTTTTTCTGACGTTATTGAAATGTAACCATAGACCCTAGGTGGAAGATTGTTTTGCAGAGGAAAATCAATCAAAACACTGCCTTGAAATATTTTTTTAGAGGTTTTACAGTATGCAGTAATTGGGCTGCTGTGGTAGATAGAACCTTTCTTGCAGAGATGATCTGGGCTTCACCAGTCTCTGCCCATCTCCTCCTGTTTACTCTAAACCTGTTTTGTCACTAGGAGCAGGGTAATAAATCAGGATAATAATAATGCTTCAGGTCAAAGAGAATTGTGTTCTGTTTCTTCCTCTTACTTATTTTTAGCTTGGACTGGTTCCTTAATCCAGTTCATGGCACAAAACTATAGATGCAGCTGGGGAGGTGGTGGACTCGGGCACTGTCACTGCTTAAGCCCTCAGTGTTGCAGAAAGATGTGTTTAGCAAATTATTGTCTCAATCACAAGACGAATATGCTCTTACACTAGAGACTAGTGGCAGTGAGCCCTGTTGATGTCCAAGAGTCTTTTGCATCTCTTAAAAGAACCTGCTATGAGTTTTGAAAGCATTGAAGTAAAAGTTAACTATCTGAAAGCATATGGTTGCACTCTCAAAGGTACCAATGCTAGTACTAACCTATCTTACTGAACAGTTTTGACATCATGAAATCAAGTCTCAAAAAAAAAGAATTAAATTTTTTGTTTTCCCCCTCTCCTTTGTAGATATTGGGCAGTTGGCTTTCAGTGATGTTCTCAGTTATTTGCCAGTGATTCTATTGCTTAAAGCTTTTTTGGATGAACTCTAGATGTTCGTTCAAAATATTCGAAGTATAAAAGATGTAACCTCAAAACAGATTGCTATACTGGCTCTGCATTGTCGGCTTGTGGTTAATAAAATTTTCAACTTGAAGAGGTCTTGCAGGTACTTTTTCCAGAAAGTATATGCACTGGTGGCTGCATTTGCATCTTGCTGTCAGTGTTATCCAAGGAAACAACTGGTCATTACAGGAATAGTGCCTTAGTGTTTTGAGATGGGCAGTGAAGAGTCTTTTGTTGTCCATTAAATCTCTTGGAGGACATCAACTTCTAGAGGACTGGAAAGCAATGGGAGGTAGGTAGATTTTTAAACTTTTAGCTTGAGGAATAATTTTCATTTCATTATTGAAATTGGAGTGATGAATAAAGCTGAAATCATATTTGTCCATATTAGCTGGAAGCTGACTGATTGTGCCCTCTCTTGAAGAAGAAGGGGGGACAGGCTTTTTTAACTTCGAGAGCAGATCTATGCTGAATCTCAAGTGACTAGACTCATACATGTGTAAAGCATCTGGATATAGTAATAGCAATCATTTTGTTCTGCAGATTTCCTAGCAAAAATAAATTCAATCTCATTGCTACATTTTTATTAAAAATTTCAAGAAAGAGAAGATATCTTACCTCCATCAGCTCCCCACTCTCTTGGCACAGTCACGCTGTGCTTGATGCTCCTGATGACAAGATTTATCATTAAATGGTGATTTTTAAGTTGTTTATATGAGAGATATCATGCTGTACTGTGTAATATTACTTTGCTTTTTACCTCCCATCCAAAGATCTGAACTTGGCATTGCACAGTGCTGGTCCTAACTCTTGTTTACAGGTAGCAGAGCTCTGGAACACAGAAGTGGAGCAGCATGTTCAGTATTAAGGAATGTCTTAAAAGAACAACTACTTTTTTTTTTTTTTTTTTTAAATCTTGTCTTGTTTGGGGTCGTCGTGTTGAGTGCACAAAGGCATGATGCTTTACTTGGGAGAAACCTGTGGAGTAAAGGTATCACCACCAATGCCTGTCTTCTCTTCTTCACGCTATTGCTCCATCCCCCTGAGAGAAAGATTAGGCATTCATTAGTGTTTACAGGTCATAGGTAGAATTATTGTTGCTTTTCCTTCATTTCCCCCCTTCATTAGATGCGCAGGGAGCCTGTTAGATATTTTAGGCTGCGTTGTTATAAGCCCCTACAATGACATCAGCCGAGAGCTTGTAGGGGCATCAGTTTCAAATTCTGCCCGTGGTGTGGGAGCAGTGATGTGCTTCGGGAGGGCACAAGGGGGACGAGGCCATCACTCCCAGCCCGTGGGCCTGGGGCTCTGTCACGCTCTCAGCACCAGCTCAGCTGCTGCGCTCCGCTGCCTCGGCTTGCGAGGGACAGTGGGCTGCAGTTTCATTGGTTCACTTAGACACTGAACTCTAATGGCCAGGCAGTGCTGATGTTGTTGAACCAGCAGATTTTGGGGTAAGATAAAGGTACAGGATTTTTTTTAAAATTTTTTTGCTTGCACAAAAGAGGCTGAAGCAGTTTCATTAAGACACGTAGGAGGATGGAGGAGAATCAACATTTGCCAAACAGAAAGGGATAAAATCTGGTGGAATAACAAACTTTCTGTGAAGCTAAGAGAAAGGCAATAAATAAAAAATGAAACCCCTAAAACCTGAAGAGATTTGCAGGGGAGGAGAGGAGAAGTGGAGGCGCAGAATCTTTTTTATCTGAAGTCAGTTCATGCAGATCGAGGAGTGTGCTTCTAGAGGCCATATGAGTGTCTCCGAATATTCTGATGATTAGATTGCTCTTTTGTGTGTGTATGTGTGCATATAACAAGAATTTTCCAAAAGTGCTTGGTCACTGGGGCATTCAAACTGTGCAGCAGCTTGGCAGTACGTGCTTTGCTAAGTCAGTGGGCAAGCACAGTGCTGGTATTTGAAAGGTTTTTTTTTTCTTCTCCCTAAACCTTGGGTTAAAAACAAGCTCAAAACAAAACTGGCTCTGAGGCCAGGCAGTGTAAAGGTGTCTGTGAAGCATTACGTAAACAGTCTTTGTTTATAGCTTAGTTGGTTCATTTTTTGGTGCGTGTCAGAAGATGTTTATTCTTGTGAGGCTGTGTGACATCATCCACTTAGCAGGGAGGTGTAAGACAGCAGACTAGTGTATGAGGGTGTTTGCAGCTGTCCGAGGGGTAAGCATTTTGCTGAGAGAAAGCAAAACAAAACCATCTTTAAGGGTGGTTGGGTTTTTTGTGCTTCATTGGAGGAAGTGTTAAAAGTCTAAATTACACTTATCCTGATTGTTTTTTGAGCAAGGGTGTTGCTGAGAAATGTGTGTGTGTCAGTGGAGTATTTGTAAGAGAGTGGTTGCAGGAGCTCAGAGGTCTGTTTAATTCTTCTCTTCCATTAGCCCATGAAGCAAAATGAGTGGGAGGTCTGTGAAGCCAGATCAGTGTTGATAAGGGAAAACACAGTTCCCAATGCAAGGATTTTAAAACTCTATTTAATACTGCATGAAAAACAGAGCAAGAAGGTGTGACTGGGTGTGGGAGCCAGCAGTACTGGGGCTGTAATCAAAGCACATGTCTTGAGGTCTTGTGACAGGGCAGGTACAGAGTAGTGCATCCCTTCTATGTTGTGATGTCTGTACTGGGAGTCTTAAAAAGAGCACTTAAAAGAGCCCAAACAAGACAATATTTAAAAAAAAAACCCTATTAGTTTTTGCTGTTTTAAGACATTGAGTCCAGATTTGCTTAAGTCAAAACAGGATTTGGGTTCAGGATAGTGGTAGCTGCCTGAAATGTCATGTGCCCAAAGTTGTGAAAGGCTGGGCTAATAGTCCAGACTAGTCTTCTGACTTGGGTCACTGTAAATCTGAACGAGAGGGCTGTGCAACAAACGTACTTGTCTTTGGCCATGTGGATCACAGCAGCACTGCCCTGGGCTTCCCCATTATAAAGCAGACAACTCAAGAACCCGAGGTTTTCCTCTGTGTGGACCTGAAATGGAATGACTGGGATGCGGATGGTTCTGGCCTTGGGGAGTTTTTAGGAGAATGGTCTGATTTTTCTGAAGAGGGAGCCACATGGTTTGGGGAAGATTGGGCTGGTGTGACTCGAATGGGTTTTTTTCCTCTCCGAGGTATCTTTGTTTCTGTTTAGAATTCTATCTGCTGTGCTGAGACCTGGGTCTTGTTTAATCAGTTTGGTTGTGATTACTTCCATGTATCCATGGGTCTCATCTTGAATTCAGTGTTTTGCATTACAAATCTGCTCTCCAGAGATGGACAGGATATATAGCTCCATCTGCCATATCCAGTTTTAGCCCTTTTTCATGGGGCCCTGTTAAACAGGTGACATGCACAGTCCAACGGGATTCCAGCTAATTGTTGGTGTATAATTAGGAAGACTAGTGCTGAGTGGACCCTCTTCTGCAAAATGGAGGGACAGCTGCAGAGATGGGGAGTTCTGGTAGGACCTCCTGGTGCAGCTCCCATGTTCACTCCGTGCTGGAGCCTACCTTGGCAGTAAAGGCGAGATGAGGCACAGGAACTGGATTATTCTCCTCACGTGCCAGCTTCTAAATGCCAGAGGAGACGCAGGGAAGTAGATGTATCATTTGTTCTCTTTTGTTTTGTGACATTTGGATGACAGTATTCTTGAAATGGTCATTTGTGCTGTTACTGTTGTGAGAAAGAGGTTAGTCTAGACTCAGTATGTGGAAGTGCTAAATAAATACTGTCAGTGGATAGATGACTATTTTGATTTCGTATCACATTGTTCTGCTAGGGCAAAACCTCTTGTTGCTACAGGATTATAAGAGAGAAACTGTATATTTTTAGGCTTTTCTCAAGGTAGAAAAACCAGAATTCAAATGGTTTGCAGCCTTTCACTCCAAAGTGGTGGTATAAATTGCTGCACTTAAAACTAAAGGTTTAGTGGAATTGTAAGATTAAAATTAGTCCAGAAAATGTTTGCAGGATAGTTTTGTTTTTATAGAAGTGGTAACTGGAGTAAGCATCTATGTTTTCATGATAGCAGTATTTGTTCTTCCGAGTTTCATAGTGGATTTTGTTTGTTTATTTTTCTGGTTTTTAAAATCTGTTATCACTAAATAGTGTCAAGGAGGCAGAGTGTTATCACTTTATAGTTGGGGAATGCAAGGTGCAGAGATGAACGCACTTGACAAGGCTGTTGCACTTGAAAGTAGGATTGGAGCTCGGCATCTGCCTGGCTTCTGTGAAAACAGGCACTTTGCTCCACTGTATCAGATGGAAAAGCAAAGCACAACAGGGGTGTTGGAGATTTTCAAAAGAAAATTACAATGCATTCACCATAAAATACATACATGGTGCAATTTCTATAGGAATATGTGTATACAGATGTAAAATACGCACAAATGATGTGTGCATATGTGTGCATGTCATGTTTAAATGTCCTTTGGAAAGAAACTCTTATAAGATCTCTATTGGAGTCAAGTAAAAGAAGTGAGGTCTGCTGGTTAAGTAAAATCTGGGGAGTCACAGCATCTGAGGCTGCAATATCAGTGCAGAGGAGGGCCAGCAAGATCTTGTGCGCTGTCTCATCTCTGCTTTTAGGGAGCCTTTTCTCAGATTTTATAGCCTTGTGATGCTGTTTCACAGCATGGACAAAATCTGGTCACCCAGTCTGGGAAGGCCCCAGGGAAGGAGCTTGTGAATTGTGTTTTGAATAGAGTGAGTGGGTTTGTATCCTCTCCCTTTAAGTATGCATATTCTTTTGTATACTTGATGACTTGGACAGTTGAAACTAAAAGCTTCCCTTGAAACAATATATTGAGAGATGAAAGTTTTGAACAAGGGCTCTGGCAGATAGTTGTGAAACACAAGTGTAGTTTAAAGCTGTTCTAAATAGCTGTAATGACAGTACTATCATATATTGCTGCTGTCAGAGAAAAACACAATTTCTTCCTCTGTGAGGAGAGGGAAATACCTGGTTAACAGCTACAAACTTTACTCTCAAGATTTACCTCTTCAGATGAGGTGCTAAGGAAAAATGTGAGGCTTGCTTACCAAGTAGATATTGTTAGCTGTATTTGTTACTTGCTTTGCTGCCAGGGTTAATGAGGTGACTGGAGGCCAAGTAAATGTAATGTATTCATAGGTAATGGTATTAAAAATGAAGCCTGAAAAGGCTGGCTGGCAGCCAGTCTGGGGTCCCCTCTTTTCTCACCATTCCACTAGGAGATAAGCTGTGAAGAGGAGCATCTGTGAGAAATGGGAGGTGAGGCAAAAACGTTTAAAGTTGTAGCTTAATATTTAATTTCCAGATGACACCAGGAGTGCTGGTGCCTGTTTGGTAGTTTATCAGGGAGTGTACTGTAAAGTTGTTTCTGCACAGGCAGCTGTGGTCTGTCAGAGTTGCACTTACCACTCACTTCACATGGCTCATGGAAGCTGATGTCCAACTTGACCGAGTATTTCTGCTGATCTTGAGTTGTGCATAACACTTTTCAGCAGAAATACAAATTTATCATAAAATTGGATATGAAGTCTTATGTAGCAGGCTGGTGCAAAACATAGGTGGGGTGAATTTTATTAGTATTTATATCCATAAAAGTTAATTTTAGAGATTGTAAAGGATGAGAGCACCACTGTAGTGGATTTACAGTGTTTCATGAAAAAGATGGCCTGCATCTCCTGTTTCAGAAAGCATGATGTTAGAGTGTGCCTTTTAAATTATTACTTAGGCTGTTTTGCCATCTCCCTCACTTATGGGGTGATGCTTTGTGTTTTTAATGTGTATTTCTGTTTTGATTCATTCTGGTTTCACAGCTATGGCCTTATGTAATCGTTCTGAATAATGCAAATCTGTTTTGGTTACATCAGCAAGGCAGTTAATGTCCACACAACCGACAATCATTCTTCAATTTGTGCAATTAGAATAAAGCTTGGGTCCTAAGTGGTAGAAATATATGAACAGGTCTGATGCTGCTATGCTCTTGTCTGCTCTTGGTTTATGTGCTGCGGAGGTGATTCTAGTCTGCTCCCGAGCCAGCGTGTATTTACTTCAGCTTAATTAAGCACCAGCCCTCCCAGTGCTTCGCCTCCTAGCGCAGTCAGTGATCTTGATTCATTGGTTGGTCTGGAAGAAGATAACAACCATGGCATAAGGGATGGGGTGTTTTTTCATGCTAGTATGTGCTCATCACTGCTAAGTGCTTCCATTGATTACAGCAGCGTGAACACAGCTGAAAACAACACGGTTGGTGGTTTCTAGGAATGCTTGTGCTACCTTTACCAAGCCCTTGCCTTGTTGCTTGAGGACTTTATTTTGAAACAGAAGAGGAAATGTCAGGCAAACATGTGCAAATGCTTGTTGTGATTGCCGCTTGGAGGGGCTACCTGCTGACTCTTTCCCAGCTGTACTTACTGAGCATCCCTAGCAGGCAGGCTCTGGTCGCTCCTGGGTTGTTACTGGAACCAGTCTGCAGAAAAGAGCAGGTACAGGCACAACTGGGATAGCTGGGTGGGTGAATGGAGGTGTCCACTGTGCTGCAGTGGTTGTATGCTTGTCATGTCATGTTTGCCTGAACTTTTAAATGGCAGGTGAAAAGCTTCAGCTAATGCTCCTTTAATAATTAATTGATGTGAACAGGCACATCTTTGAGCCATTTTCATTTTATATGGTATGATAGACTTTTGATTAATTACTCTAGCTTGTAGGGTTGTAATAGATAAGTGTCTTACTTAAGGGAAGGAAAGGCTGTACTTTCCTTGTCATTGAGCAAGCACTAATGGATCAGGTAGGCTGAAGTGCATGCACCCTCACAGGCACACAACTCCCCTGCCGTGCCACATGAAAAACGTCAGTGTCTCTTGAGTGCATCTGTTTACTTTGGTATGTGTTTGGACTGGACACACCGCCATAGGCACTGCTGGAATAGAAATTAATTCTTGTAAAGGGGCAGTAAGCTAATTTAGGCCCCTTCTTTCTTAATCAACTTGGCTACCTCATGTTGTGCCTAATTGAGATTACAAATTGCATCCTCTCAACTGTCTTGGTATACACTGAAGCATTAGGAAATGCAAGAGGAAAGAGAGCAAAGGGAGGGGAAATGCAGACATAGGCAGTGATGTATGGGACCTCTGGGGCTAGACCTACTGCAGTCAAATCACCCATGTTGGCTTCCTGATTAGGCTGGTTGCCTCGATTAGGGCAGGCCATGCTCTCAACAAAGTCTTAAATGCTGCTGCGAGACCCCTTGGTGCTGCACCTGTTTAATCTAAATTAGAACGGTGTATTTTTATTGAATTTAGTATGAAAATGAATGATACAGTGGCCTCTAGGGCACTCTTGTAATACAATTTTGTATATAAAAATGCCTTTTCTCTTCCCCATGTTTTTGTGAATGGACAGAGTAAAGACAGCCCTTTTCAAACTAGTGTTGAACTGGGAGTGTTTGCAGTTTGATCTTGTGACTCCATCCGTCTCCATCTCCCCTAGATACTGTTAGTATGAGATAACTTGGCACTGCTTGGCAACCTTTCATCTCCAGCACACGTACAGCTGTCCCTGAGATGCAGCCGTTGCTCTGAAAACACAGCATAGTCAGAAAAAAGCTTGAAAGTGCTTATTAATGGTTCTTCAGTTGTTTTGTAAACGTTTTCTCCCACAGGCAGGGTAAGAGAGCCCAGAGTTACAGAGGTGCTCTCAGCAGGGGTTGTATCAAGCACCTGACAAGGATTTTCTGGTAGCACCATGCTGGAGCTGGTCTGGCTGTGGCCACTGTTGTTTCTCACTGTTTTTCAGCTGTGTGAGCTTACATGAAAGGGTTTGTTATCTGATGCTTTCTCCAGAAGTTAATAAACGTAAAGGACATTTTGCATTTGCTCTGCCCCTTAGATTCAATTGCTGAGCGTGGAATGGTTCAGAAGACTTTGTGTAGTTCAGGATTCAAAGCCGCTTGAATAAACTCAGGCTTTAATAAACAAAAGATGGATGAGATGGCTCACTGTTTTTCCCTGCACATTTGCCTAAGGCTTTCAGCTGTCCAGAAAGATGACAAACTACATCAAACAGAACCAGTTATTTTTTTTTAATATTTCATTTCAGGAAAGTTGCTGCTAAGGTGTTTTCTATAGCTTCTGATACACTCCATCGGCAAAAAAAAAGTCAGAAAGTCATGTTTGAAAAACAGTTTAAAAAGTCAGTGATGATAATCATGAATTTACCGAACGTCTCTTGATAGAAATCTTTCTATATTAATGCTAATTGGAAATGCTTTAAAGGTAACATTTAGTAATATTTTAGCACCGTCGCCTGTAGTAGGATTTTGACCTTTTCATTGCCCCGTGAGCCTGGGTTATTAATCAGGGAAATTGCACACGACACATGAGGAATGTCTGAGATAATTCATGAGATTCTGCAGGTCCTTTCTTGTGGACGAAAATACCTAAAACTTGGCCTTCTTTAACTTGTAGAGGAGTCAAATTACATAGTTGTACATGGTGTGTGCTTTAACTCTCAGCTTGGTAACAGCTCAGAGATTGCTGGCTGCTCTGAAAGCTTGGGAGGATATGAGTACGTGCTGTTACAAACTTGGAGGGGTTAAGAGGGCTTGTAGTTAATCCAAAATATAAAAATGCTACAGCAGCAGAATTGCTTCAAGCTCTTTTAAAAGTCCTTTCAAGTTAAGATGACATTGCTTTTGGTTTAATATAATGAATTCAGTAAAGCAAGAAGGCACTAGCTGTTCTGCTTGTTCTCACTCTCTGGTGAGGAAAAGGGGGCTTATAGGATTCTCGTTCAGCTAAATAAAGTTTGGCTTGCATGTAGTGTGATAAATTCAAGTGGCATGCTTTCGAAGATAAAGAGCCAAGTGTCTGCAGCTTTTGTGCCTCCAGTACTTTGCAAGCAACTCTTCTGGACAGTTGATGGAAAAGGTTTTGGGGATGGTGGGCTTTTCCGGGGTAGTTGGAAAAAAAAACAAACCAGCTTTGTGTGGTTCATGCAAAGGACTGTCGGTAGTTATTTAGTCTTGGTCTTAGCAGTGGCTGCTGCTTCTGAGTCTGCTGTGCCTGTAGTTTCACTTGCCTTCCTGTGCATCCTCCCTTCAGGCAGTGGTTTGATCAGCTTTCCCTTTCCTGTTTGCACAGCTGAAAAATGAAGTCCTGCTGGCTCCGCTTGTAGTGCTGGCGCTGCTGGGCAGCAAAGGCTCTGGAGGAGGCTGTGGGATGGGCACTTGCAGGTTGTGTGATGGGGTTTGCCAGGCCCTTGAAAGGGTGCCCTCCTCCCAGCCATGGTACAGAGTCAGGATTGATCTCGTAGCTCAACACCAAACAGGACTTGGGGCACAGTCCTGCTGTGGATCCCTTCCAGGAGAAGGTTGTCAGGACAGGCACGTAGCAATGGTTAAATGTCTGGTGGTCAGTGGTGAACTTTTAAGTGATAGACACCACAGTATATCCAAAAGCTTTGTCAGGTAATCAAAGGGTAAGGGTTTGCCATGTTTGCTGGCAAAGAAAGGTACAGAGGGTTGCTTGCATGTGTAAAGCTCTGACTATTTATTTCAGCCCTTGGGAGCTCTCATCTTGCCTTTGCTCAGAAAGGGCTCCATTTGCCAGGGATGGTCACTTTGGTTCAGAGAGCTCTGAGTCTTAATTGGATTTTAATGAACACTGTCAAGGGAGAGACACACTTTTATTTTGTATTTTTAATAATTCTATCAGACAACAGATCAACCTGGCTTCCTTAGGAGATGCCAGGTCTCAGGCACACACATTTGTGCAAACGCAGGTTCACTTGACTGTCAGAAGCCTGTAAGTCTTGGTGGAAGAGCAAGCCCAGAATATTTTCTCACAGAGATCTACACCACCGTGACCCATCTGGTGTGAGGCTTTAGTGCTTCTGTGGGTAGGACAGAAGCTCACCAGCGCGGCGGGGAATCTGCAGCACCTTAAGCAGACTTACACTGCTGGTATCCTCAGTGTGACCCAGAAGGTTAATCTGTCAGGAATTATGTTGTGTGTGAGCTTGGAGAACAGAATAAGCTTTATTCTGAACAGCATTGCTTCATGAGGGATAGCCATTCAAATTCCTTCATGTATTCTTTTTAAAAGGGTTATACACAAATTATTTCTCATAAACCACCTGCATGCATAAAGCACATTTTCTGTTGCCAGCATCTCCTGGAGTTGGATTGCTGATCTAACCCTGACAGTTCCTTGGGCACTTTGTTCTTTTGCTTAAAAAGCTGATCATTAATACTTTTCCAAATGTTTCCATGTCTTTAATGTTAGTTGAGAATATCTGATGCATTGCTCCTACAGACAGAGAGGATACCAGCTGCATCAGGCAAGTTCCTGTTCTGTTGCCTTCTTCCCTAGAATCAGGAATGGCCCCTGTTCTTTGTGGAAGAAGTTTGAGATTCATTTTCTTTAGAAGATCCAGAAAAAATGGTAAAGGAAAAACTAAAAGGCAGATGCATGAGTCTGTCTCAAAGCCCTTTTCATAAACCTTGTCTACCCTCTGAAAAGATAAAATTACCTTGTATATTGCATATAATTTAAGCTGAGGGTTTTTTCCTTACACTTCAACTCTCAAAGAACGTTTCTTTTTAAAGGATAAAATACGAAAATAAAATTTAAACCCAACCTGTCAGTAAAGGGTAATGCATTCTGAAATAAAGCCTCTGGGCTTTGAACCTTTGCTGGTTGACCCCTAAAATGTTGCTAGTGGGGTACTTCCCTGCTAGAACTATTTCTGGAACACTTAGTGGATGCTTACCAGGTAGAAAGACTTGGCTTACTAGTCATGGAGTAAAGAAGCAAGATTCTTCCAAGAAGTTTCTGAGAGAGCATCCAGGTCAGTGGGAGATGTCCTAGAATTTCTAACATGAAACCCTGTGGTTTTGTCTACAATATCTACCTTTCTCCTGCTCAGAAGTGTTGGATGATTCTGAATGATTAATTTTTTCAAGCAGTAGGTGGTCTGCCTTTACTGCAGGGAGTCTTACGGCTTCTGTGTGAAGAAGAGACACTTCTTCATTGCTCTGTCCTCAACTCATCCCATTTTGGGGTCTTTGCTACATGAGGTGGGTGAGAACACTTGATTCTGCTGGGCCTGCCCTGACCTTCCCCAGCAGGAACACAGTGTTGGCCTGTGTCACTTCACATGAGCATAATGCTGGTGTCGTGGGTTGTATGCGAGGAGCAGAGCTGCCCATTTCTTAACAAGGATCCAGTGTACATGATGAGTGATACTCCCTACACTTCCTAAAATTTAATGCTTTGATACAGAAATTTGGGAATGAATACATTCTAAGCATAGACTGGCCTCCCTTCTGCAGTGTGCATGGTAGCAGCTCCTTCTCTAGGACTGTCCTGACCTTGTTTATTTTGGACTTAGGCACCGTAAAATAGCTTGTTAATTGCTGCTCATTTAGAATTATAATTAGGTGTTACCAGATGAGTTCTGTAATACACAATTAAAATGTTATAAAAAATTTTGTGGCTTTTAATACTTCATTTATTGGTTAAAATTTAATTCAGAGTACACTGATTGCAAGCTCTCTGTGTATGTGCATAATTATTAAAACCCACAAGGGTAAAACCAAAGCAGATTTGAATGATGCAGAATCCATGCACTGCCTGGAGGTCAAGCAGCCAGGGATATGAGCTCTGGCATTGGATGACTTTGTCCTGCTTTTCTGTAGCCTGACTAAACATAGGACTGGCATGAATGTAGTGTTGTGTGCTTTTGCTGGTTGGGTAAAATCACCCCTCTGCTCACGCCTGGCTCGGGCAGTGAGGCACACTTTAATGGGCTGGGCACACATCTAGAAGTGATGGACACAGAGCTGCAGACTTGGAGCACACAAGCTTTCAGAGGGAACGTCATCAAAGCCACTTTGATGCATTAGTCTGCAGGTAAGAAAAAGCTTGGACATCTGGTGGCATTGCATATCCAAAAGTAGATGCTTAAAACGTGGAGCATGTTCCCCGTACATCACTAAGAGCTTCAGAGCCATTGTTTCATGGCAGCTGAGGAGTTGCTGTGCCGCTGTTAATTTAATATGTTTGGTTTTGATGAACAAAGTGCTGTATTTTGTATTGTTAGCCCCATGCCAGCATCAGCCATGTGGAGGAAGAAGGGGCTGTTCCTTTTCTTGGAGCTGTACTTAACCTGGTCCACCTTAAGCTTTCCTTTGTTTTTCATGAAGCTAGGTAATCTTTCTCCTTTAAGATCTGTTCTGTTTTTTTGCTGGAAGCTTTTTTCCCTTCAGGATTTTACATTCTGGCAACCAACAAATTAAAATAGCTTTCCTCCTAAGTACGCTAAAACGTACATTGAATCTGATTTCAGTGGCACCAAGTATGTGTTTCAGCACACTAATGCATGAATGGATTGAAAAAACAGCTAGCAGTAATTTTCTTTCCTTAGGTTTTACGGAATAGTATCCCAAGAAGCTACACATTACGTATTATCTTCTTTATGTGTTACTCAAGGTCATGTAAAGGTGGAGGCCTGGAAGGAAAGAGTGAATAATTTCAATAGGAAAGCTCAAAGTTGCTGCAGATGGCATATGGGATGTCTTATTTTTCAAAGGTCTTTCCATCTGCTATTGGCAGAAGTCTCCATTAGAAAAGGGCAGTTTTGTGTGAGGTGCATAATTTATTTATTTTTAAGGTTGATCTTTTATTAGAATTCACATTTATCTTGACTCAGACTGTTAGCATGGGACTATTCTCTTGGTAAAGAGAATGCACAGAAGTTACAAGATCTGAATGACATCGGAAATGCTCTCAAAGTTTGAGGAAGAGGAGCTTTTTAAGACTGAATTATAAAAATCAAAAGCAAGCTACTGTCTTGTGGAAGCAGATGTGTTGTGGTGGTGAAATTTATTTGTTTCCCTTTTTTCCATTGAATACTTCACTTGAGGTTGAATTGCAAAACTTAATTTTCTTAGAGCCATAGGATGTAATGGAGGGCCACCAAGAGGTGAAGAATGTCCCATGTGTCTCTGTCTGTGCCATGTGTGTGCTGTGCTGAATGTGAAACAACTGATCTCTCCTGCTGCCTCTCCAGTGCAGAAATAACAAAGCCACTGGAAGTAGCTACATAACTGCCATGCACTGAATACCCTTGGTTAGCAAAGCATGCCTTTTCTAGTAGTCAGAAAATTGCTGGATATAAAAAGCAAAGTCGCACATGATCTGTGATAAATTTAGGGTGGATTTTATGGTGGATGAGGAGGGTCTGTGGGAGGTTCAGGTTCACACAAGATGCAGAGGAGCAGCAAGTGCTATGTAGGGGTGGTGATGTACCCAACTTACCTGAGAAGGTAGTAATGTTTACCTTTGCTTTATGTTTTGGATTTCTTTCTGAGGTTGGCAGAGGCAATCATTACAGGTTCATTAACATGTGCAGAATGTTGTTAGCCTTCCCACCTTTTCTCATCTTTCTAATCCGAAGCAGATGAGGGTTGTGCATCCTTGGTAAGGTGGCAGGCAGCATGGATCCACGGCCATGTGGAGCCTTCCTATCTGCTGCCTGTAAGTGCTCAGCACTTGTGCGTGGTCCCCACATAAGAATTTACTTGCAGAATGTGAGTGTTGAAGCAGATTTTGGCCTGTTTGAAGAGTCCTGGCGTTTGGTTTGTGGCATGAAAGATGGAAGATGGCTGGTCTGTCCAGAAAGTATTGGATTTGCTACAGCCTTGATGCAGCTGTTATCTCAGTCCCTCTGGACAGTAAGTAACTAGGAAACTACTGCTTTGATCTGACAAACAAAGAAGACTTGTAAAATATATTAATTGATTTTCTTCCATCAGACAGTTTTGAACACAGCCTCAGATCTGAGACAAAATCTGATGTGTATATGTTTTGTGTGTCTTACTGTACAGATTGTGATGCAAAAAACCCGAATTTTAATTTTTAGCTTGAGGTGCTACTGAAAGAGAGAAGTAATTTGGAATAAAAACTTAGGAATAGAAATTCTTGTACTAAGAGTTAGGATTGACTTGTTACCGTTAAATCAGAATTTGACAATCTGCAGACCTTTAGTTTCTTCATCTTCAAGAAGCATTATATTACACCTAGGGCTTTCTTTAATTACATCTCTTTAATATGGCTTAGGTGCTGTGTCGTATATGCCACCTCAGAGGCTGTTTTCTTTCAGCGAAGCAAAGATAGGAGGCCTTACTAGAAGGAAAAAATAAAAAGGAATAATCATAAATTTAGCATCTTATTACAATAAGCTTGATTGCATCTTGGTTTCTTTAGAGGTTACAGCAACAGTTTTCATTTTTCATGCAGAAGGCAATTGCATGAAACTTGTGCTTTCATAGTTCTTGCTTATTAGTTGTGGGGGGAATTTCTGGTGCTGTCTTCCAAATGCCAAAATGCCTCCAGAGCCAGATAACTGCAGGATGCTGGGGGTGTTCTGCATGGAGAGAATTCGGTTTAATAAATGTAAAAAGTCCGTTTACCCTACTGGGCTCTGTTAACTACCTGCATATGAACCAAGCATACATAATGTTTGGGCAAAGGTTATGGAAGCAGTTTGCAGGAAAGGCTAGCTCCAGAGCATGCCGAAACAGCAGCTATTCTTATTTTAGCCCTCAGTAACACACACAATAATGGGGTTCAAGCAGTATCTGTGCTTGAGACAGTAATAACAACTATGATATAATTAACTTCAAAGCCCTTTGGGAGAGAATAATTCCAAAATCTAGCATTGAAAATGTTCATAGTTTCACAAGATGAGAATTACAGGAAGTTTAATTAGATACATAAACCCTCCAGTAGGGCGTAAGTTGTCTGCTAAATGATGGCATTAGGAAGAAGCTAGCCCTGTGGCAGCCTGCTGCTGTCTTCTCCTGCATGGGTTAGTGCTGGCTGACAGGGGTGACTGGGACAGGCGGGGATCCTGTCTGGTGGAGCTGTGCTGCTCCTCACCTGTTGGTGCCTGTGTCTAGAAAGGATGGCAGCTAAGATGTATTTGGGAACTTGTCACTTTGTGTGTGCCCATGGAAAAGGATTATTGTCTCTGTGAGCAGGATCAAAGCAGTAAGTCCCTTTTTACTCCATTCCACATGTAACAGTGGCTGTGAGACAGTGGGTGGGGGGTTTGTCACCAGTTGGTGTGTTCTTTCCAGAGCCTGGCTTAAAATAGCTGCAGACACAAGGAGTTGCTCAGGATTATTTAATCACTCCTGTCTTTGTCAAGATGCTGAAGCATCAGCAGTGTTGAAAGTGTTTTTGTGCTCCTCACATATGTCTTCATGAGTGGTCATGACTGTGGTGAATGTAGGGCAAGAATACATCATTGAGCTCAGAGGGGCAAAGAAGGTGAAGATGCTGAGAATTATGGTAAACTTTAGAAAGGGTAACTTACTAGAAAGTGAACAAGTTAGTTAGAGCATCCCTAATATTATATGGGAAAAAGTAAGAGTAGAAAAGAAAAAGGGAGGGTGCAAGGCGGGAGTGAGTCAGTTCCTTGAAGTGGTTTGAAATCAATAAAGGAACATAAGAAGGCAAACTGGGAAAAGCAGTTAAATTAGCAAGCAGTAAGCTGGGAGTAATTTGCTCTAGGTAGGTGGCAGGCTTGAGAAGCTGTTTGAGATGAAAATTTGGAAACCCAACTCCCATTTATCAGTAGTAGAGTGTATAAAGTAAAATGAGTATAAAAGGAAAATTGAAAGATCCAAGGTGGACTTTGAAGAACTGCTGACTATACAAAGAAGATAAATAATTTAGGCAAATCAGTGCCATTGTCTTGTGTGAAAATTTGTCTTGGTGGATGATGGGAGGATAAGGAAGGCAGTTAAGGAAGAGGAGAGTGCTGCCAAAGAGGGAAATTATTACTTTGCACCAGTTTTTAACCACTGAAAATATTATAGAAGACTTGGTACTAGTATTGTGCCCAGTATTTCTAAATATAAAAGCTAAGCAAATTCCAGAAATTGAGGTCTTGGCAAAAGCAGATTTAGAATAAGCTGTTAATCTGAAAGGCATTAAGTGAGCAGACCCCAGTAGTATTCTGTGTTACATAAAATGTAACTAATATAACTGAACTTCCAGCAAAAGTAAGGTATTTTTTGTTACGAAGAACAAAGAACAACTTCCCCCCGCCCAAGTTCTTTATGTACCTTGTACTCCAGTTGAAGCAAAAATTACTGCAAAAATAACACAATACCTGAAGATCATGTTCTCACAGGGTCCAACTTTGATGGATTCTGCAGAGGAAAACTTCTAGAAGTTGCTTAAAATCTCCAAGCCAGAGAAAGGGCTTGTTCAATTCTGGGAGGTCTCTGAAAGATTTTGACACCAAGGCCCCTAACGAAACTGAGTAGATATGTGGGTAGAGTAAAAGCATTCTTGCAAAGAGGAAACTGATTTTAATTTTGAATTAGAATTGATTTAGGCTTTAGTTTAGCTTCAAGCCATTAGACATCATGCAAATCCTTGAAGGGGTGGAAGGACAGATTATCTCTCATCTGGTCAATCATTTGCATTCTTGCCATTTTGGTTAAAATCAGTTCTGATGCTCACTGGATCTTAGGTCTGCCCTGCCTTGCATGTTGTGTCAGTCTGAGAGATGCAGAACCAGGGTGTTTGGCACAGCTGGAGCCAGATGCAGGAATAACAGGACCACAGCTGTAGAGTCAATGGCACTCAGCTGTGGTGTGTTGTGAGCAGCAAGCCCAGAAGAGCTGTGTTTCTCAGCTATCCCTCTTTAACTCTCCCTCTCTCTCTGCACCCTGGCTGTGCAGAACTTAGTGCCCTGGAATTGGGTTTAGAGGAGAGTACCTAGTGCTTTTAGTCCTTGCACTGTTTTCTGTTGTGCTGAATTCATTTGTCTGTTACAGCACAGTCATTTTTTTTAGGAATATATTATCACGTGTACAGTAATTTGTAGGAAAAGCACAGAAGTTCTTGCTTGGTGGAAAAGTCTTACTCATGAGCATGTTTTGTTGCTTTAGTGGAGTTTGCTGATAGTTAAGGAATCGGTGAACTTAGTTTTATTTTCTGTGGTACTTTCTACTGCCCTGGATCTGTAATTCATGCATCTGGGTGCAGTGCTGGGCCTATTCTGTAAATGTAAGAGACTTCTGTTGAAAAGCTGATATTCAGTAGTTTACTTCTTCTAAGGAGACTTTACAGCAAGCATTAGAAGCCTTTACACTTGGGTAGGGTGATCTACAGCAATCTGTGCTTAGTGCTCACCTTGAGTGATAGCTGGGCTTGTGAGGCTCAAGGCTGGTCTATATTTTAAGTGGATGTTTTAACTTATCTCCATAGTTATTTAACAGGGCCCTTCATAATCCTTGTTCCAGTGGAAAAATTCCTCTTTCTTATCTAGTATTGTCTGCAGGCAATGGCACCTTCAGAAATTAATGTCTTCAGAACCAAATGTAGCCAATAAAGCTGACAGGAATATTCAAGTTGTGCTTGTATTCTGCTTAAAAGTGGCTCTGCTCCTCTCCTTGGGTCAAGTTGGGATTGCATGTTCAAGATTACAGTGACCTGTAGCTGAGCCAGCTTATGCCTAAACACTTCTCACTTTTTTGTGCCTTATCAAAATAAGGGGAATCTTTTTCAAATACTTCTGAGTTGTTCTTTCTGTTACATATATTGCTCCATACCAATCTGCCTGTATTTGTTTGTTGGTTTGGTTTGTTGTTTTTTTTTTTCCCCCAGATTTTCTTTTTGTTTCTTCCTACCCCAGGTTTTTTTTACAAACAGATGATGAAACATTTTTCTTCTGGGAAAAATACTTTTGAGGAGAGGTGTGTTTCCCTTTTTTTTTTTT
>VYXD01000210.1:145545-400419 GCA_013397195.1 Hylia prasina
TTTTTTTGACTGCTTACTGAGAATATTCAGCATAGACTTTTGTTTGCTTTGTCTCATTCTCACAGTTTCCTGCCCATGACTAATTATACTCCTTCTTGGTGTTTTAAAACCTTCTTGTACTTACAGATAGCTATCAAATCCTTAGCCAGTCTGTCTAGTGCTTGTCACTTGACAGAGATTTTTATCCTTCCTTGTTCTTGAATTGCTTTGCTCATCCCTCCCCTCCAGACAGTTTGAGAGCCTTGTAACTGAGAGCACCAGACTGATGCTCTGGGCCGGCTCACAGCTGGGTCCCAGAGGTGGTACCTTTGCTCGTGTGGCAGTTTCTTTAGCTCTTGGCCCTTTTATTGTATTGCAAGCTCATGGGAAGTTCCTCCCTAAATCTACTCTCGTGTTGCCATCATCACCATCTCCATATATCTCCCCACTGAATCTCTCTAATACATTCCCTGCATGTGGGAGTTTGGAGTGAAATGAGACTCATTTTGTCTTTTTTGGCCATATTGCTGTACTCCCCAAGTCTCTTTATATTATATTTCTCACAGAAAGGCACAAAGAAATCTGTGCTAAAGGAATACTGATGTAGTGAAGTGAAACATTGAAAAGTCATTAGCTTGTGTGTAACTGCTTCCACAACTTTTAATGTGTGCAATATGATGATCTTGAGTTATATGGTGTGTCATGGTTTTCCTGTTCCTCCTTCTGAGCACAGATGAGGCATTATGTACAGAGCAAAGCAGCTGAGCTGTAGCCAGTTATTGTTCTCACTTTTAACAGAATAAAGAGCTGCCTTATTGCTCTGTGTGGTGCATGATTGCCATCGCTGATGTGACACCCCAGAGTTGATCAGATGATACTGTGTCCCTCTGGAGCACTCGTTTCCCTTCAGATAAAATACAGAGAGTAGGGCTCCAGAAGGAAAATTTGATTGTGTTGCATCTGCAGTAGCACTGGGAGAAACTGTTGTAGTTTCAGCCCTGTCTTTACCATCATCTGGGTGTGCCCAGCTGGTATTTTCGGACCTGCATCCTCGGGCTCACTTTGAGAATGCTTAGGAAGTTTCCACCTTGAAAAACAAACACAATTGTTTCAGGTTCCTTTTTGAAAAGACACTGTTACATCCCCAGGTCAGATAAGGACATTGCTTATGCTCCGGGCTCACTTTCCCACCCTGTAAGTTTCTCCAGAGTCTCCTAACCATGTTTCACAGCAAAGGCAGTGTCAGTATTCACACACACAACAAAACCTGGCAGTTCTGTGGATGTACAGGGGTTCCTGGAGGGAACTTTTTTGTGCTGACTTATTAGATTCTTTGGGTTGCAAAGTAGCTTAACCTAAAAAGCAATTTTAGTGCAGTATTTTTGTCCCTGGTTTTGAATGGGCAGGCTTGCTTTGGCGATGCTTTTCTTCACTGTGCCAGTCTTGGCTTGTGACCCATGTGACACTTGTTTCAGTTCAGTTTATCTTACAGAAGAGTTCATAGAGGACATAAGCTATTCAGTGCTGGTTTGAAATTCCTCTTGACTCTTTAAAGTTGACTGCTTTTTCTAATCTCTTTGCAATCTCCTGTGAGACGTACTCAATGCCAGAATTTCTTAGTACCATATGAGCTGTTGGTATTCTTGGCTCTGTTTTAAATGAGTCCAGCTTTTTCTGCCTGTCTGAAAGAATCAAACCACGTAGGTTTCAAAAAATGTCCTCAAGACCGCCTCTTTTCCGTCCACCTGCCCTGCAGCAAAAAACTGATACATTTCAATGAAGATTGCTAGTTTTTTGTTGTGCTTTCCTGCTTTCTAGTTTTCTGCCAAACCAGCTCTCGGTAACTCTTAACACTGGGTTTGGAGCAGAGGCAGGAGTTTAGCTTGCTAAACTCAAATCTGTTTTTACAAAGCCATCTGGAGTGCTTAGCCTCAACCTAATTTTGGGTTATGTAGTCTAGAGTTTATAATATTGCCAGGACCAGATGCAGAAGAAGAAATGAGAATGTACGTGTGTTTTTGAAAAATCTTCTTGTACTGTGTCTGGGCTCCCAAATGCAATATTAGTTGTGAGATGCTGGCCAAAGCAGTGAGATTAAAGGAGGCCTTCAAATGAAGGGACTGAGATCATCTGGTGCACAAGAGATTAGTCCAGAAATAAGGAGAGCAGCCTGAAGAGGCGCAAGGCTGCTGGGGACAAGACACTTTAAGAATTGTAGGAACATTATTTGGTCAATTGCTGTTGTACTTGATTTTGCCAAAGCAATACCAACTTTGTATTTGTTTAGCTTGTTGCCAAAATCTATCAATATTATCTAGGTTTTAGCTCCTTTCCATCCTAGGCTGTCTTCTGCCCCAGGAAAGGAAGCCTTTAACACTGGTTCAGGATTGCTGTTTAACAGTGTGAGTAACAGTGGCCTTTCTAAGGGTTAACTGAACTTCAGCTGACACCCTTGCTTTGAGTATTGGGTTGTCTCATTTGGGAGAGAGCATTGTCCCTTCTAAAAAATGGGAAAGCTGAACCACTGCAAGAAGCTTTTAATATTTTCACTTTCAAAAGAGAACTACAGCTACTGAGATTTATAAAATTTTAAAATATTCCAATTTAAAGCTCTTTAATTATTGAATGCAGACAACTTTTCCATCGGCAGAGCAACCATGGGAAGAGGAAGTGGGAAATTTTGATCCTGTTAAAGGCCAAAGGTGGTCTATTAACTTTGGAGGGACAGACAGCAGTCTGGCATAAGAAAATCTGTTTTTTCTACCAGATGGTAAATTATTTAGAGCACTAAACAGTTGAAAAAGATCAAGTCTATGAAGCATCTGGTAGGGTATCTGACAATTCATCAGTTTTGCGTAGTGCATGGTGTATGTATCTCATGAGCTAGAGAGGAAAGTTATAAATCTGTTGAAACTGGAGAGAAGCTTGATCACATTTACTGAAAGAAGAGGGAAATCAAGAGACAGACCTATTCTTTAACTGAGGTTTTTGTGTTCCTGAGAGTTACTTCTGAATGAGGGCTGTGGAGGTGCCATTGACAAGACTCCGAGCAATCTGTGCTCAAGATACACCGTTAGATGAGACACTTTTGTTGTTAATGGAAGTGAATGAAAGAGGAAAAGCTCTCTGAAAGCTATTCATTCCCAGTGTGGTCTGACAAATACCTAAGATGTTTCAGCACCACCTGTAAAACTCACTCTCTGTCCTAATCTTAGAGAGCTTGACACACGTCATTAGTTTTGACACAGTAATTTCAACCTTTGGTGTTTCCCACCCCCTCCCCAGGAAGAGTAGCCTCTTAGGATTCTGGCAGCTGTTGAGCCATATGTAATGCTGCTTAAAGTGCTTCACTGGGTTCCCTTCTCCAGGCAGCACAAAGTACCTCTACATGCAGAATTTACTCTCGATCCAGGCCTTTCTTCCCATTCCTGTGTGAGCCATATCTGGGGAGCTGACTGACACTGGGGCAACTGCTTGAGGACTGAACTATTCCATTGTTGGAATAGAGCTTATGCAGCTATCAAGATACAACTACCTGTATCTGTCTTTGCTATGTAAGACATGTAAATGGTGCTTTTAGTAGTCCTTTGGTGAGAGTTGAGTGATGATAAGGAAGTTGGAAGGCAGCAAAGGTAACAGAGTGTGTGGCTGGTACAAAGAGTCTCTTCTGCAATATTCAAAATTTTGCTGCTGAACTTAGGTAAATTTATGCCTTCTCATTGAGACAATAAAGGCAAGATGAGATGATCAGTATTCTCTCTGCATGTAGGTTAGAACTAGGTTATTTTGTAAAGTATTTTCAGATGTCTTGGCTGCGGAAGATGTTGCATAAATAAAGATTTCTCTGTGTTGTGCAATATTATAACATGTGAAAAGATTTACTGTGCAAATACACTAACAGAATGGAGAAGAATCATGATCTCCTGTTTGTTAGTACTATGCACTGTAAATATTTGCCAAGGTAGATTCTCTTGAGATTTCTTGTGGATTTCCCTAGGCACGATCATTGCTGGCATTCTTTGAGCACTGTGTTTTTGTCAGAAGTAGACGTGTTTGTAACTTGTGATACTTCCATCAAAAGCTCAGCAGCTTCCAAAAAAACAATACACTTCCAAACCTAGCAAAATCCAGAAATATCTTTGTTAGAGCAGTCTTGAAGATGTTTTTGAAATGTCTGCTAACATGACTAAGAGTGGCATGTTGGGCCACGAACAGTGTGCACAGTTGTAGGTACTTTGCTTCAAGGATACTCATGGGGTCCACTCAGGCTGGCATCTGCCAGCATGAGATTTTTTCACTAATAATGCTGTGTTGGTAAGTTGGGTAACTTCTGCAGCTTAGTGGAGAATCACATCTACTTTTAAATAACCCTGGGGCTTACATTGAGGTGCCTGTTACTGAGAGTGTGAGCCCCTGTCATTGCTGAGTGTGGTCGCTGAGGGCATGGTGCTTGCTAGGTCCTTTAAAGTCTGTTTTAATAGTTAGATCGTAGACTTGGAGATGGAGGTACAATGAGTATAGTTTCTTTAAAAGATAAAGAAGGTAGATACATAGAAATTGTATTCTTTTAAAATACTTGTGTTTTTTTGGTTGGTTTTCAAGGAATTTTCTGTATTTCAATATTCAAGCAGATGCCCAAGTTAAGGCAATTTGCAAGATAATTTGCTTTGTTTAGGAGAGGGAATATCCAATCATGAATCTTTTTAGGTAGTCATTGCCTCCATTTTGGGAGTTTGAGGCTGAGGTGTTTGCTTTGAGTAAAGCTTCTCTTTATAGACACTTTCCTTAATAATATTCTGCTGTGACTCTGGTGGCCCTGTGAGCTGACAGCTGATCCAATTCAGCTTCTGTTTCTTCTGCTTGAACCTGCTGAGACTTGTCTGGTGTACACCAGCCCAGCTGGATGGTCCAAGCTGTGCTTCACATGCAATTTGATCGCAAACCCTCTCTACATACGCAGTCAACCACATCTGTCTAGGGCACATGGAAGGAGAGTTACAAGAAATTAAGACTGTTTCTTTTGTGTAATGTGCAGCTTCAGAACTATTTGTTGTGAACAACAGCAACTAAAGGATGCATTAATGGGCCATAAACCAGACTGTAGATAAAGGTAAACTTGGAGACAGGTGCATTTATGCCTGCTGACCCTTGAAATCAGCTTATTGAATTCATAGGCGTGTGTGGTGCGCTACTGCTCATGCACGGAAGATAGGTAAATTTCTCTTCAAAAGTATCTGTAATGATGCCTTTGCAATGCAGTTTGGTATACCAGCAGTTAATCCTTGTGTCATAATAATTTTCCTTTTCTTCCACTTTTGGCTTGCAGGAGTAAGTCTGTGTCTGTAACACTGGATGTACTGACCACTTGCCTCAGACTGAAGAGGACTTGCTCTACTTTGGAATATGGTGCCTAACTTCTGCATCCCACTACTCACTGTGCCAGCAGCCATCCTCTGCTGCCTGATGCTGCCTTTAGCAGGAGCGGACAGTAAGTAACACTTGCTTTTGGAAAGCTTGAATGCCTTGCAAAATTTCTTTTCAATAATATTAAACCTTCTTTGTACTGGAAACTGAGGGCTAAGAGACAAATCCCCCCCAGTCTTCTATTTCCTAATGTGCGCATTGCAGATAAACAGGGTGTGTGTGAGTGAAGGGGCACAAGTAGGACTAAAAAGACTGACAAAATTTATTCAAGTGCAGAAAGAATTTCTGTAGTAGCTGCAAGATCAAAACCTGACAGTTTGATTTCTAACATGCACAGATGAGTAAAGAAAATTGGGGGCGGAGGAAGAAAGAAGTATTGGGGTCACAGTAATCCCTCTTACTTTTTCCTTGTTCTTTTGCCAGCTCTCGTAATTTGTGTAGCACTGAGACATCTCTCCTGAGTCAGCAGGCAGTTGCTGTTGGAGAAAGCTGTTGGGGAAGAGGGTGTGAGTTCTTACCTTCTGGTCCAGCTCTCCTACACCTATATTTTGGAAGAATTGGAGTACAGTGTTTCCTTGTGGTCATACTTCTAGCTGTTGTGTCCTTGCTCTTGTCCTGGTAGTCCCACAGAGTTGTTGTGACTTGCTTTAATCAGCCCCATCCAGCCCAGGGGAAATATGTGCACAAAATGCTGTTGTGGACAGACGAGAGGAGAAGAACATGGCTAATGGTAGCCTACTTAAAACGCCTTATAGTAGGAATGTCATTATGGAATGGGTTATGGAGAGAGCAGGAAACCTCGTGGCTTTTTTGCATAATCTTGGGATGTGTGTTTGTTAAGCAATCCCCAAGTATTTGTGCAGACTCTCTCAATTTTTTTTAACCTGTACCCAGATTTTCATTGTCCAAATGTCCGCATATTCATCACATACTCTGGCAGTTGTAAATACTTCTTGCCTCTGAAAATATCCAGGGTTCCTGGGATGCTTGAGTTGAAGCTGAGGTGACTGTGATGCACCTCCTGAGCTGCCAGCAGTCATCTCTTTCTCACTGCAGCTTTAGTCACCAGGCTTATAATTAGGTGTAATTATGTGAAAGTTGAAGGAGATCTTGATTCATGTTGGTAGGAGCCTGGCTGAATGTAGGAAACAGACTGGGGGGTCCTAAATGTCCTTGGGTGAAAGGAAGACCTAAATTTAGAGAAGCTGGAGAGAAGAGTGAAGAAAGGATGTGAAGAAACATACAAATTCAGTTCTTTTGTTATCGTTAGAGATGACTTGCTCGGGCAGCAGATTAATAGGGATCTGTATGAGTCTGGGCTGCCCAGTTTAACTGGGGGCAGCAGCTGTCTCCTTCCTCAGCTTACTTTGCCGTCTGCTGGTGCTGTTGAAAGGTGCTTATGCAGATCACTCTATGTGTGCATATTGTAGCCCATTTTGGAATCTGGCATAGAGAAGTACTTGTTTTGTGTTCTGAGTTTGTTATCTTCATATTGGCTCCTGTAAAGGAGAGAAGCATCACTCACATCACAGATGTGCAGAAGCTGTTGGTGCTTGAGATGTCCTAGGAGTGTTCTTGGCCTGAGAATAACTTGTGGTAGAGGTGGTTTGCTAATTTTGTGGAATACTTCCACATCCTTAAATTTAACAAAATTGGGTCTGTTTCTGTGTGCTGTCTCAGATGTGGAACATTTATTTCTGTGTTCAGCAGCAAGTTTATCTGTATGTATGTCTTTTTTTTCTGGTGCAGACTGACTCAGAATTGCTTTTTCCTAATCTGGAAGGCAGCTCTGGAGGGCACCGACCTTTTAACCACCACAGCCACCGTGGATTAATCAAGGGCTTCCTAGGATGGAAAGTGTTGCTCTGTGTATTTGAGCAACTTAGAGTTTTTCTATCATCTTACCCACTGAATCTTGCCACTGACCCTCAGAGGCTGGGAGCTGTGTGAAAGGATCTCTCTGTTCTGTGCCTCTGCAGGGGTAAAATGTCAACCCCAAACCCTGCATTTTATGGGACCTGCCATCAGTGATGCAGACAAGTGATGCAGTAGTGACTCTGGCATTGGAGAGTCCTGATTCAGGACAGTAGTGAAGGGCAAAGGGAAGTTAGGACAATATAAGGATGCTGGAGCTTCCAGAAGAAGCTAGAGAGGGATGCTGTGAAAGGAGCACCCCATGTGCACACTCCTCTGTTTTTTAGTCCCCATAGCATCCTGTTGGCTTCAGTGAAAAAGCATTTATTTGCACTGGTTATGGCTGTTCCCAAAAAATCACTGTGATTCTTCCTCCTCCCCATTGCAGTGCTGCCTGGAGCCAGTGGAGGGATGGACAGGCTCTGTATCTGCAAAGCATTCCTGCATTTCCCCCACTAAAAACAACAGGATAGTGGGAGCAGGTTATCCCTGGATTTTCTGGAGTCAGTCCCCAGATTGCTTTTTATAGGAGAAGGAAAAGGATGGCTGGAGATGGGCTGTGCTGCATCCCTGGCAGCAGCGTGGCTTGTGGAACTGGGTCTTCCCTAACTTCCCCTCCTGCTGTTGCTGTAACACATCTCAGTGTCGCTGCTGTAGCTTCCTGACAATTAAGGCAGCTGGCAGAAAGCGGGACGTGAGCACCTGAGATAAAGCAGATTTAGTGTGTATTGCCTTAGCGCCAGGCTGTGCCGGGGCCTCCTCTGGAACTGCATTCACAGGAGCTGTGAAGAACGTCAGCAGTGAGGAGTTGAAAGGGCATCCAAAGGTTAAACCGAGTGGCAGAGTGTCAGAAAAAGAGGGGCTCACTGGGTGCCTCCCTGGCAGCACGGGGGGAGTGGTGGTTTCCTGGCTGCTCTGGTGGGGTGCTGGGAGGAGAAGGTGAGTGGGAAGGGGCACATGTGCACGAATGGTGGATACAGGAGTGCTAATTTGGCAGACAGCTATTTCAAATCCTCCCCAGCTTTTACAGACTGCAATAAGAAACTATTAAATTTTCTCTGTGATCTGACTGTGTTTCTGTCAGGGTGACCCTAATTCCATTAGAGCAGCTCGGAGCTGATTCAGGATGGCTGTTTTACCCATTCTCTCTCAGCTTGCTTGTGTGGGATTTTTTATACACTCTCTGCTTCCCTGTCTGTCAGCTTTTGATTGTGCATGGGAAAAATGGCTTTGCAGATTTCAGTTAATGTTCAATGCAATTGTCAACTAAAAGATGCTTTTTTTCAGCTTTTGAAAATGTGTCATTTCTTCTAATAAAATAAAAACCAAAAAAATCCCCTCTCAAAACAAAATGCAGAGAAAATGGGGAAAAAATCAATACTGTCATAAGAAATCATCAGCAATGTCTTTTGTTGTTGTCTTGGTTTTTTAAAAATTAGGCTTTGTTTTTGGAGTCCTGGGCACAGGTTCCATTAGCCAAAGGAAGAGACTAGGTAACCTATTCTAGGCCTTTTTTAACTCCAGTATATTTTAGTTTGTCTTGCACAGAATTTCAAAGGGCTTAAGGAATAAAACCACTTCAAAAGTGACCTTGTAGAAGGAAAGAACTAAGGCAGAATTACGCCAACTACCTGTGAATTGATACCTGGTAAACAAACAATTTGCACCTTTTGATTTCTAGAGGTAGAGCAAACTTGGCTTTTATTTGAGGGGGTAGATGAAGTGTGCCTCAGTGAGCTGGTGTGGTCAAGGCAGAGCTCGGGCTCCCACCGCCCCTTGCCAGAGGGGACCACAAGTCAGAAGTATCTCTAGGCTGCCCTGCCCCTGAAATAAAGAGTTACTTTATATCTCAAACATGGGGAGGGGGTGAGGGTTGTGTTGTTGTTGTTTTTTTGGTGGCTTTTTTTTTTTCCCCCCAATCAATGTTTCTTGGATGCAAATTGAATTGAGGAGACACATCAAAAAGAAAGAAAACAAAAAAGTAGGATGCTGATGCTTGTGAAGGCTGAGAAAAGAAAGAGTACTAAGATGGCTTTTCTAGATATGGTGATGTCTCAGAGTCCAAGAATAGTAAGATGACCTTTCCAGCTTCAGGTGAGCTGTTTTGCCAGGGGTTTTGCATTGTATCTGAAGTGCTGTCTGGAGTTTTTGGGTGGAAAAGCACTGGAAGGGAGCATTTGTTATGGCACTAGTTTCTCCTTGTCCCTTAACTCTGCTGTCTGCCCTTACTGTTTTGTGCTCCCACGACCAGCTTGGCTCGTTTCGACTCCCTGATTCAGCTCTGTTGCCTTTGCTTCATAACCTGAATGATGCCTCAACAACAGCTCAACCCCAAATACAGCTGCTCCAGGCTACGCTGTGGGACAGAGCTGCTGTTGTGCAAGCTTGGAAAATGGCCACTTTGCAGAGCTAGGCAGCAGGATCCCTTTCCAAAAGCTGGACACGAGGCTTCTCCACCACTGCCTTGCATCAGTTTCTGTTTCCAGGTTTCCTGTTTGCATGCCTGTCCCCAAACACTGCATCTAGTGATTATGTGTAATTGATGCGATTGGATCCAGGTATTGCAGCACAGGTAAATACTAATTTTCTGCAATTCTACCTTGACTAGCTTGACATATTCCATCAGCAAAAAGAACATGGAAAATACTGTTTAGGAAAGCCCCTGTACCTGAGGCATTGAGCTGGCATTGTTAAGGGCCAGGTTGAAATATTAACCACAGTTATTGTGCAGTGCTTATTTTTGGTGTCTTTACTCATGATATATATAAATATATATATTTAGGTAGGAATAGATTTTGCACTTTTGTGTAAAATACCTAAATGCTGCCTGCTCTAGCTAAATGTTGCAGACATTAAGGTGGAAGGGATGCAGTGAGGACAAACATCATGTAGAGTAGACAATGGATCTTTTTCTGCATTTATAGCCCTTTTAGCTCTAGTACTTGTAGAGAATGTGAATTTGTTTGGGTTGCTACCCACAACAAATCACAGCATGATGATTTGTCTTTTTTATGTATTGTTAAAGCCACCAGCATTCATCAATCAATGTCAGCTGGGAGGTCAAAGGTCTGCTTAGCCCCAAATCCCTCATCCTGTAGTGGTCAGTACGAAGACTTATGGAGGGTGTAAAAGCAGAAGAAATATGTAGTGATCTCTTCCTGTTGTCTTTTTGGAGCCCTTGGTGAGTGGTGGCTCCTGAACCCAGAGAGGTGCTGTAGTAACTGCAGCCAGGCTTACGCTGGGTTTTGCTCTCAGGCAGCTCTGAGCATGTGGTCAGTGTGCAGGGCCATCTGTGGGGCAGTGGTTTGCATGGAGACCAAGGTGCAGGCTCTGACTGTTGCCTCTGCTCCACGGCTCCTTGTTCAAGCCCCTCCCTGCTGCTGTGCAGGGCTGAGCATCCCCATTTGCTATTTGCACCATTTGGACTCTGCTGCACAGCCAGAGTGCAGCTCTGCAGAGTTCCTCTCCTGTCTTCACAAGGGACTTCCTGTGATTAAGTGTCCATGTAAATTATCCAACACAGTGACAAATGTTGAGGGGATGATGTATTTAATGCTTGTTCTTTGAGAGAGCCTGTGCTTATTGGCTTGGTGATACAGAAAACTGATAGAACTACCTGCTTACAGTTTTATCTTCAGTGTAGATTCATAGATTTTAAGGCCAGAAATCAGATCAGACTTTGACCTATGTAGCACAGGCTGTATAATTTCAATAGTAATTTCTGCATCTACTTTTAACAGCTGAGGATGAGCTAGCATGTAGCTTTTGGGAGGCTGTCAAATCATGATTTGAAAACTAAATGATAGAGAATTTACCCATCTCCTATATGATCTGTAAAAATAGCAAGTAATCATTACTTCTCCAAATGTGTATTTATTTTAAACTACCTTTATGCATTTTTAGGGTTTAGACACTGGATATTAGAACATCTGTCAGTGAGGCTGGAGACTTCTGCTATTTAATGCAATCTTCTGGAGAAGCAACTTGAAGTGGAGGAGTTAGAGAACCTAAAAGTTTGTCCTTTTTGTTGTAGAAAAATGGTCTTGTCTTGTTTTTTTCTGACCAGATATAATTTTTATTTTCTTCACTAATCCTCCAGACTTTACAATATTTTGAATTTTCAGTTTTATAAAGTCAAGGGACCAAGACAAGTAAGTGGCTGCATTTTCCAGCAGTGCAATGGCACTTTAGCTTTTTTACCTACAGCATTCAGCTGGGAAAATGGTCCCTCCACTGTGACCTCTGAATTCCTTTCTGGACCTCTGATTCCCAGGATGCAAACTCGTATTTCATTAGTGTGAGTTGGCTTTTTGCTCATGAATATCTGTCCCTAGGTACATTAAAATATGTTTTGCTGGATCCCAGCTCATTTAGTCATCTGAGTAATTCTTTAAAGGTAATTTTCCCTTTCTGTTTGTAGCTGACTACCAATCTTGGTACCCTTTACTTTCCAAATCTAATTGCAAGTTAGTTGCAGTTCATTCACAGATGTTAATCAGTTGTTGCTATTTGCAGAGGCTGCTATGTGTATTTTAGGGAGATATTTAAAATACCCTATAGTAGTGATGGTAACATTCTTTGCAGATGGAAAGGAGTGCCAGGAAACCGATAAAATAATATGGTTTGTCGTGATGCTCCTGGCTATTACTAGTACTGATGTCAGTAAGGGAAAAAGTACAAGATCTGCTGGAGCTTTCAGTGTTTTAGCTGAGTAGTTGTAAAAAGCAATGATGTGGTAATAGGAATGCTTTTTTTGTTTCTTTGATTATCTCTTCATTATACTGGTGCTTTAGAATGATACTGTAATATAAGATGATCAAGCTCATTTTTGTGAACAACCAAGAGTATGAAATTTGTTTGCTCAAAATGTTAGTCAATCTTTTTTGATGTTGAACATGCCTGGTTTAGAAAGGAGTGGGAAAAAAGCATCTGTTCATGGGTGCTTTTTCTCTGGTAAGTTGTCTATCTTTATGTATCAGGAGCTGAAAAGCACTGGTGTACTCTTAATTGAATGCTCTGTTTAGTCCCTTGTGAGAATCACTGCTTTGTCTGTGCCGGAGACAAATCTCATTTATTTTGTTGGTGTGAAAACACTGTAGGGTGCTTACTGAAACTTTTAAGTCAGAGAACTGTCTTTTGCCTTGCACGCTTTGCTGACATATGATCGCTGAATTAAAGCAAAGCATTTTTTATAGTGGATGATGGCTTTACATTTGTATATGAATTGTGGCCTGCAATGCTAGAGCTTGGAATGTGTGTTAGTTTTGTCTTTTTCTCTTGCATCATAACATTAGACCTTCACAATAAGGGGCATTGACATGGTACTAAAAAAAAAATAATTACAGAATATATTCCATTTTGTGTTGTACAGACTGGAATGGCTTTGCAGCCCTGCTGTACTTTTCAGATGGCCCTTCATTGCTTATATTATTTGTTGTTTCTCCCTTCTTCCCCCCACAGTAATTAATAATAGAAATTTCAGGAAATTTGTATTTTGTAAGATTGGATTGAGACGTATAGGTAGGACCTAGTCAAATCTTAAAATAAATGGAAATTCCACCATTTTCCAACAGGCGTGCATTGCACCAAGGGTGATTGTTCTGAGTTGGTGCTTTGAATCAAGTCAGCATGTCAGGAAGAGGTTTGGAGTTGGTTTGCCTTTGCTACATGAGGTTATTCTACTTGACCTGATAGTGGATTCTCTGGAAGTAACCAGGATCTCATGGAAAGGACCATCATCAATCCACTGTTAGCACTGATAAATACTGCAGTTTTAAAAGAAGTCACTCAAAAGTCTTGCTTCTTTTTCCGCTTTTCTTGCAAATTGTTTAAATTTTTTTACAAACTATATGGCAACTTTGTTGGCTCACCTCTAAGGTGAGTGATATAAGCCCTTGGCAGTTAATTGTCACACAGGGAGAAGACAGTGACTGTTGAGCCTCCACTCTTTGTTACAAAAACCGTGTGTTTTCTTCGGTTTATTTTTAGCCAAATCCACTTCAACTGTGGTATTACTTCTGTTAAAGATTGTTTTGAAAAGGGGTTTTAAAGAGGCCAGGAAATACTCAGCAGCTTTACACATGTAGGGATTTTTCCCCTGCAAAACTCGTAATAACCATTTTGAGCCCTCAGCATTAGTGCAGCTGTGCCTGGCAGGTGGGGCTGTTCCTTTTCACCCACTTATCAAAAGTTGGGGGCTTGTGCGAGTGGGAGGCAGAGTGTGTTGGAAAGCTCTCACTTTGGTGTTGTTCCTAAGAAAAGGCATCACCTTGGTTTTCAAACTTTGAAACAGAAATTCTGTCTTTTGAGGTAAATGCAAGAGTTACTGTGCACTGATTTCAGAAAGGGTTTCAATCCCTGCATTTGAGGGGGAAAAGACATTTTGGAAGTGAGGCACCTATAGCATATTGTACTTAATAGACTATTTTATTTACAAGAGGGAAGATTCATTGAAAAACAGAATGATGAGTAGTGGGATTCTTGTTATATGCTGAAAATGGTTAAAATACTGATCCAATGATGACGACTATGTATTTTAATCCTATTTACGATCAAACAGAACCTTACAGTTTTTCCAGGACACAGGAAAACCCTTAGAGAAGCAAACTTATCTCATAGGCAAATACTTTCATATTCCTGTTTAAAGGACTGGGATGCCTGGTCCTGACACAGTGTTCTCAGTCTTGGCATGCTGATACAGAGTTTAGTATGGCTCTCAGGAGGATGGTGAGGGTAGTCCAAGACCTGGAAAGGCTCCCTTTACTCTTGTTTGATGTAACAGGTAATGGTCCTGGTTGCTGACCTGTCATTTATGCTTCCTGTATATAACTTCTAATATCCTTTTTTATGATCCATTACACACAGTTTATCAGGGGTTACCATGAAGTTCCTTAGTTATAACCTGTTCTTTTCAGCTTTTTATGAGTTTGTTTCATGGCTGAAATGTGCCCTGCTTGGTCTTCAGGCAAAGTTCAAGTTGAGGGACTGTATTTTATGAGTTAGACATTTGTTTTTGGTTCTTTCTGCAAAAGTTGTCTTTGAGTGCTCTTAAAAACAAAGACAGTGGAAAAATACTTTTGTACCCTTAAAGCTGTGGTGATATTTATAGATCTCTAGTCTAAAATGTCTGTGAAAACATTTGACCACCAAAGCGCATCTGTAGTAATGCCCAGAGAGAATGGAACCTGATTTGTGGAAGGAGTGACCCATAGAAAAACAGGCTGCTGAATAATATAAAGGGAATTTCATGCTGGATCACTATGTAAAGGATGCTGTGTGAGCTCGTGTGTAACTAAATTGCCTCTATATTCATTCTGTGCATGTAGTCAGAGCCGCTGTGATCTCAGCCTTCCCAAGAGCCAGAGGTGCACAGCAGAGGCATCCTCCAAGTCCTCTAGTGCCCAGCCTGGAACGTGGGCAGAGAGAATTAATTCGCACCGACACCATGAAGTTCCTCTTCTAGTGCATTTGTCTGTTTCTTGAGGCAGTTGTGGAAATAGAGAGTGTTTTTTGTTGAAGTTGCTCTGTGGTTGTACTGCAGGCCACAGGGGCTTGGTCTTGTCTTTCTTGGCAATGCCTGTTGAACCTTTATTCTCTCTTAGTAAATGCATGGAACATTTAACATCTTTAACTGCCAAGGTTTTGTTGTGTTCCCCCCCCCAAATGCTAAAATACACCACTGTCTGTAGGGTCGTGTGCCCTATTTTAAGAACAGAGTATGATTTGGGGGGTTTTTACACATTAAGACAAAATCTCTATATTGTTCAGCATCTATGCAGTCAGCAGTCAGCATCTATGCAGTGCTCAACATCTTTTCCATTAGACACTCAGCAGTGTGTTGCAGAGAAAGGGTTATTTTGGAGGCAAAATTAGCTCAAAAATTCTGGCATTGTCTGTAATCTGTAGTGTTTTGTGTAAGAACTTCCTGTATAATTTTGTGGAATTTAAGAAATTGCACTTAAACATATGAGAGTTACATGCAGTATACCATGTGGTGTTTTCCAAGTTTATGTCAAATTGCAGAATTATTCTGTTACAATAATTGCTGGATGGTGTCAAACTCTTAGGTCTTATACCAAAATTATGCCGACATAAGCCTCCTATGATGGGCAACAAATGCTTGATGTTTTAAGGAGGTACAAAAAAGATCATCTCATACTCTTGCCTTTTCTCCCCATGCACATTAGTTCTCATTTCCTATGAAAAATTAGAAGTTGTTCTCAGAAACTGGACTTGTATTACTCCTTCTGTAGAGCTTTATTAATTGCAACAACTCTAAATATTGTTTTATCCACATGGGCAAAGGAATAATACTCAATGTACGTTTGTCAAGGTCAGATCAATCTAATTTCCTTTAATGACAGGCTAACAGGCTTTGTGAATGGAGAAGCAGTAGATGTCATTTATCTTTAGTAAAGCTTTCAGTGCTCCCTCATGAGACTTTTTCCTGTGAAACATCTGCTCATAGGGTGGGTATTTGGCAGTTTGGTAGCATTCAGCACTTGCAGTAATGATCTCTCTGATAGAATAGAGAACATGCTTATTAAATTTGCAGGCAACAACAAGCTGGGAAGAGAGGCAAGCATGTTGGAGGACACCATTAGAATTCAAAATTATCTTTACAAATTGGCAAAACTGTCTGAGAGGATGCATGTCAATAAGGAAAAATGTGGATAGATGTTTGAAAATAGGAGTAATCAGCTACATAAATACAGAATGAGAGACAACTGCCTAGACAGCTGGTATACAGAAAAGGTCTTGCAGTGCTAATGGATCATAAACCATACAGGAGTCGACAGAACAGTGCTTTTTTGAGGGGGACAGACGTCACAGTGACAGGCAAAAACG
The DNA here is from genome assembly GCA_013397195.1 of Hylia prasina. Classification (NCBI taxonomy): domain Eukaryota; kingdom Metazoa; phylum Chordata; class Aves; order Passeriformes; family Sylviidae; genus Hylia; species Hylia prasina. Next base: position 161,710 of record VYXD01000210.1, read on the forward strand.
AGGAGTACCATCCTGAAGACATTTGATAGTCTTTCTGCTGTGCTCACATGGGTAAGGCCTCTGGTGAAACATCTCGTCTTGAGCATCCCACTGCCAGAAGGGGATGATTAACTGGGGAGAAGCCAGTCCTCCTCATCCACTGCTAGGAGAAGAAATAGTGTGCTTGAACTGCAGCTGGGAAGTTCAGATCATGCACTAAGCAATGCTCACAGACGTGCAGGATTGTTGGGTGTGGAATTGAATTTCTAGAGGAATTTCTGGAATTTCGTATGCAAGCAGAAAGTGTTCCCTCAGCTTTGTTCTGAATAGGCAGTGCGGGTTTTTTTTAATGAATGTTTCCTTGTCTTCATTTATGAACCAGAAAAGGTACAGTCTTGTAGCCTGTCTTCTCTAGGTCACCTAATAACTCTTATATTTTTATCCTGTCCTTTTTTATCCTCCTTTCAAGTGATAATCACTCTTTCCTCTCACTATGTAGCTTTGTGTGAAAGTGTTTTCCAGGCCCTTAGTCCTCTTCAGTGCCCTTCTCTGACTTTGTAGCTCTGCTCTAAAGGTGCTGTTGGGCAAAAACAGGAGAATATTAGACTTGCCAACATCCACTAGTTTTCTCATGAACCCTCATAGATTTGCTGTCTTTTTGCCCACGTCTGTGCATGACTAAAGGTCAGCTGCCTGTTCTGATGTGTGGCTCATCCTCTGAAGCCACACAGTTAACTGAGCTCTGCAAATTATAGCAGGTAATTCTGTGTTTGTTTTTTTCTCTCAGTACCTGTTATGTATTTATCTGTAAGTAGCTGGTTACCATTCTATACATTTATTCAGGGGTAGGTGTCTGGGCTTTAATTGTTGCAGGGGCTTTGCTTGCCAAGGCAGGGCTCTGGTGGTTGGTGGTTGTGGTGTGCAAGAGCCCATCTCTGGCAGCACCAGACATCTGTGTTGTTCTGCACTGACTGTCAGATATTCCCAGGAAAGGCAGTGTGGTTGTGCCAGCCCATAGAACACAGCACCCAGAGCAGCAGAGCAGGTGGGAGGGTCTGCATGTGGACCACTCCAGGCAAACAATGCTGCTTTGCTGTCCAGAGCAGCACTGGCCAGCAGCTCTTGGTTGGGGGATTGAAACAGCTTCTGGCAGCACAAAATGCTTTGAGAAACAATTGCAAAGGATGCTGTAGGTCTTGCAAGACCTTCTGATTAAAATATGTTTAAATGCTATTTACGTGTAATGAAAGGGAAAATGTATTAAAAGTGTGTATTTGTATAGAACGCTTTTAATGTTAATGGTAGTGGAAGGGAAGATGGGTAAGGTTTTTTACCTTCTCCTTCCAGTAGGCATTCTTGCTATGAATAGCTATGCATCAACTCATGAATTTCTGTCTGAGTGAGGACCCAGGGCTGTATGAGAGGGGAGTATCTCATGCTTCGTGTTAAAAGATTACGGTTAATTTATTGCATGTTTGCTGTGGATAAGAAAAGCTATTTACCCACCTTGACTTTTCCTTTCCTGGGTTTCATAAAAGAGCCATGTACTTCTCGCTGAAGAAGTACAGATCAGAAGAGATTTGTCTTTTTAATGAATTGATTTAAATCAAAATGCAGGCCATTATCTGAGTTCCTGAATTCTGGAAACTCTAGCCATTATGTTGGGTGTTTCTTTGCCATCAGACTTTGACTTCAAACTGCAATTATTTTTTCACAAGATGAAGAATGAAGTCTGTTGCCTGTTATGAATAATAGAGTATGGTAATATCACAGCTATATATGCAAACTCTGCAGACTGGCAGCACAGCTGCTGAACGTTACGTTTTTAAAATATGTGCAATCTGTTGTCAACAGAATTAAAACCAGGAACATTACATGGTTTGTTTTGTAGGGAAATGTAGTGATGAATTGTTCTACATTTTGACCTTTAAATTTTTTTTTGAGTCTCTGCACCTTCTAGTGAATTGGGGAGATTCTCAAATTAAGACATGTGGAATTCTGATGGCCACCCTGACATTTCCTAGGCTTGGCTCGATACCTGGCCTTGATCAGTTTCCTGGTGTACCTGCACTGACAAGCTGGAGAGGCTCACACACTGCACAGCTGCACATGAAGAGATTGCACTGTAAACCTCATCCAATTAAGAGGTGAATCCTGTTCTGGTAGTGGAAAGTTGTTTTACTGTTCCTCTCCCCTGATATGGATGCGAGTGGAAGTGTTGAAGGGAAGCATTATCGCGGTTGCTTTTGTAGCTTGTTGTTATCTTCCATCTTCATATACAAAAAAGTGAGAAATGCAGCCTGCCCAGCTGTCTGAGAGCGAGTGTGACTAGGCAAGATAAACCTTCACTGGCTGTAATGGGCCTGACTACAGATGATCATTCAGCTCTTCACTACCATCTGGTAGTGTCCTGGTTTGAACTCCAGGCAGCAGGAGAAATAAGGTGGAAATACTGCTAAGAGCAGCAGTCCATCATTTTGGTGCTGAGAAGGGAATAATGCACACTCAGGACATGTTCTGCTCTCCTCCTCCTGACTATGGAGTGGGAGAGTAAGAGGGAACAACCTAGGAATGTAAGAAAGGAGTACATGTGAAGAATATAGAACATTTAGGTTTACTGTCCCTCATCAAAACAGTGTTTGAAGTCCTGCTGCTTGGGAAAAGATGCAGACAAGCATTCCCAAAATGCCAGTTCCAGGGCAAGGGAGCCTGGCACTGCTGAGCAGCTCTGTGAGTGTTTCTGTGCTCCATTCTTCTCACCTGCAAAAAGAAATGCCAACATTAGCAGATCTCTGATTGTGTCTGTGCTGGCAGAGGGTCCCAGAACTGATTTATAGCACTTGTTCAGCTTTCAGCGAGCAGCAAATGCATTGCTTAATTATTCATGGCAGATGTATTATTGCAGGAAATTAAGACATCGAGGAAACAAGTAAAAACTATTACTGAATTGAGCTATAAACAGGGTAAGGTGGAAGGGAATGCAGTTGAAAAGCTCTCAGATGCTGAAAACCCCTTGTTCTCAGAAATGTTTCCCCCACTCCAGAAATAATTGTTTAAATTCCCAGATATGCAAGTGATCGTTCATAGTACATAATCAAATATTCTATTAGCTAACAAGTTGGATTTAATTTGCTGCATTTGTCATCTAAATTATCACATTTGTGAATGTGTGGAACCTTCTGTGGCTTCTTTCAGTATATCTACTTACATAATGACACAATTCTCTTTATGTCTTTGACTTCCCTGAGAAGATTTGACATTTCACTTGTGCAGGAAAATTGAGGTCAACCTTTGGCTTTCTGTACCAAAGAAGGAGGTTTGGGGTTTGCCTTTTGTGTCCTGGAGGTATTGCTGTGCCTGGAGTAATGGTGTGCAGTGCTGCTGCAAAGAGTGCAGCCCAAGGCCCATCTGCTGGCACTGGATTTCCATTGTTTGAAACCCCTCTGCAGGCAGGCACACCTGCACCCAGCTCTCTTTCAGATGCTGCTGTAGCTGAGTTCCAAGGTTTATTGTTGTGTGTTGGTGGCTGGTGCCGCGAACCTGTTCTCTAACCTGTATCAAATGCCCCACACTCACACAGAGCCCAGAGCTGTTGGCTTTGAGGAGCACCAGCACTTTCTTGGTCATCAGGTGGCACAGGAGGAGCCTGGTGTTTGATCACTCCCCATATGCATAGAGGGAGTTTCTCATCAGTGCTGCTCCAAGTTCCCAATAGCTTTAAACCTTGCACGTTTCATGACAATTTTTCAAATATGCAATCAGCAACTGACCAAAGTTCACTGAGAAGGAGGTGGTTTAAAGACAACCCTTTCAACTTCTCTTTCAAGAATAGAAATATTAGCTTTATTATAAAAGTTATGGGGATCATCTCTTAGGTTTTTGTGTAACCTCAGGCTTCCGAAAGTTTCCATTTCATTACTGTTCATAAGCTCATTATTTTGGTAAGTATATATAATTTTGGAGCCCTTTATAATCTCAGTTATGTAGTTTGAAATGTAATGATATTAGAAGTCTTGTTATGGAGAATTCAGAGCAATTTTGAGGTGAGCAAATGAAATTTAGTGATGTAATAGCCTTGTGTACTTTATTCCAGTGATGGGAGTGTTTTAGTCCATTAGCAAACTTCGACTATTTAGTGATTGCAGATACAGGTGATGGAAGGAAAATACTCTGTAACTTGTCCTCTAAGGTTAATTTTCTTGATTCTTGAAAACACGGTCTATGTGCTGCACATATGTGAATATAACATTTCATACAAATTGGGCAAAAAAGAGATTTTGCAGGAATCACACTAAACCATCAGCACTGAGGAACACGCTCCTGATCGTGTTTTGCAAATGTTTGCTGTTTTGTACACGTGCATCTCAGGATCGCCTAAACAGAGCTTTGCTTCCAGACCTAATCAATTGGTTCTTGAGCCATTTAGCTTTTTAATTACTCTTGTCAAAGTGAAAATTATGTGAAAGGACTTGACTGTGCAATTAGCTGCTGAACATTTTCTGCAGCAATAGTAGGAAAACAATATCAAGTCCCAGAATAGCAGTAGATACAACCATAGGAACAAATCTGCTTCAGCAGGGAAAGAGATATTCTAGCTAATCTGAATGAAAGATGATTTATTTTTAAAATATGCATATATTCACAGATGTGAGCAGAAAAGGCTGTTTGTGTGAGAAAAGCCTGTCTCCAGCAGAATGCCAGGTTAGTTATCACTTGCTGATTTCCCTCTGATTTGAGAGGCCTGCTCTTTGTAGGGAGAGGCTGCAGTTCTGTCCTCAGTCAGGGCTGAGCATGTTGGAAGAAGTCCCAGCTCTTTGACCTCCAGACTTCTGGGGGCTAAATTTTAGAAAAAAGGATTCACCTTTCTTGTGCTGCAGCCATGGGAGAGTGCACAGTGTGTTTCTTCTGTGGACAGCAAGAGCCTGTTTAGTGTTCATTTGGTGATCTATAGATGATCTGCTCAGACAAATTATATCTCTCAACAGCTTCACACTAAACTAATGTGGGCATTCAAAAAATAAATAAATGAGGCAGTGTCTATAAAGAGCTTCCGTCTAGTGAAGTGGAGCAGTTGGAGCCTGATTAATGAATCCCATTTGAACACACTGGCTGTGTGTTCACTGCTCCCCTCTGCCGAGCTCTGTCATTCAGGACAGCCCTTGCTGGAACGCACCATGCACTTCTGGCTGCTCTGCCTGGGACCACGGGCCTCCATGGTGAGGATGGGACTTTGACCATCTTGAGTGGTTCATGACCCCAGTGCAGAAGCCAGAGCTTGCCCAGGATATCCCTACCACTGCTGGTGCATTCCAGGAGCTGCGTGACGCTCTCCTGGCTCTGCCATGTCCAGGACCAAAGTGCAGGGGTGCATTTTGGGGAAGTATCATTTGGGGAAGGATCCATTCAGTGCCTCTCAGAAGTATACCTCATTGCCTTCACCAAGCTAAAACAGTGTTTTCACAAGTGAGAAAACACAGGTTAGATTGACTGGCTGTTAAATTGCTGAGCTGATGGAAGGGAGCTGAATCACTGCATGCTGACTGACTGAGCCCACACTCCTTCCCTGAGAACAGCACAGTGAGGGCAGCTGAACAAATCCTGGTACTCGTCCTCCCGTGTTTGGAAATGCTTAATAGATTTGGAGGCTCAGAATTTTAGTGCAGTTCTTTTCTGTATTGATAGAGGTCTTTGAAGTCACATGCGAGCTTTACTAAGCGTACATACGAGAATCTAGGTTTTTTGTATCGGCACACTTGATGGTTTCTGATCTTCATTAGGCTGTGTACCAGGTCAGTGTGCATGCACACCCACATGCCTAAAATAATTTATTCTGTTGCCTATTAGCACCTGCTACACATGGAAGTGTTACTAGAAAAGAAAACTGTATCTTTTGAATAGTGAATAAAAAATTTCTCTCAAGACACAATGTTTTTTACAAGGATTCAAGTTCGAGGACCGTACACAGGTGGGATTTTTTGTTTTCCTGGGAGGTGGTAAGGGCAAAGCCAGCAGTAGCAAGACATCCAATCTTTGTGGAGGTTTGAAAGCAGGTGAAAGGGCTCAGAAACCAGAGGGATACTTTTATTTGGTCCGAAATAGTCAGCACATCAACATCTGGTTTTGGATTTAGCTGGAGGCAGCAAGATATGCGTGTAGAAAGTTATTTTTAATTATGTAGAATGCATTGTCTGGATATGTGTGTAAGCTGGATGCAGTGAAATCAAGGAAGCCAACATATTTTTAGCTTATTTGTAGTTTTTGAACAATCTGAGAACAGCAAGTATGTGATAGCAGCTCCTTTTTGTGCGTAATACCTATTTAATTCAGTGCTTGAGACAGAAGGGCTTTGGTAGTGAATAGTCTGTGTGCAGGGAAGGACACAGGTGCTCTGAATTGCCAGTTTTTCTAGCTGAAGAAGCTGGAAGGACTGTGCTGGGACTCTGGGAGGCAAAAGTCTCATAGTTAAAGCGGGTTTTGATGTCTCAGAGGTTTGAATTTCAGAAAGCCTGGACCTGCCTGTAATTGTCAAAGGGCAGTAAATTTTTTGAAAAAAGGAGTAAAATGTAACCTAAATGCAGAAAACAGTGCTATTCCTCTTACACCATGAGAGCATTTACTAGCAGAACAAAACTGCATCAGTTCTTGGATTACAAAGAGTTCCAAATTGTCTCCAGTGCCATTGTGTGAATGTTAGTGCTGAGGTGTATGTTGCAGGTCCCTTTGGAAGAACAGTTGCATTCTGTCCTGAAATTTGATTAAAATTGTGGAAAGTTTGAGACTAGGCTGTGAGCATCAAATTTTTAAGCTGCAAAAAGGGTGAGCAGGAGGGAAAAACTGCATTTGCTTGGGAAAACTTAAATACCTTTTCTCAACATGTTTGCAGATGGATCACCTTACAGGTATGTGAGAAAGATTTGCATTTTAGAGCCCTGAGAAGTGCTTGAGAGATGCTCATCTCCTGTCTTCACTTCCCTCCCCCCCCGCCTTTGCTTCTTGTCATTTAACATTTGTGAAGTTCTTTTGGTAGTTACATTTTTGTCTCTGTAATAATTATCAAATTATAAATTATTTTTATAAGCAAACCCTCTTGACTGTGGATAAGCAATCTTCATAAATTATTTGGTGGGATACTTAATTTGAAGTTTGTTCATTGCTTATGACAAGATGTTTCTGCTGCTGTCACAGTTGATGATTCATAGCTCAAGTGAAGTGCTTAGCACTTCAGAAAAGTTGTAACACAGGCAGTCCTACTCAAAGTCTCTCCATTTAAAAAAAAAGAAAGAAAAAAAAAGAGGGAAAGAGCTGTGGTGGACTGTGCTGAAATGGTGTATGAGGCTGGTCTGCAGGATTGGCTGCAAAACATGGAGCTTCAGTATCAGTGTGAGGCAGGGGCCATTCACTCATACTGAATCAGAGAAGAAGCTGAGGTAACACATGTTCTTAAGTCCTTTATTTTCTCCTAAGCACATTTATCAGCAGTCAGGGGAGTTTATGAGTCTGCTAATGTTTGTGCATAGGTGGGGACAGGGTGCTCGCTGCAATCCCGTATGATTTAGGGCATTCTGCTTGACCAGCAGGGCTCATAGCACTGGGTTGCATGTTCCTGCTTCAGCCATGGGGGTTCTGGGTAGGTGATTAGCAGGAAGTAGAAAATGGAACAGGCTTTAGACTGGTTAGAGGAAAAAAGTGCAAGGTGGGATATTGAGGTACTGACACCATTTGGTTGTGGCTGATGCTGTGCTCAGTCTATGTGGCTGTGTTGGAATAAAAAGGGATCTCTATTAAAATTTCACAGAGGCAAACCTCAAACCTTTTAAGAGCTGGAGGGGGAGGTAGCTGGCTGCCAAAATTCCTGCTGTTTTGCCATTCCTGATGTTTTCCTTGTGAGACGCTTCAATGAGGAAATCTGACAGATGGCAACAAAGGGAAAGGTACAAACAAGGCACTCCTGCAATATAAACATTGGGCTTTAACTGTTTCATCCAAGTGTTTAAAACACATGTAAGAATTTGGGCAGCACTACACAGGCATGTTACAACAGTTAGGTGAAATTTCAGAAAAAAAAAAAAAAGCAGTGACAGTTGTTTTTTCCCCAGCCAAGCTGAATTCCAAGGATGCCACTGAGAGCAGCTGCATGCATTGAATATTGATGGGCAGCTGGTGCAGCTCCTGTGCCCCCACCAACTTCCTTCATGTTTCAGGAAACCTCTCCTGATCTTATTTCAGCCATCACATTATAGGACTGCATTTGCAGCTGTACAGGTTCAGTGAAAAGAAAATCAAGAATGAGCCAGAAGAGTTTAAGGGAGCAGGGTGGAGTCTGGCTGGTTTGGAGAGGTGGTGTTTGGGGGCTGTGTACTGGCAACCAGTCAGGATTAGGACAAATTCACTTGCTTCAAATGATTATTTGAGGTTTTGGTAGAGTTTTAGCTTTTTGACTGCTCTTGTTCTCATGGAGGGTAGAAGAGACTGGGGAATTGAAGGGAGTGTTGTTGGAACTGGACAAGGTAAATATAAGTGAAGGAAATTTTAGATAAATGGAGGAGTTCATAATGTGGGATGTTTATAGGCTTCTGTCTTTTAAATTGAAAGCATTGTTGGAGCTGTTGTGTGTTTGGAAGCACTTAAGGTTTGAGTGGACCATAAAAATGCGTGCAGATGTTCTTCCTTCTTGACTGAGCATTCAGGATATTCAAACCACTGCAGTGACTTTCTTCAGAAACTGTTTTATGGGGATCTCCACAGTATTTTAAAACCAAAACAAGACTTTTGTGCCAATGTTTAACCTTCACTAGAGACACCATGTAAAAAACCACCCCAGTATGTGTTTCTGTATGTATGAATTGCACCATTTACACTATAAAGAGGAAGACTTTTTAGTCAAATGCAAAAGGTGGGGAAGTGTAAAGGTGAGCTGCTGTCCCTCCACATCACTGCCTGATCTCTGAGTGCTGGGTGTCTTAACCCCAGCTTTGTGCTGCTGCTGTGGAAGGTGTGACTTCAAGCCGAACTTATTCTGGTTTTGACTGGGGGGTTTTGATTGGAAGTCGGTGAGGTACTACTGAACACAAACTCAATTTAGACTCTCCTAGGACATTCTTTATTGCCTGTTGCATATTTTCCTGAAATGCTGACAGAGAAACTAATGTTCTTTTTTAATATTAAAGAACAATAACAGCTTATTTAACACCGAGTAAGAAAGAGGCTTTAGCAGCAATGTTCTTCTGTGAAATAATGAAGATATTTCTGTGAGCTGCTCTACATCAAAGCTTTATGAAGGAGGATTTCTCTGCCAGAGTGTGACCTCTGCAGTGCTTCAAAGTGCTGGTTCTTTGCGCATCAGCCAGCTCCATGTTTTTACTTTGACTAGTGGTGTTCCTGCTTAAACCACAGAAAAGGACTTTTATCTAAGCACTTTCTGGGAAAACTTTTCTTTATGCATATGGACTTTGAGAATCAAATGCCACAAATGTTTTTTTCAGTTGCCATATGAGCATACTTGGCAAAGATAGAAGGAACTTGAATACAAGGGAGCTTCTTAGGGAAGAAATTCTCTCTTTTGGTGATTTCTTCAGAACTGAATGTGTGTCCTTTCAGTGGTCTTTAATTTTTGCTCTTTTGGTGTTAACTTGAGTGGTTTTGATGTACTGCTGATGCTTTAGCACTCCTACTCATCAAGAAGCTCTGTCTCATTTGAACATGTGAGCTTTATTTTTGCACATTGTGTCATGATTGCCTCTATTAATGGGATGAGATATGTAGATCAAAGTTCTCTTGAAACCCATAATAGCCTCCCCTTTATCAGTTGATGCTGACCAGTATCAGCCATTTTCCATACATGAAATGAAAATTTTCCATCATTAGGCTGGGGAGCTAATCAGGTTTCCTTCACACTACTCTCTTATCTCCATATTTCCATCATGTGTTGTTTGCACTGGAGACGACTTGTGTCCTGTACAGCTTGGGGTTTAATGTAACCTCTGCAAACCTCTGTGTTTCCTGTGGACTTTTTACACGCTGGTAACTTTCCAAAAAACCTGTTTCAACCCATCAGTCTCAGAAGCTGTTCTGTTTTGGTGGGGATTCCCCTTGCAGAGGATTGCATGGTGGGATACCCTTCTCCATGTGTCCTTGGGAACTGCTTCCCCCATTGCTCTTTCCCTGGCAGGGCTCAAGGCACATGCCTGTGGTGCGTTACAACTCCTTGTGTCAAACACAGATAAACCCATTGGTAGTCCATCTATTTTCTCTCTTGAGGAAAGTAAATGAAAACCAGGACTGTCAGTTCAAGTGATCTGTCTTTGTACAGACCCCTTTTCTTCTTGGAAAAGCCACAAAAGCAGATGTAGCTTAGGTGACACTGGTCCATCTGGATGTGCAGACAGCTTTGGATTTTGCTTCCCACTCTGCTTTTGGCTTGTTGGGAGGAGGAAGGACTTGGCAAGGATGCTCAGAGTGGCACAGACTTTATTTGTCCTTCCAGACATGGGAATTAAAAAGCCTCAGCATTTATGGAGAGAGGTAGTTTAACAAGGCTAGTTACAGTTGGTCTCCTTATGCTGATTTCCTTATTTTTAGGTATGTTTTCTGCTATTGCAAATGAATTTAAGAAACAGATGAGTAATTTTTGCTTTAATTAAGAGTAATCTTGTGATTTGAAGTAATATGTTATTTTTTGCAGTGGTCTTTTTCTTCTTTAAAAGCTGATCTAGAGAAAAAGCAGCTCAATAGACCATTTAATGAAGGGTAAAAATTATCAGGTCATGCATTCTCTCCTTGTATTGTTCCACCATAACATAACATAATATATATTCCGTCATTATTCCCACCCCATCCATTAGCCATCACAGTTCAGAAATAAACAAATTACCTGCTCCCTTCTCCATTAAATGCAATTTTATAAACTGCATTATAACAAAGCTAACTGAGCTATAAGTAGAGGAAAAAAACCCCTTGCTTTTCAATGTAAATGGCATAAATTTGGTTGTGCAGAGAGGATGTGTGGGAAGGTATTGTTGCTGTAAGAATATTAGATGAATAAATTTTAAAAAAATTAAAGAACTGTTTTGAAATTCAGTAGTTGCAATCAAGAAGCAAATTTTTTTGAGGGGGAAATGGAAGTGGTTCTGATCCTAGAGGTGCATACTGAAAAACAAGAGTCAAAAAATCAGTTTGCAGTGAGATGATACAAAATATACAGGGAAACTTTTTCATGCTGAGAGTGGTTATCAGGTGGAACAAGGAACAAGAGAGGCTTGAGAGTTTTCATTTGTAGAGATATTCAAAGCTTAGCAGGACAAGGTCCTGAGATTCCTTTTTTTAAACTTTAAACACTGCTTTAAAGTTAGTATTTCTCTGAGCGGGAGGTTAGAGTAGCTGATCTGCAGATGTCCCTTCCAACTTAAATTATTCACTGTCTTCTGCAAGAGACTTATTCATTTAAGAAATTTGGGACACAACTTTGGTGACGCTGTGAGCTGCCATATGGATCTACTCAGAGTGCATTGCACAGGGATGAGGGGTGATGGATTTCCATGATCCCTTGTTTGCAGCTTCTGGGGACACTTGGGTGAAAAGGGCAGGTGAGCTGGAAATGCAGAAATAAAGCTTTCTGTCTATGAAAGTGCTACTGAATAGAATGACCTGAAATTTTACCTTGGTTCAGATGTTGTCTTCCTTTTTGGCTGGGGAGCAGGGGAGATGCTTCTTTCTCATCTTTTTGACTGTATTTCTGTTTTATAGGGCTGGTGAAAGCTGGGGCATAACATTATTCAGTACAGCATGGGGTGAGCTGTAAATGAGTTTGGATCTCTCCTTTCTGGGTTTTGCATTATTTATAGATCAGCCTCTGCATAATTGCATTTGAATACTAGCAACTAGTCATGTTTGCCATAAAAATAGAAAATGCATATTTCAGACAATTTCTTTAGAAGTGTTTTATCTTTTTTCTTTGTGTGTCCCTGTCATTCTGAACTTAGCTAGACCCCACCTCCTCCTCAGTCTGCATTGAAGTGATGGCTGCTTTCCAGAGTTAGCCTCCACGCTGTTGGGATACCCATGGCCCTGAACTGGCCTCATAAGTGTTGTTTCTTGTCCCACATCCCAAAACCATTGTGAAATACTGTGTCCTTGTGCCCTCTTGGGCATCCTTGTCTTTAGGTGATCTAGTGCTTTGTCCTGGCTGCTGGTACCAGGTTTTGTGGCAATACCAGGGAGCTGACACTGCTTCCAGTGGTGGGGGAGTCATCTGGCCCCAGTATTTCTCCTCTCATTTGAGTCACCCTGAAATAGACGTTTTCCTCTTTCATGCTGATCTGATTGTCTCAGCATAGGAGAATGTGTGTAAGAATTCAGTCCTGGAGAATCTGGGAGCAAATTTGTGAAAAAAGTGATCTGACGTGATAATCAACAGTTCAAGTGAGAGCTTTAGGGAAGGTTGAGGTTACTGCAGAGTGTTTGCTGATCAGGAAGGGAGGGAAGTGCTTTGCCAAAGAGTGACTGAAAAGCTTCTGACCTGCTTCTGTAGATCCATAATACCCGTTGTTGTGACAGAACACTTCAAAGTGCTTGTGCTTCCGTGGCGCTGAGTCGTTGTGCCACTTGTGTCCTCCTGACTGATCAGTTTTGTTTCTGTAATTGGCAGGCAGTGATGAATGCAGTGCTTCAGCGAGTTGCTTTTGGTTTTCCTGTGTTTAAAAACGTCAAGTGGACATGTTAAATAATGCCCTCGCCTTCCCTCCTGCAGCTGTGAAAGTAGCAGCCAGTGTATGGCAAGTGAGTTGGGTGGCTTTAGGTCTTTCAGCAGCCCATTTCCTATAAGGAAGGCATGAGAACTTTTCTGGTAATTCTCTGCTAGTATTGTATTTATGTAAAAATATGGTATTCATTTTTAAATCCCTCTCCCCACCTCCAGCCCAAGTCCCTAGCCATGTGTGTTTTCTGTGTTGGGAAGGGGCTGGCTGTGGAGACTGTTGCCATCAGCCTAAAGCTCAGGTGTCTGCAGTGATTAGATGTGAGACCTGATTATCATTTCAGGGGCAGAAGACAATCAACATTACACCTAATTACAAATGTCCTTGTTTAATCTCTTAATGTTTCTTGTTTGACCTGTGTCATACCTGATCCTGCGAACCCATGTAAATGGTGTTGAGGATTGCTGCCTCCTGCTCACTGTGCCTTGCTGCCCGAGTTGTCTTGGCTGTGTAAATCCAAGTCAGGACTCTCTTTTTCAGATTGAGGTTAAATCCATTTAAGGTAAACAGATTAACACATTTTCCCATGTCTAACGTGAGAGCAGCAAGTCTGTCATTTCCCTAAAAGCATTACATGCGACAGGTCCCATATGCTGAGCTTTTCTGGGCAGCTGTGTTATTTGCTTGACTGGATGGGTTTTACAGCTGGTGTCCGGCTGTTCTTTGTTATGTTTGTCTGCAGTCTCTGGGGCTAATCAGATTAGCAGATAGCATAATCTTGCTAAATATCTGATTCCCTTCTGAGCCCCTGGGTGTCAGCTTTGCTGGTCCTTGTGGTTTCTGTGGGGGGCTGGTGGAGGTCACTTGGAGGCAGCAGCTGCGTCTTGCTGCTCCTGCACTTGAGTCCAGCATGGGCTTGTTCTGGCAATTTCTGTTACAGCTTTGTGCTGTCAGTGTGCATGTGAAGATAAAGTCAGCTAAAAGGAATTAGCTTGCATGATAGGCCTGAGGATCTGTCCTTGGTCCGTGTTTTTAAGTTTTTTACTGCAGGTTCTTTGACTCAAGTTCCCGTTGCTCACTTGTAAGGCAGAGGCTCTTGGGTTTCCAGGACCACTGCAGGTGGCTTGGGCTGTTTGGAAATGGCATTGGACCCATCTCCCTGACTTCTCCAGCCTGGAAAGCCCCTGCTGTGGGTTGCCAGCCCATTACTGGACATGGCTGTAAAGATGTCACAGAGAGCAGGACTGGGACAAGTCTGCTGGTGTGCTGTGAGGGAGCTCACTTCTAAAGTGTGTTTGATGGGAAGAAGGAAATGAGTGGAGATGAGAGATAAGAGAAATACAAAATCCTCTCTATGACTGCAGAAATTGGAGGTGTTGGCATGTTTGACTCATCTGCAACCATGTACTGAAACTGAGCACAGCACTTCTCAGCCTGAAAAAAATTGTTTTAGTGACTGTAAGAAGAATCAGTATGGCAGTACTATGTATTTGTGAAGCACATCCAGCACATGCAGTGAGAGTATTTAGAACGTTATTCCTTCTATATAAAATACCTTTGATTTTTTCAGTGTTGAAGAAGTGTGTCATGCTGTTAATATAGCTTAGAGCTCTACATGGATTGAAACTCTGTTTTTTAAAAAGTTTTGACTACCAGAGTCCAAAGTTGCAAAAGCCCTGTTTGTACTGATAAATGGTTTTTAACTGGAAAGTTTTGCTGAATGTATCCTGTACTACCTACTTCTGCTCTCTGTGCAACCAGGACCCAGAGCCTCAGGACATTTGCTGCAGACTTGTCTGAAGTGGGAGAAAACTCACCAGTGTTGATAATTCATGATAATGCTCAGACAAATCCAGTGTGGATTGCTGACTTGAGGAGCACTGCTATTAAATAGACTTTACCTGCTGTCATCTCACATTGAAATGATGCCAGCTTTGTCGTTAGTGGATGTAACTTAAATTGTTTGCACTCTTTTGTGGGATCTGAGAGTTTGTTGTTTTTTTTTTATTGTATAGAGGACCTGGGCTGACTCTCTAGCCCTTTGCTAAATCCTCAGTGCTTTCCAGAGAGGAAGGAGGGGCCCTGTGTGTCAGGCTCTAGTTCTGTGAGTCCTGAGTACAGACTGATGCTGTTTCTCCTGGAGCAGCAGCAGCATCTTGCCTGTCTGTGCTGACTTCTGCCGGCATAGAAGAAGCTTCAGTGTCTCTTACAGATTCAAGGATCCGTTTCTTCTTTTTCCCTTATAGCCTTGGGAATGTCTTTGTGGGGCTTAAACAGAGAAGTGAACACTCGGAGATTAGGCCTCAACAGAAAAAAGTAACGGAAGGCTCTGGGTAGAAAAAGTACTGGATTTATGGAGTTCCTAATGCTGTCAGGGGTTTCCAGTCATGCTGCCTCCAGCACTGGAGCTTTTTTAACCCATATTTATGAACACCTTCATTGTGTAACAGCAGTAGGAGAAAAATCAGCAAGCCTAGTGCGATCTCCTGAAGGAGGACACAAGTTTCATACTCAGGACCTCTCCACACAAGGTGCAAGTGGCACTTCATGATGCACATACCCCATACATATTTATTTAAGCACTTAAGCTAGTCCAGCCTGCAGTTTCTGTAGGAACCCTACTGTTATGGCTTGCTGGTAAAATGCAAACACCAGCATTTTATCCCTCCACAGTGCCAAGACTGATCTCCACACCACAGACCTCTGACCTAAGTGGTTGCCCTTTAAATTGAACTGCATTTTTGAGCATCTGTAATTTTGGGGACAGATGGTTGCTGTTGATTAGAAGGGTTTCCAATACTGGTAATATATTCCTGAACTGGCAGTAAGTGCTGACACCCTTCCTTACAGAAGTGTTTAATGAGCTGGAGAGGAAGTTCAGCATTTCAGAGGCAGCAGAGTGGAGAGGAGGGACTTGCCCTGCCCTGACCAGCAGGACAGTTCCTGCTTCAAAGATTAGACTTGATATGTTCCAGGCTCCTCGGAACCAAATCTTTTGCCTGTGTTCATTGAAACTTAGTTTTTCCATCAACAAGGCTTATGTAGGGGTACAAGTGGAGCAGTGCAATAACTTGGTTCTACATTGTAGTCACCAAATGTTTTTACTGGAGTCATGTCCTGTCAGGTTCCAGTGAGGTTTTCCATGCTTTGGCTCAGGGAATGGCAGGCAGACCTATGGATCAGGCACCAGAGGGGAGCTAGCATTTTAAAGCAGTATACTTTCCTTCTGTATTTGTCTGTCAGCTGACATCAATATCTGAGGGTGCCGTTGCTGCTGGTGTGGCAGGAGCTTTGCTCTGACAAATGACAGTGTGGCTGCTTTTGTTCTTGACCAAGAGGTGTAAAAGTGATGGATGTCCTCGTGTGTGGTTTCCACCATGGCTGGATGACACAGGAGTAGAGGCAGTGGAGCAGGCACACATTCTCTGCAGCTCTGGGGTTGTGATACAGGAGTGAGTCTCCCCCTCTCTTTCCTCCCTTCCTGGATTTCACTGTAGGGGATTCAGTTACTGCTTGATTCTTAGGCAGGTAAGCAGACCTTTTTTTTATTTTTTTAACAGTTTCTGTCACAGAGGTATCAGTCTGAAGGAAAGTGCATCAGGGTAGAAATTATTGCTCTTCATTTCCATAAAACCAAACCCATAGTGAGTTAGAAACTGTTGGAAACTATATAGATTAAAAAAATAAACCACTAAGTTTTAGGTTCTTATTTTCTGAAAGGATTCCTTATGGGTGCATCTTAATGCTTGTATTGAAACATATTTCAGCTATGCAGTTCATAAGAATTAACCTTTTCTGTGAAGAGGTCGCCCAAAAACTGAACCCTTCTAAAATTAGGAATACAAATCCTCCTTATTTTCTTTCAGTGTCACAGAGGTGAGAATAATTTAAAAAAAAAATAGTAGAAAAAATGTTGTTTGCTTCCTGTTTAGGTCCAGAATTGCTTTAAAAAACATGTATGTTTGGCCTGAACATACTACTGTTCCAAAAGCATTAGCTAAGGGGAAGTGATGTGATTCCATCATCTGTAACATAAAAATATTGCTGACATACATCACGGAAAGCCCCACACTGCATTTGTGGGTGGACTCCTAAAGGTGCAGCCACACCCTGAAAGGAGTCTGGAGAGAGAATGGGAACATGCTTTCCTCACCTACTGCATGTGCTCAGGTATCATTTCCCATTTCCTGCTTCTTGGATTATTTGACACAACTGAAGGGTTTATTTAATTCCTGACACTTGGATCTCAGCTCAGTATTTTATCACCAGATCTTGCTGAGCCAAAATTTGCATTACAACCTCCTTAGAGCCTCTGTATTACAAGCAGCCTCTTTTGACCTAGCAGAGAAAAGCCTGACAGGAACCAGAGGCTGGAGGAGCTGGCTGAAGCACGTCCTGTGTCAGAATGGAGGTCAGGCTGGATGATAGAGTGGACCATTCAGTCCTAAAAATCTATGAATATTAATATGCATCTATTATAGTATAGAGTACAGTGAGGTCATTGATTAATGCCATTCCTGCCCTAAGCTGTTGTCCTGTAAGGGGATTCTCCAAGCTTCCTGCTTCTGCTGCTGCTCTGGGGCACCTCACTGACAAGAGGTTAATTATCTGTTGTGTGGCTATTAAAACAAAAGACTTACTGTTTCAAATTTATCACTTTTACGTTCAGCTGAATTACTGTTTCTCTTGCAAGTATGAAATGGGATCACCCATCTCAGTCTTTTCTCGCAGACAGTTCTCTAAAGTTTTGTTGACCCTGCTGTCCGAGGTCAAGTCACAGTTGATGTAGGTATTAGATTATTTTGCCTTAAAAATTCTCTTGCCTTTTTGCAGTAATGTAGTTTTGTCTTCTTCCAAGTCCATATCTATGCTCTTTGTACCTTCATGACCACAACCGCACAGAAAGTATCAACAACACCTCCCTGAAAGTATCTAGGTAATGCACTTATGTCCACTGCCTTTCTGAGGGCTTACAGTTAATTTAGAATCCAGGAAAGTGGTTGGTTGGCTTAAATTGTTCTCTACAAAACATGTTACCTTAAATTAGACAACACTGACTTTGATCTGCTTTCACTGACCATCTGTTCAGTTTGTTACATGGGTAAATAAAACCCACCCTACTTGGTTATGATTCTGATTTAGTTCCATCTTGGAGAGCTGGTTTGTGCTCATCCACTTTTCCTAATTGAATAGTAAGCTCTGGTCTCAGCTCAGAACTTTGGGATTCTACAGTACTGGTATTTTTGCTGTGCTAAAAAATAAAGTAGATCAAGTTGTCCTGGGAATTTCACCAAGCAACAAACAGGCCCTGAGTTAGCCTTGTGGAAATACTATTCAGAGAAAATGGCTACTCTTACATCACCACAAAAAACAGATGTTGCTGTGCCTTTTGCAGAGGACTCAGGACTGTCAGAGGGGAACCCTTAGGCAGGAGTGGGAGGGAGTTGTGTCCT
The DNA here is from genome assembly GCA_013397195.1 of Hylia prasina. Lineage (NCBI taxonomy): Eukaryota > Metazoa > Chordata > Aves > Passeriformes > Sylviidae > Hylia > Hylia prasina. The sequence goes on from VYXD01000210.1 coordinate 179,834, forward strand.
GGCAGCTGCAGATGACAACAAGCCTTGGCTGCTCACTGCCATGGGAAGCTGCCAGTGGTTCACCCAGGTCATAGTGCCCAAGTTTGGGGGCAAACCCAAATCAGTGCAGAGACTGAGATTATGCCTTAGCAGCCTTCAAAACAAGCATTAATGTGGGCATTGTTAGTTCCTATGGGTGGTGTTCATCATGTGTTGCTGGCCAACCATTATGGTTAGGACATCCTCAGTTGGTTTTCCTGTTCTCTGCAGGAGCCTTTCAGGGCTTCCCAGGGGCCAGGCAGAGCAGCAGTGTCAGCAGCCAGCACTTGTCATGCAGCATGCAACAGGAGCTAATGCTGATGGGGTTCAAAGGGGAGGAGCTGCTAGGAGAGTCAAGTCTTTGTTGTGCTGTTTGGGATTTTTTGGGGGGGTTTTTTAGCTTCTGTCTTGTCTAACACAGGTTAGTGAAGAAAACTGACATTCAATTGTTTATTTCTTTCACAAAGATTTCCATGATTGCTTTGAAGAACAGCCATAGTACTAAACTAATAAATCAACCAAACAACAAAAACTCCAAAACTGTGAGACTTGTTGTGCTATGAATGTTCTTCAGATGTGTCACATACATCTAAACAAAGTTTGTGCCAAGATTTGTTTCTAAATACCTTGAAAGGAGGATCTTTTCAGTAGCCCCTCTGTTGAACACAAGAGTATTAAGAAACAGCAGTGGTGGTAAGCTTGCAGAAAGTCTGGTTCCGGGACCTTAAAAGTTTAGATTATTGCTGGTTTCAAGCTAAAATTGTAAATAACTTTAGAATTAACGTAATTATTAAATGAGTAGTCCAGAATATTACTGTTTAAATGTTTATTTTTTTTAAATACATGGAGGACTTAATGGGATTCCTTGCATTAGAAATTTTTTCCCTCTAGCTCAGTAATCCATTATGCTGCTCAGGAGATTTCCCTGTATAGTTTATAGATTTAGTAGTCTGATGCAGAGCTGTGGATTCATAAACCATTCCTGTAATCTGGTATAAATCTGAGGTGGTTTTGGCTGCAATCTGGTTAAGTTAGGAGCTGGAGGTGGGCTGCCTGCAGACCATGTCCATGTGCTTTGCAAGGGGCTCTGCTCAGGTGCCTCTGCAGGCTTGCCCTGGTCCAGTCTGGGGCTCTCTTGTCTTCTGGAGCAGGTAAAATATGTCTACAGTAAAGGAATACTTGATAATATGAGGTTACCATTTGTCAGTGCCAAATATTTTCATCTCTGTGGAGCAAAAGGATGTGGGAGTACCTGGCAGTCCTGCAGCTGCAGGAACCTGAATCTGCTTGTCTTTAGCTGTCCTCCTGCAGGTATATTGCAGCCCAGAGGTTACAGCTGTGGCCATAAATGAGCTTTTCTGCAAAATTTGGAGCAAAACTATGTTTCTTGAACTTCAAAAAGGAATCGAAGATTTCTACTTGCAGCAAATAGTGGTGGAAAGGAATTTCATCCTGCCTTTTTCTGCTCAGACAGGATTGCTCTAAGCTGTTCACAACAGATGTTTGTCTAGCATGTCCTTAAAAACTTCTGGTTAGAGAAGAGCCCACCATTTCTTCAGCAAGCTGTTCCAGTGTTTAACTGTCAGTATATTTATACCTTGGGAGTATGGTATAGAAGTTTACCCCAAACATCCTAACCTTAATCTCCCTTTCAGCAGCTTTGTGACTATGAATTGTTGACCATTTGCATGACATGCAAAAAAAAAAAAAAAAAAGGAAAAAAAATTTTTTTTTCATTTTGCAGTTTTTTTCCAGATCGTTGAAGGCTGTTCTCACCCTCCCTGCTGCCACTACTTGTTCTTTCTTTGGAAGCAGAATAAACTTCATCATTGCTGTCACCTTGTTTTCCTCCATTCTCATCCAGCCTTTCCTGACTGCTGAGACTCTCGGTGACTGTCTCCCCTCTGGTTCTTTCACCCAGGGTTCACGTGAGCTGTCTCCCACTCAGCTGGAGTTGGGAGCTCAGTTTTTGGGTGGGTTTTGTTCTGCTCATTTGCTTTCTCAGAGTAGCAAAGGTTCCCAGAAATACGCAGAGTTTGTGACAGTTCTTAGTAGTATTCCTGAAAACCATGTGTGCTTGCAGTCAATATGATGCAATTTACTGTTGGAGACACTGAATTTCATTAGAAGCAGGGAAAAAACAGGAAGATAACAACTGGCTTGATAGGAAATAATTCAGAAGATTATGCCAGTAGTGCACCTTGAGCTGTTGTTCATGTCCTTGTACATAAAGGTGACAGCCCATGACTCTTACCTGTCTCGAGTTGTTACTGCACACCTGCTCCCTCCTCCACAGAGCTGCAGGAGGGCCAGGGGGCTGAGCCTGGCTGCTCCTCATCCCTGCCACCTGTGGAGTCTGCTGCATGGCTGCTCTGTGCTCTTCAGCTAATGGATGTTAGTCGCTGTATTTAGCTGCATCCTGTGGGCAGCCTTTCTCTAGTGCCTGACCTTACAACTAGATGGAACCACTTGTCATGGTGGATATTTCCTCAGTGCAGGGGTTGAATTGCTGTGGCTATTGGTAGGAACAGTCTCCCTCATTTCCCAGACTTTCCATTGAAGCTATTATGCTGCTTCTACAGTTAATATTTTTCTTTTGAGAGGGCATATTTCTTGACAGTTGATCATTCCTTCTCCAGGAGGATGCAGCAGGTGAGAAAGGCCCTTTTTTATGCCATGTCCTGGGTGTTTAAGTACCAGAATGAAAGGATTTGCCCAACCTGAACACATTCATCAGCTCCCTCTCCAGCCAGCTGGTTCTCAGTCTGAGCTTCCAGACTGAGCTTCAAAGACGTTAAGCCTTGGCTGCTGTGCTAGTCTCGGTAACATTTCTCTCCTCCTGAAAGATTTAATAACCTCTTCACTTGCACCACACAAAGCAGGTTGTCTTAAGGATCCAGACAAGCAAGGCACATACATCCTCCTCCAGCATGTAGGTTATTACCCAGAGATTGCAGATGGGCACTTCTGCTGTCTCTGCAGAGCCCCTTCCATGTTCCAAAGAGCAAGGAGCTAGCCATTATGAGAGGACAGCAAAATACCCTTGTCTGTACACCCTGATGGATAGCTAATCAAGGAGGATCCTTCCACAAATGATAGACTTGACTAAGTCTGCCTCTTGTTAACACTGGAGGATTGCAGAACTGCCAGGAAAAAGTCAAGAGTTCTTAGAACAGGTGGTGGTTACACATAGACAGTTTCTCTTGTCAGTGCTCAAACTTGAGTCCTTGTCAGTCTAATCATTGCTGAATTGTACACAAACTTCCATAAAGATTCCATTGTACCGTACTGTGTGTGATACAAACTGCTAAGCTTTCCTGTTCTGCCATGTAAAATAAAGTGGCTTTATCAAGTTAAAAAGTAGTAATAGCTCAGCTTCTCCAGGGAGAAGTTTAGAGTCCTGAGCATTATGTGCAGTTTCTTCAAAGGCAGGGAGAAAAAAAGATGGCATGTTGTTTTGGTTTTGTTGGTGCTGTTTGAATACCCCCATCGATGCATCCTCCTCCAAATGTTTCTCTAGAATTACCCCCATACTGGGGTTAGCAGGCCAGCAACACCATTACTTGTCAAACTGGCTAGAACGTCACATGCCTTGTGTATAAAGAGTGAGAAACCAGTAACTGCTTGTCATTGCTCACCTGCTTTGTTGATTGATACTAAGAGATCTGATGGTAAAAAATGTGGTGTTCAAAGTTCACTCCTTGGTGTCCATGAATTAGCTCTTGAACCTAATGTGTGAGTGGGAATTAGAAATGTCTGTAAGAGCTGGATACAAAGGGAAATGAAAAAGCACTTGAGAAATCAAGAAGAAAGATCTGTTTATATGAAAAACATGTACACTATATTTCCTATTTAATTTAATTCTTGTGATGGTGCCAGAGTCTAAATAGTTCAGTTTCTCATGAGCAAAATTAAAGTAATTCTCGTGTTAGAGGAAAAAGACTGTCTGCTGTGATTGCTGCTGGCAGCAGAACCTGGTCTTTCCCTATTTCCATGGTCACATTAAGTGGGCTGGGGAGTTGCTAAAAGCAGTTTCCTGAAAGTGGAGACTTGGCAACGCTGGCCTTTGTATGCTGCTGCTCTTGCTCACCACATAGCTGTTAGTCTGTGAACAGTCAAAAATAAATAAAAATACACTGATGCAAAGAGTTAATGGAATTGCCAGTCTGGGATAGTGGTCTCCTGCTTTCATTTTTTCATGTCAGAATTGATAAAGTTTGTTGCAGTCATCATTCACTTTTGATTAACTGATACAGCCTTCTTTTGAGCATTTTATATCTCAGATGTCAACCTCTCTTTTTGCAATGACAAAGGGCTGTTTAGTATATCCAAAAAAGGCAAAATCTATTGTTTGTGGCTTTAAAATGCTCAGTTACTTGATTACTTAGTGGAAGTTGCAACTGGGATTCATTTGGTGCATAGACTTAACATAATAACTGAATGTAAATGGAGGTGATGTGTTGAAACAGAAGTGGAAAGTGTCTTTTCAAGTGTTTTAATGTCAGTAGTGTGTGTAGCAGTCCTGTGCAGTGGAAGCCCCATTGAACCGCTTTTCCTTTACAGTGCCAGCATACAAAGATTCTGAAATTGTAACAGTTGTAACTCCCACATTTTGTGGTGCACTTGTGTGAGTGTGGGGAAGTACAGCACAAGAGTTGTTTGTCTCACAGCCAGCAGAGCGAGGAAAGTAAATAGTAGAAATCTGATTAAAAAGTAAATAGAAGATGTGCTGTCTTGCCAAAGGTGCATGCACTATGACAAACACCAGGGAATAACACTGTTCAGGGGTACCTGGGAATAACACTGTTCAGGGGCTTGCCATTCCCTGAGCTGGGGTTGCAAGATGTAAAAACATTGGAAATAATTTTAAGTGAAGTTTATTTGGAAGGGATGTAGCTGCTAGTCAAGTAATATTTCTGTGTAAGAGAGAAATTTGCAGGTTGATACCCTGCACTGTTCATATGGTCTTGGAGGTATTGTAAGAAGTCATCTTTCATTAGCAATGGTCATACTTTGATGCTTACAGTTGAGAGCTTGTACATGATTCTGAACACACTGAAACATTGGGGAGGTGGAATGACTCCTAAATGTAGCCCTTCCTGCTAAAGGCTGGTAGCAAGAAATTCTGTCTCCTGATGAGAAAAGGAGTGCAGCATCACGGACTGGTGTCTGGGCACACAGTACATTGGTGCTGAGCTTGTTGTGGGGATTCTGGAGCACGAGATGTGCCAGGCAAGATGGGAGGAGATGGGTTTGTTTGGCCTTAGGATGGGATGGATGAAAATGGGACCTCACTGCTCTCTTCAGCTGCCTGATGGGAGGGGGTAGAGCAGGAGTAGTCAGGCTCTTTTGGCAGCTTTGTGGTGACTTGATGAGAGCCAAGAGAGACATAAGTTCCAACATGGGAAATGGTGATAAGCTGTAATAATTATGGTTTTTTAAAATTTCTCTGCCATGATGATGGCCAAGCATCATACCAAAGCCCCAGGAACGTTTTAGAATGTCCACCCTTGAAAATACTCCAAGCGTGACTGAATGGGACCCCAGGAAACCTGATCCAGCTTCAGAGTTGAGTCCAACTTTGAAGTTGGCACTGCTTTAAGTGGATGTTTGGAAATGATGACCTCCGAAAGTCCCTTCCAAACTAAATTGTTGTATGAATCATAAGCTCTTGACAGGCTCAAAACTCTGGCAGGGTGTGTGTGTGTGCACAGACTGTATACTATGAAACAAATTCAATGTCCATTTTGTTTAATTTCTTTTGTTATTTAATCCACTGCTGTTGACTGCACTCAAATTTTTCTTTTATCTTTGAGACGTACAGATGGAGTAGAGCTCAGTGTTTGTTGAAGCCAGTCCCTGCTGCTGCAACATGCATCCAACCATGTCGAGGAATCCAATTAATAAGTCTATTGATGTGGTGATTAGCCATGTTTGAAAATAGTGTGTTTGTTTATTTAAACGTGGGCTGTGATGGATGCATGCAGTCAGAGTGTCTGCCATCTTTAGTCATCCAGTTGCTCAATAGCTGTCATAATAGATGAGTTTAGCAGAGATCAGGTAGAGAGACAGAGCAGATTGTATTGAAGTTCACTATCAGTAATTGAAATATGCTTTTCCTCTTGGAGGGCAGAGCAGACTGGAGGAGGCTGTTCAACAAGGTAGTCTATTCTCATTCCTCAGAGCTTCCCGAGGTTCAGCTGGACATCACCACCACTCAAATGATATAGTGTTGGTGAGGGTTCCACTTCAAGCAGGAGGTTATACTGGAGACCTCTTGAGGTCCCTTCCCGGCTACAGTTTTATGATTGAATGGAGTCTTTCCTATAAAGAATGGAAGAAAATAGTTTGCGTTTTCTCCCCTTTCTCACCTATATTGTTGCAGAAGTGGTTCCAGGCTCCATGAAGACAGTTATATCTGATCCAACGTTTATTTGTGCTGCATATTTTTCCACCCTTTGCAGGCACACCAGTCAGAAGATATCTGAAAACACACAGTTTCTCAAGTAACTAGGACAAGAATATTTTAGGAAGCTGTCACTTGCTTAGGTGAGAGGAAATACAGTCAAGTTTGTTTCAACATTTACTCTGTTTTTCAGCCTGGCCTATAGCACTGGACATTAGAATTCAGGTTGTCACTTTTGGCAAGCAGAGCACATTCTGGATTCTTGGTGGTGGATGGCAAGAGCTGAGCTGCTCTTGGAGCAGTGAATTTCTTGGCTTTCAGAGAGCGGTTATCTCAGCTGCATGTTCCTGGCTGTTTGTCACCAAAAGTTAATGAAAGATGATGGAAACAAAACCACTTGTCTCCTCTTAAATTCCTGATACAAAAAACTTGAAAATCCAACTGCAAGCATCTAGTATGTACTTAGGATATACTGGCTAAGATGTTCATAATACAATTTTCTATGATTTTATATAGAAAGTTAGTAGAAGGATAGAAAAAAGCAAGTTCTAGGAAGTGTGTGGACTACTACTGTTTTGCTATGGCATCCTCCAAATAACAGCCTTTTTAAAACTCCTAATGCAGGGTTTTCCTTGTTTCTTTCATAAATGGAATGGTCTCAATGTTAAAGAAAAAACCACAACATAATGAAACACAAAAGGTTTACAGTACTCTGAGTCATTTAGCTGCATTCAGTCTCTTTAAATCATGCCAAAATGGCAACAAACCTGGATTTTAAGAAAACTTCAGAATACTGAAAGAGGAATTACAGAGCAGATGTCCCAAACAGTTGAGATCTGATTCCTCAATAAAATGATGAGCTGAGAATTGGAAGAGATAAGAGGCGTAGAAAGAATATGCATTTCTCTTTAATCCTGCTTTTCAAGTCCTAAATTCAGGTTTCTCCTTCCTGTGCAACTGCAAACTCACACTTGGGCAGCAGCAAAGCAGCGATGAAGCTGTTTCTGTCCTCCTTCCTTTCTGTAGCACACTTGACAATGTGTGACAGTCCTGCATTCAATTTAAGCTGTTTTAATTTTAGCAGTCAGCATTCTGACTGATCTGTTCAAGAATCATTATTCCAAGAAGGAAAAAAAGACACCAAGTCTCTGCATCCAAGGGGGAGATAAGAGTCAGAAGGGCACTTCCTGAGTTTTTCTGGAGTTCTGAGGTCTGAGTTAAAGAACTGCTGTCCTTCTGCCCTAGGTTTCCTAACCAGTGAGCTGCTCTGCAATCCAGAAGGGCTTCCACGGAGGGTGAGCTTCGTTGCAAGCCGGCACATCAGTGCCTAATGGCATTATGTGCAGTTTGGATATGGTCAGAAACCACTCTGCAGGAATTACATACATGGGTGCCTGTCAGTACAGTAAGAACAGCACTAATATTGCTCTGTATAATTTCATGAAGTTCAGTTGTTCATAGGTGGGGCACCAAATTAGCAAAACAAAAGTGACTGTAATATTAATAAGTATCATAACAGTCTGAAAGATAAAATCCCTGTCTGCTGCAGTGTCACTGTTGAATTTCTAGTACTTTTAATGGGGCTTTCTAATACTTGGAATTTAAAACACCGGCCCCCAAATACAATTTGGTGCAACTCAGTGAAAACACTGAATAGATTTTAAGGTGCATGGAATAGGAGACTGTCTTTCCTTAGGGTGATGGACTGATTTGTCACTTCTCTCTGGGATGTGGCAGTGTGATGGCTTCACAACAAGACAGTCAGAAGTTTTAGATTAATGTGTGACTAACTTCCATACTGTCATCATCTTTTCTCAAACCTTTAATTCATATGCCAGCTTTATCGCTAGTAATAGTGGTAACATGCTTGGCTGAAGGAAATGTGCATCTCAGATTATGACTGGTGCTGTTGGGTGATTTCTGCACTTTGCAAATCGTGTTGTCAGCCTTGCTTTTATGGTCTAAGCACAGAGAATGTGGGCAGCTGCTCTTGTGCTGGTGGCCTTGTACTCCCAGATTTCCGTTCATCTGTTTTTCTACCTTTATCTTGCATTTAATTATCTGATATTATACTCTAACAATGCTGAATTACATGTTTGTATGACTCGACAGCATAGTTTCAAATTTGCACAGTAACCATGCCTTTGAGGCTGCTAGTGAGTCACGAATAAACTTTTTTGTTCTATAACCATGGTTAAAATGGAGATCTGGACATGTACTTGAATATGGAAGTGCAAGGGTAGGTTTCTAAGTAGTCTTGTTAACAAACACTTCTTGTACATGATCAGCTGAACTGCAAGTTCTCTTGAAGCTTGAAATGGCATTTCATGGGGACATTGTAAATGTGATCTTATAAATTAAACTAGGACTGAAAGGGTTCTTGGTTCAGTTTTAAGTTACAATTAACAAAAGTGACATCCAGTTGCATAAGCTAATTTAAAAAAAAAAAGAAAAAAGAGGGAGTGAGAAAAAAAGGTGGTGGTAAGATGATGAATGGTAATCTTGAGATGCCCAAGCCCAAATGCAGGTTTTTAATAAGATTATGGTGATAAAGTATTATGGATTCTATCAGAAGAAAATATGGAGCAAATTCAAAGAATTCTGCAAGAATCAGCACACAGTATCTTTTCCTCTTTTGTTTTTGTTGTTTCATTCTTTTTTTAAAATGAGATCTTTACTCTGTGGAGTCTCAGGGGTTATGTAAGACAGAAACATTATACTGTTTTAAGAAGGGTGTAAAAATGGATCTGAGGTACATTTTGGAGGAAGGAGAGAAAGGGCATTGAGATGGAACATAACCTTTTTCAGCCAAAGGATTGTGTTTAGTATATGAACAAGGGAATATGAGTGACAACAAATGACATTAAAAACTAGTTGGTTTTCCCACAATGTTTCCATGACCATAATTTTGGAACAGTTTTCCAGTGAGAAGTGTGGCTGAAACTCAAACCTATTTTAAGCTGGTGCATGATCCCTTTCCAGAGGAGGTTGTGCACTGCAGCCCTGGGGAGGCTGTGGGACAGGACTGTACTTGAGAGAGCATCTTCCAGCCCTCTGTGTCTGTACATTTTGGCTGTCCCATGTCACACTTGGCTCTGACAAGCTTCAGTGCTCAGTTGCTGCTGCTTAGTGTTTGTATTTCAAATTCCTCTTTGATAACAGTGACAGGCAACAACCCATTTGATACCCTGTTGATGTAACTAATTCCAGCTCAGCAAATGGGGACCCCCCCCCCTTTGATAAACATTTATTCTTGGAGAACACAGGTGGAGTTGGCAGGCACCTACCTTCAAGTCAGACTTTAAAACACAACATGAAAATCAACGATTGGTGATAGGCAGAGGATTATTTCTGCATGGGTGATTCTTAAGCAAGGTCCATTTGCCTATATAAAGGTATGCTATCCTCACTGTTAATAGACATGAGCAACTAATAAAATTCACTTGAGGCAGGCATAATTGGACAGGCTCTTTCGTCTCATCCTGTTCTTTCTGCATTATGGTTTAGCAATGTGCTGACTTGCAGTAGGTAAGAAAGGCTGTTGTTCTTTCAAGCCTCGGATTCACACAGGGATGTGTGTTTTACCCCAGTGTATGTCCTTCACAAAACATACTGGGACGTCATATCCCCAGGATGAAACAGTGCCTTCTTGCTCTTGCATGTATAGCCTGAGAGGTGCAGTGGACTTGCTCTGAGGTAGCTTGTCATCCTCTTTGCTGGTCTGGATTTTAGTTCAGCAAATCGAGTGTAAAGCCTGGAACCTTGGGACTCAGTCAACAAAGCAATGATGGGTGAGGGAGGCTTAGACACAGCACTCTAGGAGACAAATCTGTTTTCTAAATATATCCTCTGTAGTCTCCACAAGGACCTTAAAAACAAGCTGAACCTTGCTGGTTTGATATCCATGTGTATGTCCTGTAAGTTTGTAGAATGTGATAGTTTTGCCCAGCAGTGAGAATGAAATTAAGTGGTGTTGGCAAATACACTTCTGGCAAATACAAATGTGGCAAATCTCTGGCTTGGTGAGAATAAAGTACACTGTCTGAAATACCCCCTCCTTGATGGAATATATGCGCTTCCTTGCCAAGATACCTACTGAAGTGGTGATGTTAACTGGTTTTCCCTTTTCCCAGAGATACAGATATTGTCAGAGGTGCTGAAAAAGAGGTAATTCATGACATAGAAGATTTTTCTCCTTTAGACAGATCAGTCCCTGCCAAGCCACACGCTGCTGTGGAGCCTGTGGCACACACTGGTTCCCCAGCAGCCCCAGTGCCACCCGCTGGGGTGGCTCCCACAGGTCCTGTGTGCAGCCTTCCCTCTGCAGTGCACCCTCCAGCCTGTACACACATCCTCAGCCAGCTCTGCTAGTTCAAACTCAGCACCTTGTGGTTCCATTACATGATCTGCTAGCCGTCACGATAAACCTGGCGTGGCCACAACAACTTCTTACATCGTGGTAACTTCTCCATGTGGACTTTGGCTTTCTGCATTTCTTGCAGCTCTGTGCATGATCAGGTGAAATCACATAAAAGTTTGGTGCAAGTAAAAGGCCACAGAAAAATAAAATATGGAACCATGCCTGGTAGCTGGAGATTTAAGAAACTCAGTTTAGAAGCAGAGGTTGAGCTGATTGTCTGCACAGAGAAAAGTTATTAAACTGAAAAGAGGTTTTCATTTTATCTGTTAAATTCATAACAGAGCAAGGAATGGATGCTAGAAAAATTAAATCAAGAATGCAGCAAACATGAAGGTGATTAATTTTGATGCTTTTCTAGAACTCAGTCCTTTCTTAACCAGAAAGCTGTAGGTGGTGGAGGGAACTGGGCACCTCCTGAGATGAAGCACCTGCCCCTGCTCTGTGCACAGGGCAGAGCTGGGTCGTGGCAGCTGTAAAACTCTAAATCTCTGGCGTCTGTCACTGGTTCTCTTTACTGTGGTATTTGGACATCCATCAGGTTATATGGAATCAGAGGTTTTCCATGTACACATAGAGCTATTTTGGGAGAATTCAGGGGTGGTTCCTGGACAGGACTCAGTAGCTTTTGGAGTTTTCCTGGCTTTACCACATCCCAGTCTCCCTGCAGCCCCTGGTGTGCTGTGCAGTGTGGCCGTGGCACTCTGTGTAGTTCTTGTCTTTCTGACGTGGAGGGTTGGAATTGCTCAGCATCCCCCTTTCAGCACAGTCTGGCTGCCAGGTGGAGATGGTAGCCCTGACATCAAAACTCTGCTCAGAGGGCTTTTCAGTTGTGTAAGGCTCTGTGCCTTCATTTAACCATTGCAAAATTCATTTAGCCATTGCATTACATCATTACTGGGTAAAAAATGCTCAGTGGTGTCTCCCAGAAGTGTTCAAACCTTCATTTTTGAACCTCTATCCAAGCTTCCAAGGAGTCTGACTTGGGGGAAGCCTTTTAATGGGGAAACAGACCTGTTTTTCAGGGAATTTCAGGAAAGACTGAGTCAAAATTACTGAGACCCCCAGATTAGCTTAGTTGATTAGAGCATGGTACTTACAACACCAGTGGGTTTAATACCTGTGCTGGCCATTCACTTAAGAGTTGGACTTGAAACTCCTTGTGGGTCCCTTTCAACTCAGGACATTCTGTGATCTGCTGCTTTTTTCTTTACTCCAGTTGAGAGTATTTTGCTTGGGTACCTAGTTCTGTACCCTGGTAAACATTGAAATGTGAAAATTATATTTCTTGGTTTTCTGCAGACTGTACTACAGCTGCTGCATGATAAAACAGTTGACACAAATAGAAAAAAAAATTACTGTATTACAGAAGTGCCAGCATGCACTTGCACTCATTAAGCAGAAAGCCTTCCTCTTTACCAGTAGATGAGGCAGGAATTTGGTTCATTACTATAGGAGGAGGACAGAGCAACATACAGTGGCATTAAAATGAAATGCAAGTCCCTTCCTGGGAGCCCAGAATGCCTTTACTTTAGTAACGAATATTCTGAAGAGGTCACTTATTTTGCCTCCCAGTTCTGTTAGAATCATTCTACTATGATATCTGTTTACAAAATAAGGATTGCACTTGCTTTTAATTCTTAAAAGCAGAGGAAGAACCTGAACTTGGCAAAGCCTTTCGAACTGCTGAATCAAGAACTAGCTGCTTGCAAAAAAGGATTAAAACCTTTTAATCCTTTTGTGCAGGGGAAAAAAAAAGTTTGTTTAATGTGGTAGACATGCTGGCAAAATTAATTTTCGTGTTTTTTCAAGCACAAGATTTCAGTTTTGTCTCTTTCTTGGTTCTGCATATCTTAGCCGGTTCTTTACACTATGCAATATACTTTATTAACTTTGAAGTTTTGGAGAAATTTGCAAATAACAAAATGCAGATATGCAAGGAAAAGTAAGTTGCTAGGAGCAGACACAGCTGTTCTGTGCTGCATTAGGCAGTGGGTTGATGACTTGATTTTAGAGTCCCTTATATGGGGGTTTTATTCTCTTGTCCCTTGTACATATTGTGTGCAATAGAGAGGCAGCCTGAATTCAGGTACTGAATTTTGTGTATGATTAAATGAATGTTCTATATGTATGCATTTGAAAGCCCTTAAGTGAATGTTATGTAAATGGTGATAATTGGAGACTGTCTCCCTGCAATCCTTTCTCAAGCTGAATAAGGTCTAAGGCCAAAGGCCCAAATGCTTAATTGTATTAAACACAGAGGCTGAAAAATTTATTAACTCAGAAAGTGTGTATTACCAAGTTAATTGGAAGTGCCTTTAAGCTATTACCAGGTGGAAATTTGACTTCAGGTTTCAGTTTTAAATTAAAGCAGAAAACCATTCTGTGAGGCTGCGGGAAGGTTTGCAGTTAGAGCAGCACTTCTCTGCTCTCCTTTGTTTTTCTACTCTGTGTAATGCTTAGTATAAATGCTGGGAAGTTAAAGCTTAACCCAGATATAGTTCTGGCTTTTCCCCAAAATACGTAACAGGCTGCACACACAAGCTGGTGTGTGCTCTAGGGAAATGTAAAAGCAGAAGATGGGAAATGAAGGCAACCTCAGGTTCTAGAAGGATGTTTTACTGGGCTGTTTTTCTGCTTTGTTTTTAATCAGTATTCTTCAGTTGTGTGCAGGACTGCTTTATGTTTCTTGGAATATTTTTCTTTTTTTGGTTACTTGTTATTTCAGGTATTTGAAGCAAGTAAGAATGTTGTCATAGTAGAGGGACAGATTTAGTTCTCCCCCTCACCCCCTTCCCATGGACGAGAGTCAGTCAAAGCCCAGGGATTAGCCAAAGTTAGGGATTTTCTTAGTAAGATGTAAAGCAGCTCACACTGATAGCCAGCCAGGCACTTTGAGAAAGACATTGCAATTACAACAGCCTGGAAAAATAATGGATAAAATTTGCTACCCTGTGTGCAAAATCTGTAGACCCCCTGCAGATGTGATATGGAGAGAAACCACCTCCCCACTGCGTTAAGGTCTGAGTGTCTGCATAAAACTCCACAAATAAATCGGCACCCAGAATGTGCCTTGCACAGCATTCTCGTGTGATGGCTGCCTGAGACAATTCTGGTTCAGGATCATCAGTTAATTTTAGGCGTTTAAACTTTGTCAACAATTTCCATGATTCATAAAGAGACAGAATTAGAAATTTACTCAAGTGCAATACTATGATGACAGGTTGTTGCTGTAGCTTATTAATATCCAGTAATCATGGCCTTAACACTTGAGTGAGCTAATGGCTTTTAACCCATATTGCTGTGGAATAAGCAGGTTTATCCAAACATCAGCATTTAACAGGGAAGGCTGAGTTTCTGCTGGTGAAGGGTTGATTTATGTGTAACTGTCCACACTGGAACTGGAAGTACACAGGACACAGAAGGTTTTAAGATTTTTCTTCAAGAAGGAATTTTAAAATACTTGATTTTGACTTAAACTTGTGTGTATAAATCCTGTGTTGGCAAAAGGGAAAAGAGGGCTTGAAAATGCCTGTCTGGGTGTGGAAGTTCCTGCTGTGTGTCTGCAGAGACAGCTCAGCCCTGTCAAAGGCTTTGCTTTTGGATTGGGCTTATGCTCAGGAAAGAGCCTGTTGGCCAAGATGGTGAAGAAGCAGGAGTTGAAGATTGTCAGAATTTCTGAGCTTAAGTCATTACAAATGCCATTAAAAGTATATGTTTAACCTTACATGTACCCTTGCATTCTTCTTTAGTTAAGCTTACTCCAGACAAACAAAGCACAGTGGGTCTTGCCTGCTGAAATGAAGGCCTTGAAATCTTAGTTCAGTGTGTTTGCTCCTGGTGTTTAGGGAGAAGCACAGCTTCTGCAGGATGACTGCTTCTGTTATTTTTGTAATGTAATTGTTTTACTGAAAGTTACAGAGGTCACCAAACATGTTAAAAGATCTACTTCTTGGAATTTTGGATATTAATCATTCATTTTATTTGATTTCATTTTGTACAAACTCAAAAGTTATCTCTGAGTAACTTCATGGAAGTCAGGAGAAGGCAGCGAGGAGAAATGCAACTTGCTCTGAGATAATGTTTGTAGATTTGATTATCGTGGACATTCACACTTAAAGCTGGAAAACCCAGCAACTAAAACTGGATTGAAATAGCAGAATCATTTGTCCTAGCTGTTGGGAATCTCTTAAGCATTAAAACGTAATAAAATAAGATGATAAAAAAAGAGGAAATGTGCAGGTAACATGGGGTAACCTGTAATTCAGATTGACCTGAGGAATATGTTGAATTTGGAGTTCCATTTTTTGTGGTTGGGGTGCTGTTAAGTATTTTTTTTTAAAGTGAATGGGAGAAAGGGTTATGATCCACACCCTGGATAAAAAAAATTGTATATGTATCTGAGCGTGCAACACCCCCCCACATACATTTGCATTTATTTAATAAGTACTTTGCACCAAACAAAAAGGACAACAGTTTCATTTACCAAGTGCTATCATCTTAGTGAAATAAAATCAAAATAGGAGAAATAAGGGATGAATTAGCATTGTGCTCACTGAGACCCACAGAGGCTTTACTAAGCTATTGTTAAAGAAATGTTATTACAAGGCTCAAACAGGCTCTTCCTATGTATAAATTATCCAAGAATAAAATGTGCAAGTTTGAAAAAAATGTATTTTGCCAAACAGTATTCCTGCTAATCACAAAGGGGCAGGAACTACATTTAAACAATGATGGGTATATTGCAAGAAC
The DNA here is from genome assembly GCA_013397195.1 of Hylia prasina. Taxonomy (NCBI): domain Eukaryota; kingdom Metazoa; phylum Chordata; class Aves; order Passeriformes; family Sylviidae; genus Hylia; species Hylia prasina. The sequence goes on from VYXD01000210.1 coordinate 195,427, forward strand.
AGCATAAGGATACTAAACATAAGGATAGCTGGAGAGCCCTCTGACTTGTCCCCTGCCCTGCAGTGGATGCTTAGGAGAAGAATCACCAATTAGCTTTCTCCAGAGTGTCTTTCCAGTAGGCATCCACCCATGCACAGATCAGTCATCCAGGATCATAAAGGAAACCAAGAAATACTTTAGTTGTATATAAAAGCATGGGCCACCTCTGTCTTCTAGACCACTTTATTTCCACTTCAAAGTCAGTCGTGAACATGAGAAAGTCTGTGTCATTGTTGGTTTCTTCCCAGTGTTATAACTGAGCCACATCATCATTTTTCACATATTTGTCCTGACAGCAGCCGTGTGAGAACAGCAGGTTAGTTTTACAGAGGAAGGTGAGGCACAGTTGTGCCTTTGTGTATGTGACAGGGAAGGTTAAAGGCAGGGATTTAAACCTGCATTTCACAATTCCCAGGCTCAGGAACTGATTTCATTGTGATCTGTTCATTGCGGTGTCAAGAATTTCTTACTATTCATTTAGCCCAGGCACCTAAATAAGATTGTCCATGCCTATTGTATGGCCTTATCCAGTTCATCTTATATTGCAACTGTAATTTTTTTGTTCACAGAGGAGTCTGCTTCCAATCTTAATTTAGCTCAAGTTGTAAAAGCTTTTGGATAAAAATATAAGCTTCCATCTCCTACAACACAAGTCTTATTTTTGGCTGCCCATCTATTTAGAGTAGTGAGAACTTGTACCATGAGGACAGAGATTTTTTTTCTTTGAAATCTCTCATAGCAGGTGGGTGTTCATAGAACAGTTAATTGCATACATATTCAATAATGTATTTTTCCTCAAACCTGTGTGTGACCCTTTGGAAAAATGGCATCCACAAGAACAGAAGGAACATTGTTACCAGTCCTTGAATTAAAATTTTTGGATGAGGAATATTTGATTTGGGTTCTAAATACTGAAAATGTATCAGGATACCATTTAATTTTCCCATTTATTTTAAGAAAATGATGGGTCTTTGAAATAAAACAAGTTAACATTTTTGTATATTATGTATATATTACGTTTCAGCCACTTAAAATTTTTGGCTCTTACAGAATTACAAGGAAACGTATTTTATGTGACAGTTGTGTGCTTAATGCTTACCAAAATGCAAGCATCTGTGCTAAATACCCGGGACCCAGCATTATTTTTCAAGGATCTGGCTAGTATTCAAGTCAGGTAATGCAGATCGTATGTTACTCCTCAAAGACCATGGTTCATATAAAAAACACCTTGCCAAGTTAGAGGGAGGCTACACCTTTGTCCTCAGCCTTGAGGGAAATCTGACAAGAGATACTTTTCTCCCTGGGAAAGTCCTTTGGGCTCACTAAGAAGCTGCACAGCCTAAAAACAGCACATGTGATAAAGTGACTGAACTTATCTGGTAAAGAAAGGAAAACCTGGAAAAGGGAACTGAAATTTTACTCTTCTGCTACAGATGTTTTGTAGGGCAGATTTTAAAACAGTGCTGAGATGGTTTTCTGATTTATAAGAATTGTTTCACAACAAATTTTCCAGAATAGCAGGGAGAAAGAGTGATTTTATGTATAACATGCGGCTGGGAGAGGCATCTTCATGGCTGTGCCTGGCTCTGAGGTGCCCTGCAGGGCAGGTGTCAGTGGCTCTCCAGGAAACCTGAGGTTCTGTCTTTGAGGGCTTCAGGTTCCCCTCCCAAACACATCACACTTTGTTTTGCAGGGAAGGGCAGACAACAGCCATACTGGTTAGAGCATACCTGACTGTCTCTGGCTCTCTTTGCGTGTTCTTGTTGACCTTTTAAAATATAATTCAAAGGAGCTTTTGTTTTGAACGTGTCACACACCCAGCTCAGGACACTGCCTGAGTTTTGTGCTGTTTTTCCTGGATAATTCAGAGCAGTGTGTGCCTAAATCTCTGCAAGCATCTCGTGCTTGCCATGAGGCTCTCCTTGGGATTCACTTTAGAGGATTATCCACAAATCTGTGCTTGCTCGGCAAGTGGCTTTTTTAACACTACCAAATGTGAAAGGAAAGTCCTTTTCTTCTGAAATGTTGCTTTTTGGTTTTATTTTAATTTCTCAATGGAGAGCATGTCTGAGCAAGTTGTTATTTTTCTGCCCCAAGCCAAATAAGATGAAGCCAGTTTCTTACAAGAGAAAGAAATACTCTGTTTTTTACAGTCTTCCTCCTCAGAACTGTGTTGTTCCCATAAGCTTTCCAGAATAATTTCGTTTTGAGCAAAGACCAAACAGGGAAAATTTCACCAAAGAAGGTGAAACTTTTCCCATTCTCCTGCCTGAAGCTTATGAGTGTATAGAAATCAGAGCAGTGACCTCTACTCCTGGAGTAATAGGATCTTGGTTTTGAAGTGAGGAGCAAGAATCAGTTCAGAGGGCTGGGCCTGAATGTGCTCCAGGGATCTGTCACTGAGCAGAGAGGCTGGGGAAAGACTGGAGTAGTTTGGACTTAGGCGAACTGTGCCAGCCTGGAGTTGTTATTCCATGTGACGGAGTAAGCGAAGGTGGGTGTGATGGGCACCCAGCCATCCGGCACCTCTCCCTGCTGTCATCCAAAACTTGCTCGGGAGGTTCTCTCAGGCTGGTATTTCAGAGGTTTGTCTTTGAAATACAATAGCTCTTTTTCCTTTCCTCCCACCCCTTAAGCTTTCAATAGAAGTTTTTCAGCTTTGGTCCGTAGTTTATCAGGGAAAGGACAGGTTTTCACTGCAAAAGACACTTCAGTTCCTTGTATTTATATGTAGAATGTTTGAGCAATGAACAGTTAAAATAAAACTTCCTGCATGCATAATCTTCTGTGGACACTCTGGTCATTTTGAATTTAAGGAGAGGGAAAAGCCAACATGTAGGTTACTTCTGTGTTTTCAGTACATCCTTATTTTTTCTGTCTGTGTTTGTAGGGCTACCCTAAGGGTGCAAATGCTCAAAATGGGCCAAAAAAGACAGCTTGTACCATGATATGACCCTTTCCCCAGTGTTGCCCCTTGGAAATACCTAGTAATAGTCTCATGGCAGCTTCCTCTGGGCAGTAGAGCTATAGAGATGTTGGTTGGAGGGGAGATGTGGAGGTTGTCTAGTCCACTTAACATGCATTTTTCACAGACACCAAGAATTTAGTGGATGCTCTGTTGCACTTGTGTTAGCTCTCACTGAGATAAGTTTTGGGATTTGCTGTAACAGTTACCAGTCAGTATAAAAACATATATGCTCGTGCTCGACTCTATTGCCCTGGGGCCAGGACTCAGGTTTATACGTTTGCTTAATTAGTGCTTTCCTTCCATTTCAAAACTTCAGGGCATAGGAATGTTGAAAATGTCTTTGTAGAAATACCCTTTCTCAGACTGAGAATTTGGTTTATATACAGGTGTACTTCTGTGACCAGTCTCGGAAGATTTAGATGGTTTCCAGAAATCAGTGTCGCTCAATTAAATGGGCAGGGGAAAAGATTCATTGCAACAATGTAAAATCAAGGCAGCAGGTTTTTTAGGTTTTACTGCAGGTGAGCGTTCAGTTTCCTTTTGTTCTGGATTTAATGGTATTGATTTTTTTTAAACGCACAAAAGTAAAGTAAGTCCTCAGTGTGTGTGTTGGGGAGTAAGTGTATAAGTCAGAGATCTAATTGCATTGTATTCTTCAAGGACAAAAGTTTTTGGATTCTGCTGTATTTGCCATTTGAAAAAAATTACACTATATTACTAAGATCACAGAGTAAATAACAAAATCAGAAAACCAAATCAGCTGCTGAAGTGCAATACAAGACATCAACTCAGCACACTGCATAGCAAAACAGTCAATCACAATGCCATCACTAGCAGCCTGAATGGTAAATTAACATTTCTCTGGAATAGATGAGAGGTGAATAAACAGAGATATATGTAAATACAAACTAAGTAGAAATAGACATGATTATAGATGAGTAAATATGTGGAATCAGCATCAGTTAAGCAAGCAGACTTAATAATTGCTTGCTGTTCATGTCAGGACAATGTGCCAAAGCCTTTAGACAGCAGCCATCATGTCTTAAAAGGCATTTTCTGGGTTTAGAGCACAGTCCTGGGGCCCTCTTCACCAAGGATGGCAAAATTCAGTACACTTCTGTGAGGAATTTCTGTGGTGAGGCCAGGTCTGTGATACTCCCTCACAGAAGCTTGTTGAGGACAGAACATGTGTATGCGCTTTTGTGCAGGCAGTGCTGACCTTGGTGGATCCACCATCTGCCAAGGCCTTTTGGCAATCAGGCTGAGCAAGCATCAGAGCAGAGGTCCAGGTCTGCACTGTAGTGTCTCAGCTGTGACCTCCAAATCAGCCAGGGTTGGGGCTGGCATGTCCCCACGCGGGTGCTTGGTGGCTCCCGCGCACACAGGCACAGCCCATGCTGAGCCGTTCTGCTGTCCTGCTGCCTCCAGAGTGCCTCACCACCACCTGCTCTGTGTGGCCCCAGGTGCTGGGGGGTCTCTAGGTGGGGACGACTGGTCTGGCCTTGCCCCTCCCTCTGAAACCAGTGGGTTGACCTCAGGCAGCTGCAGACCTGACTGGGGGCTGCCAGGAAGTGCCTGCTTCCCTGCGGTGTCTCCATGGGCTGCAGGGCAATACCTGCTCAGGCACCTGGAGCTCTTCATGCCCCTCTGGCAGGGTGCTCACAGGGCTGTTTCTCACACTTTTTACCTCCTTCTTCACACCTATGAGATGTGTGGCCCTTTCTTAACTTGTTACCACAGAGGCACTGCCATGACAAGCCTGGCTGTGCCATGCTGTGGTGGCACTGCTGTGTCCAGCACATGACAGCCCTGACCTGTCTTCACAAAGACCATCTTGCAGCGCACCCTGACACCCCTCACAGGTGGTCATGCCATGTGAGAGAAGCAAGCATCCTGGCCCTTTGGCAGTCTCCCTGGCCTGGGACACATGCACTGGAGTAAGGCAGAGCCAGGTCTCTGGGCTTTGTCAAAAGCAGGGAGGATTGAAGTAGTTCACTTGGTTTGAGTGGCTGTGTGTGTGTTGTCACACCACACCACACTGCCAGGTCCAGGATTCAGCATAAACAGTTAGTGTGGGCTAAACCAGAAGGTGGAACTAGGGTTGAGGACGTGCCACAGTTTCAGCCAAGTCTCCAAGGACTGCAGTTTAGGGGTGAAGTTGTGCACCACGGTTGCTGAGAGAGAGATGCTGTCTCCTGAGCTCTGCCTGATGCTGCCCTGAGTCTCACTGCTTTCCACGCCCTGCTTGGAAAAGAAGAAAAAAGTATCTTTCTGCCAGATTAGGAGACCAAATCTGTTCCACAGAGGTTTTGATGTCCCTGGAGCTCCTTGTAGGGGTTCAGGTGCTGGTGTCTGGAGGCGTGAGGGGTGTGAGAGAGCAGCAGAGCACTGCCCCTGCCCTCTTCAGTAGCTGCCACTGCCTCCCTGGCTCAGCTATAACTGCAACTGCACCGATAGAAATTAAATCTCTCATACATTAGAAAAATGCATTTAAAAAGGCTGTCTTCTCTTGGGATCGCAGAATTTGTATCCTTCCTAGACCAGGGAAATTCAGCCCTCACTTTGTCTAGAGTTCAAAGCACCTGGGTTGACAGATGTCTTGCCCCTCTCCCTCAAGGACACACTTGTGGATATGTCTAGAATGTGAAGGTGTGAAACCACCAGGAGCTCTGCTGGGGTCATTGGCTTGCTATCCTGGGGTTGAAAAGGTTTCTTCTTTTACTCAGGCTCCTTTCTACATACCAGAAGCTGACCTGTTCATAGGCCAGGTTCCTCTTTGAGGTGGTTGATCAGGATTGTATTCAAAACATGGCCATATTGTGACCAGTGCATGGAATGGCATCATGAGTGGACTCTGTTAACTCTCCCTGTGGAGTTAAATGTCTCAGGGCTTTATAGGAATATGGGATCATCAAATGCTTCCCACGAGGACAAAGCAGTGTTTCAGGATGATCCTCAGATCACATAGTGCAAAATTTTCCATACAGCAAATACAGAAGAAAAATACAGCTATTCAACCTTGATGCATAGTTTTATCCATCTGAATCTGTTATGTAGATTTTGAAGACACAGCTCTATTTTCATGAGGTTTTTAATTCATTATTTAAATGTTATATGATACCCCCCCCCATTTTTGCCGAGTCTTTCATGCCTGAATGCCACTTCGGTTTATTTGCTGACTTTCACTTCTAGTGATTAGTTTCTTAACAAGCATAGGCTAGCCTCTGCAGGTTTCCAGATACTTAAACTGTAGGATTTATATCAGACCACATTTAAAATGAAACTAAAGGTTGTTATTTGTATACTTAAAACTGTATCTGTTAATTTTTATGGATGTGTTAACAGCTTTCAGTAAAACTAATGTCAAGATATGGCACATTTCATAGGTTTGGTGTGTCAGGTGTTCTGTAATTTCCAGCGCTATGACCATGGTATAAATCTACAAAAATCCATTTATTAAAAAATAAACCGTAAAAATGGTTCCAAATTGTCATATACCTGAGTGAATGCCCAGGGGGCAGTGGGGGAGCCTTCTATTGCCCTCATTTATAGGCAAGCCAGATGGACTTTATTCATTTTAGGAGAAAAAGGTACTCGAGCAGAAACTGTCCTTGTCATGTTGCAGTCTGCACTGAATTTGTGTGGCTGAGGCTATTCAACCTGGATTTGTAGTAAGAGCACGAGTTATCTTATAATTTAGATTAACATGACGCATTCCATGCTTATCTGATGTTATGTCCTCATGAGGGTGATTTGGTTATTTTTCCAGGCAAGCCAACGTTTATGAAGGCTCCTGAAGATCAGATTGGGATTTCTGGAGGAGTGGCCTCTTTTGTGTGTCAGGCAACAGGAGAGCCCAAACCTCGTATCACGTGGATGAAGAAGGGGAAGAAAGTCAGTTCTCAGCGGTTTGAGGTAATTACCAAGAGAAGAGGAAAAAAAAAAAAAGCCCAAACCCAAAAATTTGGTAATCAGTCTAATCTTCACAGGTCTTAATTGCACAATAATCATCACTGCAACCTGGGTATCTCTTTGTCACTACAATACAGAGTGTAAAGCTTTAGTGTAAATCAAGTTTCCTTCCCTGCAGCAATGCAATCTGTAGAGCAGGTGGTGTCCTTTGAGCATGATGTTGGAAACACACCTACAGGACATCCTCCTTCAGATGGGAGACTGGGACTTAGAGAGAATTGGATAGCAGATAAAAGTTGGATCTAGCAGTATTTTTCTGTTTTCATTGTCAGAATTTATAAGGTACCTCTTTGACCTACAATCCCCAGCAGAATTCAAAAGTGAGATGCCACAAGACTATTGGAAATCTTTCTGAGTGATGGCTACTGCCATCCCTCTCACAAAGGTACTTAGAAGGGGAATGGTGAATAGTTAATTGACATCCCTGTGAGTTAAAGTAGGAGAGAAAGGAAGGGAGAAGAGCAGGTATCAGAAATGTCTTTGGAAAAGGGTCCAATTTGGTTTATATTTTACATAGCAAGTATATTTTCACTGACTTTCTCCACCTTTTTCTCCATTTTCCTGTTTCGGTGTTGGGCTCCCTTCTCTAAAACTGCCCTTGCAAATGTGACCCTTCTACAGTTCTGCTGCCTTTTCTAATCCCCTGTCTTTGATGTTTTTGCTTTCCTGACTGGAGCACAAGATGACTTTGCTGCCCAGAATGGATTGATTCAAGTTACCAATTTTAATCATGATTTCGTATGTGAGCAGAAAACCTTGATTAAAGTAATCAATTTTAATCTTGTTTTACATTGTTATTTTTCCCTGGTAATGGTTTTGTTGTATAGTAACTATTTAAACATTCTAATCTGTAAGTAGATACAACCTTTATAGTGAATTTGGTGCTTATTGTGGCTGACCAGAATGCTATACCATATTACATGCATTTATATGAGCAATTTCATACCTTTGTTCACATCATTGGATGCACAGCTTGTGTCAGGAGATAGTGAATATTTTTTTTTCCTAAGTAACTATTAATTTTACTTCATTATTAGTCTTAATAAGGGAGAATTCAGAAGTAAATTTAAATGGAGAAAAAAACCCCAAATTTGATGTACACGTGCTAAGTTGGGACACTGAAGAGGTATCCATCATTGGCAAATTAACAACGTTTTTGTCTCAGTGTCTGTCTGGCCCTTAGTAGTTGACACTCTGTTCCTATCACACAGCATTTGTTCAAAGGATAGTGAGGCCAAAGGAGCTTTTCTGCTGTTTCATCTCTTAGCTTTTTAGTCCTTATCACTGAAGTGAATTAATCTCTGTAGCTGACTTTGTCTTGTTTTAAAATTTAGCAGTACTCTGTCCTTTGTAAAGATTTAGTATATTGTCAGTATAGTTTTGTGTTTAATTTTAAAATCAGTATTTTTTAAAAATTAATTCTTTAACGTGTATTATGGTGATATTCATATTTCTCTTTCTTTACCTGACTGCATTAGGGTTTTCTTCTTGAAGCAGAAGGGCTGTTCCTTCCAGCATGAGGAATAACAGATTTTTTAGTGGTCTTGGTTACCTTTTGATTTCTTCCTATTTCTCCTGTCACTGCAGAGTCTTGTGGGGCATTGTTTTCCTCCTCCTTGCTCTCTCTCTTTTCATCTTTATGCTGTGGGAAATGCTTCTAAACAGGCCCTTGAAAATAGGGTGGAAGTTTTGCATTGGGGTGGCAGTCCTGTGTTGGGAATGAAGGATCCCTTAAGTCTCTTCATCTCCCCTTCAGTTCCCAGGGGACAGGAGTGGGTGGAATCTGCCTTTCCATTATGCTGTCACTATCTGTAAATCAGGTAGTATTTCCAACTTTTGCTGTACTCTGTAATAGGAGAAGGGTGAGTTTGGCATTAATAGTGGCTTGAGGCTGTGCCTTCACAGCCTTGCTGTTACGAAATAGTGATCCAACTACAAACTAATAAATACCTTTTTCTTCCATGTATAAGTCAGAGTAATGCATTTTGCAGCTTAGCAGAATGGATGGAAAGGCAATGATTTATTAAAGACTTAATTTATTATGCTGGGGAAGAAAGTGTAATTACATCATTGTTGATTATACCAGAGTTGCAAAGTATCCAGTGCTGAGGGACATTAAAACCCCTCACTCTGCTGGAGTTAGCATGTGCTGTAGATGCTCCAGGTTTTATTCAAGTTTTGTTACTGTTTCCCTGGCAATCCCACAGGAGTATATCATTCTCCTCTTCCATCAAGGTGAAAGTTGGCACTAAATTGTTATCAGTGATTAGTAAAATCATTAGTGCAAATATGGCTCAGATGTTTTAAATCATCAGATTCACATCTTTATTACCAGGTTGATAATTTGTCAACCTTAATTGATCCATAAAGAACCTCATTGGATCTTCATTTGTTCTGGCCTCCTCAGAGGACAAATACGTTCTTGACACTGAAATTTTTGTGCTGCTGGATTTGGAACACTTAACTTATGGCGTGGTATTTGAGAGCTTGCAGGGCTTGTTTGGTTTTGGTTTTTGTTCTTCAACCCCTAGGTTGTTTTGACTTTCAGTGTTCGTTGCAGAAGATACCAGTAATGAAGTGCTTCCTTTTCATTTTCCAAGGTTATCGAGTTCGACGATGGATCGGGATCAGTTCTGCGGATACAGCCCCTGCGTGTTCATCGAGATGAAGCCATCTATGAGTGCACAGCCACCAATAGTGTGGGGGAGATAAACACCAGTGCCAAGTTAACAGTGCTGGAAGGTAAGGGGGAAGTTTTTGCATGCCTTAAGTGGCAGGAGATGTGGCTTTGGCAGCTACATGTTGATTTGCTGCATTTAAATGGCGTGGTTATATTCTAGCTTGATTTGGTAAAGCTGTGTTTTTCATGCAGCAGTTATATAATTTCTCCTATAATAGAACGTCATATTTTTGAGACAATCATGGAACAATTGCAGATTCTGAATGGTCTTTAGAGTGTTTTTGTTGTCTGATTGAGAGGTGTCATTTCTGACTTGGAGGGCTATCTACAGAGACATTTGTATACTTTTCTCATCTGTTTGCTTTCATATAATACCCATCTTCAGGGTATCCAAGTATTGTATCTGACAATCAGAAACTTAATCTATGTTACTGCACCTTCTGGATTAAATCAGCACATAGAGTTTTGAGGTTATTCAGGTTTTTAATGTGATGTGAAATTTAGTTGTGTTTATTTTTCACTGTACTCACAACTTTTAATTTTATCTCTCCGGTTAAGGAATAGATTTTCCTATTGTCTGCTATACAAGCAGGTTTTATTTTGTTTGCTGTGTTTCTGCTATGTTTCTTCTGTGTTTGCTATGTTTCTGCTAAATGTTTGTGGAAAACCAGTTTATTAGATATAAACAGGCTTGTGAACACTTGAGTTTTTTAATATTAAATTGTCAGAATTATTTTCTGGTTTTAAGGAAAGATGGGGATTTTCCAGCACATCAGTGTGTTTTATCATTTGTTTATATATAGGGTTTTGTAAATGTACTGAGGTGTTACAAATCTGGGGCATTTGGTTGAATGGATTTTTACCCCTTGCATTTTTACCCCTTAGAAGAAGGAAAAGGCTTAGCCAAATTGCTTGTTGTTTATAGATTGATGTAGAAACTTCTAAGTAATGAAAAAAACTGGACTGGAAAGTGTTTACTCTTGCAGGATTTTGAATCAGAGGAGAGTGGTTATCCCAGTGGTGAGTGTGCCAGCCACACATGACAAGTTGCCTATTGTTCCTTGTTCTCCCATCCCCATTTATAGCATAGAGGTAATCATATTTTCCTTTCTGCTCTGTGACAAAGAATACATTAAACAACTGTAATGTGCTCAGGCTCCGTGGTGATGGGAATCATAGAAATCATTCAATACCTGATGTGATTGTGTATCTTGTTTCTGGAGGTGGGGCATCTTAAAGATCGGCTTGTTCTCCAGTAATAGTATTATTAAGAATAGGATAACAAGTGCTATAGACTTGAAAATTATTGGGGGACAAAAATCACATTCTTTTTGTTACTTCTCGACTTTGCAGCAGTGTATGCGAGTGCATAAAGCTCAGTGGAGCTCTTTCAGCAGTTTATGTGCAGATCTGCATTTAAATGTTTCCTGCAACTGGATTTTTGTGATACTGGATCCTTGAATACCGCTCTTCCATGCACATTCCTGTTTCCTTTGGTTGTAGTTGCTTTTATGTATCTTGGATATGTATGCACATGCACACACACGCTAATAATTTATTTGCTCTGTGTTAAGTGTTCAAAGGCCCACAGAGACGTGCCTTGCATCAAGGAGCACAACAGTATTTCTTAGCTCCATGGTGCTCCTGCTGATTTCCTGATGAGGTAAAACTTGCAGACCACCACATAAATAGGGAATGTTAGGAAACACCACAGACAGGAAAAGACATGCAGGCACACAATTTAGGAGCTGCAGAAGCAAAAGTCAGTAGCAGTCAAGCACCAAGCCTGCTTTTCTGTTTGGAAAATTCATTTAATTGGGAATAATGATAGTTGAACATGATCCCATAAGGTCAAAAACGATCTGCAGGCTGGGGAGGCTGTGTTTTCCACTCAAAGTGAAGAGTATCGACCCCTTGCTGGGCACTCTTGTAATGGGCAAAATAAAGAAACATTTGCTGCCTAACAATCAGTATGTGCTCATGCATATAAGTTGTGAGCTTGACTGTGAGGATGAAGAGCTCCGTGTAACTTTTATGTTGGCTTAACTGACAAAGAAGATGGATTCTGTTACGATGTATTTATATTTAAGAGAAAATGGTTTATGTTTCCCTTTTCTGAGACTTTTCTACAGACAGCTCTGTAATTTTTCAGTCATGTTATCTAATTTTCTGCATTGTCTGATAAGAGATTATGATGTTTCTGCATTTTGCGAATATGATTTTTTAAAAATTATTAATAACATTCCTTTGTTTACACTTTGGCCAAGTAGCTACTGCCTTGGTTGTGGTTGTTTACTCTCAATGGCTTCCAAAAAATAGTGATAAGTGCCCAAGTTCTCTGTTACACCATCACTTTTCGAACATTAATTTTGTAGAGGTATTTGAAAGTGACACATTTTGTGTGGAACCCTTGATACTCGCAAGACTGTCAACTAGGATTGGATTTTTCCCTCTGCTTTTGGGGTTAAAATAATTTCTGTAATTGGTCTCAGATGGCAGTTTGAATGATACAGATATTCTGCACTTCCTTTCAAGAATTTGACTAATGCAGTAGTCCCTGGTGCATGACAAAGCTTATCATAGACGTCCTCGTGGTTACATGCTGCTAAATACACAGCATGTATTGATTTTTACATTAAAAATCCTTTATAACAGTAAGTTTTAATGTTCCTTCATAATTTGTCTTTAGAACATAGGCCTTAACATTAAATCCAGAAGTCACAGTTAGGATTTAGCAGGCTGTTATTAGATGTCTTTGTAGCTAACTAAGCTGGAGTTCTATTTTATTTAGATTTCTGCAACGTTTTACAGATAAGAAGCAGGTTATCCTTTCTAATTGCCAACTTATTTAATTCTGAGTATTAAGAGAGAAGCATGAGTCCAGTCTTCCAGGGGAATCAGGAGTTCTCACATAAGTGAATCTCTTTCAACGGTTTGGTTCCCTACTGCCCTTTTATTCTTTGCTTCCATGTCTCTCATTTTTCCCTTCTAACTGCAGATCCTGTTGTGACCAAACTACGTATACTTTGTGTAACTGGAAATTATTTCTCCTGTTGATAGTAGAAGAAATAGACATGCGTATACCTTCTCTTCTCATTTCTCCTGGGTAGCTGATAAGCTGAATTATGTATGAGTCATATTGAACATTTCTATCTTTTTTCCAATTATGACCTGAAGCAGCACAGAAGTATGTTCCTGCTTGGCAGAGGAGGAAAGCAGTGCAGGGAAGGGGGAAGGCTAGAATCAATAAGCTGACACACATTCTGAAGAAAAGCCTCAGGGACAGTTAGTGGCACTAACAAATTAATAAATATATTATTCAGTGGTAATGTTGAGAATTACAGAACATTTTAAATAGGGAGTTTATATTAAATGTAAGTAGGAAGGAAGCCAGCGTGCGAGAACGTAGCCACTAGCTGATGGCAGGAATGCATAAGTCTGTGATGTCCTTCCATGAGACTCCTTGTATGCTCTGCATTGCAGCTGTGTTGGGAAAGGTGATGGTGACAGTGTTTGTCTCTAGTTGCCTGTTCACCAAAGGATGCCTTCAGTCTGTTTTCCAGCAGCTTCCACCCAACAGGAAGATAAGGAAAAGCAGTGGGAAAAAAATCTTCAAGGGGCAGGGAGATGTATATTGATTCTTTGGGAGACAAAGGTAACTCAAGTACAAAGTATGTTATCAGTCCCTTCTCCCAGGGCTCTCCAGCTGGGACATTCAGTTTTGATTTCCAGAACTGGGAAACCAGTTAATTGCAACTGGTTCTTTAATGCTTTACAAGCAGTCTTCTTTTCACTCCCTTCTAAACCAGAGCATACAGTCATATCCAAGTGACACTAAATATATTCAGTTTCATTTCCCTTTGTTTTTAAGTAGGTTAAATGAAAATACCATCTCCAATTTTCATTCTAGTTCTATGCAAATCCCCTATGCCTCTATCTCAGACTCCAAATCATGTGGCATGTAGTTATTTGCCTGGAGAGTGCTGCCAGGCTCCACAGGAGAGCAACTCCTGGTAAGGAGGACAGACAGAAGAGCCAAGGAAGAGTTGCTTGCACAGTGGGTTTCAGTTTCAGGGTAGCCTGGCAAGTTAAGTTTTGCTGTCTGGCTTTGTTCTGACAGAAGTCGAGAAGTTCAGGAGCGTTTCAGTGCAGTGCTGCTGTTGTGCTTTACTGTGAACTGAAATGTCCTTGTGGTATCAACACTGTACTCAGCACAAATCCAAAACACAGCCCAATACAAGCTACTATGAAGAAAATGAAGTCGGTCCCAGCCAAAACTAGCACACCTAGAAAGTTCCTGAGTGCAGCAGTTGTCCTGGGGTGGCAAGCACTTCCAGCATATCATAATTTGCTGTTTACTGAACCATGTCATGAGCTTAATTTCTTTCACCATCTGCCAGCTGCATTCCAGTTCCTGGGGTTACCCTGTTTGAAATGCTGCAAATGGTAAACATTTGACTGTTACAAATGATTTCTGCAGAGAGCTAGATCTCAGAAGGCCTGAACCAATATGCCCTTTTTGTAAACATCCATCTAAAAGTGATTTTTGTCGTTGGAATAGTAAACAGAAGTTAGCTATGTTTAATCCTTGTTTATGTTTGGTTAGTTACAAAAGGATCAGTTGGATCACTGTACTTTGGCTTCATTGCTTTTACATCTTTTTGCCAGGAAGAATTTCTTGCAATTTGTTGTAAAATTGAAACAATTACAGAATGGAAATTGAATCTATTTGCATGTGCTCATTCTGATTGTGTAAATGAATTAAAGCTCCCTGTACTCCACTGCTCCTGGGATTGGTAGTATTCTCTTCATGTCTCTGGTCAAGAAAGGACAGGTCTTTCTTCTACACGTTTCATTAACTGTTCCAATGTCCTTTGGTCTCTCCCTGAGAAGAAAGACTGCTGTGATCTTTCTGCAGAGGTCCTACTCCTGTTCTTAGCTCTCTATACAGGCAATCCCAATAGCACTTGCTTCCTGTAGGAGGCAGGCAGTTCATGGACCTCTGTAGCTATTGCTTTGCCAAGAGCTCCAGCACAGTGAGACTCCACGTGCTTCCCTACTTAGGGAAATGTCCTAACATGGAGTGATGCACAGAGAAATGAAGAAGCCTGAGTCTGTCTGCTTTTCATTGGGTTTTGGCATGTACTGTACTTGTTAAAAAGAGAAGCACTAAGCTAACTACTCATGGTGGCCTCATTGCCAAGTTCAGGTTGTCACCTAAAAGAATCTGAAGCTGAGCTCGTGTGGACTTGTGCTATTAAGGTGTAAATAGTGTTCACAAGGAAAGAGTGTACTGTGCTGCTTAACAGCAGGTTGCTTAGTATTGGTTGGGTCAGTTCAGGAGCCCTGTCATCATACTAACAACTCCAGTTATTTCCCAGGTACTGACCAGTGTGGCTAAAAGGATCCTCCAAGGGGAAAGAGGTGGACTCTTGGTCCCCCTGCATACAGAAGATTGAGGAGAAATTGTGATCAGTTTCAATTAGACCAAGAAAATTTACAGAGGCTGTTTTACTTCTGTCACCATTACATGCCATGCTGCCAAAACCTAGACTGCCATGGTATCTGAAAAACTCTTTCAGCTACTTAAGTTTTGCTATCTATAGAGCACCTATCATTTTAATCCAGTTGTGAAACTGCTGGTTCTATGCATATTATATTTATTTGTTGTCAAAGATTGGATTCAGTAACAACATGAGTCCCACTTCTAGAGTTTATTTTTATAATATTTAACAAGAAAGACTTTCTTGGCTGTGAGTGAAAGACAAAGAATGGTGAAGAAAAGTTTTAACTGTTGTTGGTCTCCTTCAAACAGAAGAGTCAGCAGATCTTCAGAACGTATCAGACTCAAATGCCATAATTTCCATTTCTTATTTCTGTTTAAATGACTAACTAATGGCACATAACCATGTAATGTATCTGTGATAGCAAGTTCCCTCAGAAGACTGCCATGCACTAAGGTTAACATCCAGGTTCATTCCCCAAGTTTATGAAGCAAGATATACAACCTTTGAAAAGTTTTATATGAAATATCACATTGTTAATGCCAAGCTGAACCCTTTGGAGCTGTGCACTCCCATAAAACCTTGTGTCTGAATAGGTACTGACCTCTTAATCTTGAGAACGTTTTTCTTTTGCAGCAAATGGCTGTTTCTGCATATTACCTCTCAAATGAGGTCCTATGAGATGACATCTGTAACGGGATGGGGTGTTGTCACATTCTTAGCAGCAAGTTTCAGTGGTATAGCAGCACCCAAAAGCAGCACCTGCGATTTGGGAAGGACTTTTCAGATTAAAACAAGTGAACTTTAAGTGTCAAACAAACAACAATAGGAGTATGTTCTACAGAATTCTGCAAAAGCTGTAACATAGGGTTTATATTGCCAAGTAGTTTGAAGTTGTAATTGTGCAGTTGTGTCCTGTAAAAGACTTCTCAGAGCTTCTTGTCGCACATAATTGATTTATTCCAAGTTTATTTAACAGTTCATAAGTTCTGACTTCGGTGCTGGGTTCGGCTAAAAAATTCTGTTGCCAGTAGTAGTTGTCTCCATTTCATTTGCTCTATTTCTGAAGTCCCTCATGAAGATATTCAGAAATGAGGATGTTTATTCAGAGCCTTGTGGCAACACACTGATAGCTTCTGTTTGTTATGAAAATGAATAATTGAGTCTTGGGCGTTATTTTCTCTTTTTTCTTGGGCTCAGGGAGTTGAGACAGGGAGGTTGCTTCTCCCTCTGTGTTACCTTAGAGCTTCCTGGGAGATTGTCATGAAAAGTGTGTCAGGCTGTTCTAGTGCTGCTCTGCTGTCAAAACGTTCAGCCTATTCCGATAGGTAAATGAGGCACAAGCAGATCAGTTTAACCCTCTGGCAGGGATGTGCTCATGCAGGCAGGTTTCTGTCTGGCTGGAGAGGTGTCCCTGTGGGTTGCCATCTCCCAGCTGAGGCCAGGGATGGCCAGATGACTGCTTCTGTCTCTCTGTTCCAGTTTGAAATCAGACAGGTTAGATTAAATTGTCTGTGGTTTAAACTAATCTGTTTTGACTCTCTGTTGGAACAGATCATCGGTCCCAGCTGGGAGGCAGCAACCACCAGTGCTGCCTTTCATGTCCCTGCAGAAAAGCTGGCATTCCCATGTGCCCGCACCCCTCATGGCCACAACCATGTCTGGAAAGCTTTGACAGCACTGGGATTTTGATGGTGTCAGTAGGCACTAAAACCAGGGGGGAACCATGGCATAGGCTATGAAGAGTGGTAGTCTGAAAACAGCAGGAGAATGGAGCAGCAAAGTGAAGGCTGCCAAGGAGGAGATGAGTGTCCTGTTCTTGGACTAGGTATTTTGGAGGAAGAAAAAGCAAAAATATCACAGGTGTAATTAAAGGATTGTAAATCTTGAAGCAGATTATTTAGTTGGGAAAATGAGTGTTTAGGTCCCAGTTAACCAGAAAGTGGCCAACTAAACCTCCCCTTGCTGTGAAATTCCTGCACGAGTTTCACAGAGGCCGGTCTTCTTTTTGATTCTCCTGGCCTCAGCACTGCCTCCTATTCTGCACCTGTTCCTGTTTGATTTCAGGGACTTTTCTGAACATACTCTGCTAGAGATGTGCGCACAAAGAGTTTTGCAAAGGCCTTTTCAAAAGCATTGATGAATTTTGGAGGTAGACCTTTGAATGGACTCTACGATCATAGCTGCTTTTTTGATTCAGTTGGTTTTTGGCTAGCATAAGTTCTCTGCATCTCTCCTCTCCCTCTCCTCTAACAAAAATTCTAATTATGTTTTATCTTTATTCATATTATTCATGCCACTTAAGGTGATTTGGCTCTTCTGACCTGATTTTTTTGACTGTCGTCTTTATTTACAGCATCTCCACAGCACTGTCAATTTAAGACTCACCTTTTGTGCAAAGGCTGCTAATGAATCTCATAATTTCAAAACTGATGTTCAGGGAAGTTGTTGATAGAGACCATTATTGCATGACTAATAAAAAAATAGCGAACAAGAGAGTGGAGTTGATTAGGTGACAGTGGGCCCTGATTTGGCTCTCCAAATGTTTATTTGGTAATAACTAGTCTGAGGATGGACCTGGTGACTCTCAGATGATAAAATTATTTTGGAGGACTGGCAGCCAGAAGAAAATTATTTTATTAATTGTGTTAATTAATTAAAAATATATAATAACACATAATAATAGTACAAAATAAAATTCAGGGTTCTAGATGTCTTTCAGAGAAGGAGAAAAAGGACCTGAAACCCCATAATTACAAATTAATAATTTTCTTATTGTAAAAGGCTTTTAATGGAAATTTATTTAACTCATTTGGAACAGGCAAATGAGAACTTAATTCCTTTAGATAATTTGTGTAACTGTAAACCTTGTCAGAGTAACCCACACACACATTTCTTGTCGGATTTAACATCTAGTGGTGACCATCAGAAACTAAAATAATAGGTCTTTATCATCAGATGTTTCAAAAGATCTTTCTTACTGCTGGATCTCTTTCAAGATGCCTTGTTCTGAGAGTGTCTGTGGCAACCTGTTATTGACAGATGTGCTCTCCATACCTGGTATATCACTCCTGCTGCTGTCTCCTGCTGACTAACAAAGTTTGTTGCTGGTGTGTATTTGTAGAATCTTTGAAGTTCTGTTAGGTTGTGGAATAGCCGCCTGGAAGAAGTAGTAACTCATTGCTTTAACTACTGGAAATTAATCAGAAATGCTGCTTGATAATGCCACATGGATTTTGCTTTGCTTCCAAGGAAAAAATGGAAGGGCAAGAGCAAGGTGTCTGGAAAGCCTTTCTGAGGCCTTAACTATTTTTGCAAAATTACCTTTTGTATCTGCTCATAATCAAGAGACTGCCCACAGCTTAGTGACCTGTTGTCATTTACTGGCATGCCATGGCTTACACAGTCACTTAATATGGTGATTTTCTGTACCTTCTTGTGCAAAAGTGGGAGAATATATCCCCTTGATAAAACTGGAGAGTAAGTTCTTAAATGGAAAATGGAGCTTGGAGAGTACAGAATGTGCTAACCATGACTGTGGGGAATGCAGTGCTTACCACTGCAAAAGCAAAAACTCTGCGTGCAAGGAAGGTTGCATCCAACCTGTCTTATGTTTGGTGTCTTGTCTTCTTCCTCTTGCTAAAACAATGAAGTCACAACCCCAGTTAAGTCATTCTTGGAAAAACCAAAATTTTAAAATGTAAGCCAGAAAAATGTGACACTGGAATATGAGTGCATGCTAATAAATCTGTAGCAACAGCAGCTGTTCAGAAGAAAGCATGTCCATGTAGGGAGTACATGTGTTTCTTATTGTACCTGTGGAAGAGAGCATTCAACAAGTATTTTAACTTTCTCTCCTGTAGAAAAAGGAAAATCACATAGCTGCTGCTGATGGGCTGCCTTTTGGTCTTGTCTGAGATGCAAAACAAAGCAGGTTTTGCACTGAAGACCTGTAATATTGATCATTGCAACAGCTGGTTTGTGTGCTTCTGATGCTTATTCACAAGTCCCACATCAAGTTGTCCTTATGATCTCTTATTGGTCTTGTGTAGTTTATGTACAGTATGACATCAGGAAGATTCTATGGCTGTGATGCTTATTAAAATGCAGTGCCCAGATAATGAGCAAAAGGAATAATTGGCCCTAATTTTGGATGCAAGAAGTAATTATTGTGAACATTCATTGTTAATTTGTAAATTGAGCTGCTAGTGACTAAAGTATGTTGGGTATCAAGCAAGAGAACCTAAAATATATGCTTTCTGCATGCTGTCTTAGAAGCCCAGTGTTGTCATAGTAAAATACCACCTTCCCCATAGAGTTTTATAACAGCTGTTTATTCTTATGATTATTTCAGTTGGATAATAAAGTAAGTGACTCTTTCTGGCACTCCCACCTGCTCAGATTCTTTCTGCCCAGAGCTCCGGAATAGCTCTTTTAAATCCTTTATCCTAAGGAAACCAGCAGGTGTGAGGTATAATAAGATCTGTCTTTTCAAGATTATCTAGTGCCTTGATGAGGTAGGTTGGAGGTTGCAATGGGAAAACACTGCAATGTATTCATCTATCGTACTAATCCTGTGCTCTGTTCCTTCAATCCTTTTATCACAAGGGTCCAGCCTGGATGAGACCTTTCCAGGTTCTTGGGTGTTAGAGTTGAGTGGAGAAGTCTAAATAGCAATCAGAGCTATAACTTTTTCCAGCTGTAGTGTGTGAATGTTCACTGTTGCGTTGCTGTTCCATGGGGGAACTGGGGAAAATTTCCTTGCGGTAGGAGTGCGTGTCAGTACAGGATGCAGAATGCTTTAAGTAAAACTGGATGCACAAAGTGCTGCAGGCAGTAGAACTGGTATTATGATATTTTAGCTTTGAGACCACTGGAAAGGTGTTGGAAACATTAACCTGTTGGAGACCATAAAAACACCAAGCCTTGTTTTTTGGTACTACAGCTCCAAAATAGTGTTTTGTTTACAAGCAGGGCAATACTGGAATTTATTTTTCTGTATCTCTTTGATTTAGACAATGCCATGGTTGGTCCCAGTGAGGAGAAAGTCCTTGGAGGAAGAAGAGAAATAATAAATATAATGATGAAAAATGCATAAGCTGCACACAGGGTGGTATTAACAAAGGCTGCTGCAGGGGAAGGTAATGAATTGGGGAATGCACAGTGCAAGGTGACAAGACATCCAGTATAAAGAAGGTCAGGAGCTGGAACAGAATCAGCCTTCTAAAGAGAGGCTGCATCTCCTTCATTTTGAGTCCTAGGAGGGAGAATAGTGCATGCCAGCAGTGCTACAATTCATGGAAGTGCCTTCCAGATGGAGCTCCACTCTGAAGTGTGACAAACATGCCAGGCTAAGCAGAGCTTGTTGTTCCCTGGAGCCTGTCTGGAAGGGAGACAAGAGTCCAGCTGAACCCCTGGCAGGTATTAAGACACTGAAAGCTTACATATGGTAGAGATTAAAATGGTTTACCTGGAATAATGAAGAGGTCAGCAGGGAGAGCCTTTGCTTGCATGGACCTTGCTTTGTTAGAAGATGGGGTTCTGTCTTCTGTCTCCTCGTTAATTTGGACAGTTTTTCTGTAAGAATATCTCTGCTGTGAAACCTGTCTGGATTATGCATGTTATCAACAAACTCAGCATTGAAGCTGTTGAATGGTTGAGGCCAGGGGGAAACTCTGTGTGTGTTCTTTGCAAATAGATTATTTGGTTGCTTGATTTGGACGTGAATTTGTCCCTTCAAAAAGTAGCATTTCAGAGAATCTTAGCTGATGCTTTGCCTGCAGGAGTAATCTGGCCTTGTGGAAAAAACAGCAGTTGTTTTGCCTGGAGGTGGTAGGCTCAATCAGAGTCCACCTGATTGGCATGTAGTGCACATCCCAGCATTGTAACTTCTGCTGCCATGTGTTCCTGGTCCTAAGGAAGAAACTGCTGATCAGATGAGTAGTATCCAGACTTGAATTTAGCAAACATGAATGAAACCTTTATCCTTTGCAGTAGGACTTTCAAGAGGAGGAAAAAAATAAAATGGTTCTGGAGGATTCGTGTTTTTACTAATTAGACACTAAAAATTATAGAAGTACTAAAAAAAATAATAAAATAAACCTTTAGTTCTTGCCCCAGGCATGAATTTACTAGCTTTAGTTTGTAGTGCAGTTTGGTTCATTGATCTTGTCACAATTGATGATTCATTAAGTTGTGACTACTGTAGAAATTACAATGCACAGATGTAGCTGAACTGCACATCTGTGTGTTCCCAATGTGTTAATGATTTAAAAATGCACTTTCTCTCTGGCCATCCACTGTGCTTCAAGTGCCAACTGACATTTTGTATTACTGAGCCATTTGTTGTGGTTGGCAGAGGGAAAGTCTTTTGGTTCTCCTTGTACTTTTTTTGTGACTTTTCTCCATATTTCAGATAGCTGAGTTTGATTTTCCCAGCAACCTTGGCCTTGCAGAATGCATGTTATGTCTGTCCCTTTGCAGGCTGCCACCTTTTTCAGTGTCACCTCCTTTCTCCTGGTGTTTGCTTGCAGCATTTGGGGTTATTTCCTGCACCGAATCATGGGGAATATCTCAAACTCAAAAGCAGGACTTTTTTGGTTTACTGACTTCCCAGGATTCTGAATTCTCATTTTTAAAGTTTGCGTGAGGTGGTGTTGGTTTTTGGGAAGACCTCAAAAACTTTCAGTGTATTGACTTAAAGGCTGATTGGCACCAGCAATTCAAGAATGTGCGGCAACCATAAAATGTCTTAATTGTTAAACCTGCCCCTAGTCTCTTCCCCTGCTTCAAACCACTATTCAGAGTGGCCCTTATTAGAGATTTGCATTTGATCAAAGCAGAAATCTGAGGAGTTGTCTGTAATGGAGTATGGCTTTGCATTGATGAAGCAAGCTATACCAACTATTAAGTCATAGTAAGGTTATGGCTGTGTTCTGTAGTTAATGCGTTTTCTTGTGGTTACATTCTGTCTCCAGTACCACTTTCCAGTGCAGCCAAACCTTAAGACTCCTCTTGCTTCAAGCCTTTCAGGGAGCGCCCAGGGAGAACAGACTGCATCTGTTCAAGCATGTACCAGCTGATGTTCCTGGCTCTGTGTCCACTTCCAGTTTATCACAGGCTCTGTGGTAAGAGGGTCTGTGTCTGGTGTCTCTCACTCACATCCTCTTTGGTTCAGAAATGCAGACATTTGTTAAAGGTTATCTTTAAGAAATTATATACTATGCCATCCAAAAAAAGTGCAAAGCAACTGGAAGTCCAGCACTAACTGGTCAGTTTATTCCAATAATTTATACATAATTCTAGTGTTGAAACTGTATAATTTCAACTCCAATCCAAGCCATTTGTCTCTTCCTGAGATGGTAAACCCTCTTCTCTGCCCAGTGTCTCTGAGATCCCTTTTTCTATGTAAGCTTCTGTAAATTCTCTTCAACAGGCTGAACATTTGAGTTCAGTAAGCCCGTGTTGTTTGGCTTATTTTGTAGCACCTGGCTTCCTTTTTAGATCATCTCAAAATTCTCTGTGCTGTTTTTGTGCTTTTCTAGAAGTACGTGCATTGCAATTGATGCTGTATTTTGCTGCCATAAGAAACAGCTGCAATGATTGAAACTGAAGGTTAATCTAGCCTACTTTTTTTTTGCCAGGAGTCAGTTATGAGTGCCAGAGAGGTCTGTAAGGACCATGCTTGAAGCGACGGTTCCTTCAAGTACATAATTCTCTGCACTGGTGTACCTCAGGCATTTTTGAACTAAAAGCAGTGGGTTTAGTCAAACTAATGAAGGAAGAATCTAGTTATGCTTTGGACTTTAACTTCTGGTATGCATATAATATTGCATATAGCAGGATGTTTCCCAGCTTCAATGTGTGATCTGTGAAAAAAAAGACCTGTTAATGTCTGATATAACTTAAGCCCTGCAGTCTTTGTATTAGATGGGACGGGGTTGTTATTATTATTAGAAGGGACTCTGGATTTAATGGCTCTCTTTGCATTCATGCTTGTGTCTTCATAGTGAAAAATACTGGTATATTTAGTTATGATCTAATCTATGTTGTTCGCAACAGCAAAATTATGTAAACTCATGTGGTAGGAACAGGGCTTGGCAGCACTGTGGAGTAGCTTTACCTTATCTGGCACAATATTGAATAGTGTGAGCCCTTTCAGTTGCCATATTCCAGGACTCCTTCCATCTTGCAGGTTGAGCATGTCATTTTACTCATTCTTGTGGCAACTGAGTACACGTCTGGAAAACTCCAGGAGCCCTTTTTTGTCCAGGTGATTCAATGTACAGGGTCAGACTAGACAAAAGATGAAAGTTCAGGAGAGGTTTTGTGAAGAGCACTAGGAGGGAACTTGCCTCAGTGACTCAAGGTATTTTTTTCAAATTTCTTGTGTTCAGATTACTTTGTACTCTCTTTTATTTAGATGTAATGTGTTGGATGTTGCCTCATTAATCTCGTGCAGTTTGTAGCAGTACCCTGTCTTTGTTATTTATAATGCAAGATGTTCCATGATTGTAAGGCAGGTTGGTGGCAGGATGTGCTTTGCATCTTGCCTCAGTAGCTGTGGTGAGGGTGTTTCCCTCTAAGGCAAGAGCTTAGCTGCTGTGGAAGGCTGTATCCAGGTCTTCCTTGTGTTGATTTTGGCAGCAGAGGCATGCACATTCCCCATCTCCAGATTTGACCAAGGGCTTTTACCCAGCTGAGGCAAATTTCAGAAGCCATCAAGCACCAGGGCAGTTTTTCACTCCTTACCTCACTAAAATTGAGCCCTGGAACAGTGAATGTGCCCTACTATTCAGGATCCCCAGTTCAAGATTTTGAGCTACTTGATGCTAGTGAAGGTTGGCAAATGACAGTCACCCATCAACGCTTCATTGAAATCAGTTTCCCCTTTTTTCTTAGAACATTTAAACCTAGCACAACTGAGCTGTTATTTGTGAGGTAAACAAGTCCTGAGCAATGCTGGAGTAAGTTGACGAATGGAGCTGAGCCAGACAGAGCAGGTTCTTTTGACCTTTTCTTCCTCTTTTATATGCAGAAAGGCAAGAGAACTCAGGAGTGTCCTGTGTCCCATCTAGTCCTGTGCTGCTGAATAGTGCCTTTATCTGACCAGTAGCAAATACATAAAGTGTTCATGAAAAAAAATAAAAATGGCATGTTTAACAAAACTGTCTGAAACATGTCACAAAACTTGACAGCTCATCTTCTCCACCTTCCTAATGACTGTGTCACTAGCACTCATTGAAGCACAGAATTAAAATGCCTTCTCTTATAACTTCACCTGTTCTTTTATGGTATACATTTTTTTTTAAGAATTGCAGCACTGTTAGCCTTTGGATCAGTGCTGCTATTCTAAGCCTGGCAAGTGCTGGTTTTCTGTGGCTGAAAAATGAGTCTGCAGAATCTGGATATAACCTGGTGATTCATTACTTTATGCACTTTTTAGTTTGAGATATGACATGCTGAATTTCATGGAAACTGGACCTTAATGCCAAATAACAGAGTTTGAACTTATTCTCCTTGTGGCATTAATTTACAGCTACTATGGAGGATCAGATGGAGGGTGCAGACACAAGATTCAACAGAAATTACTCAGATTTCAGTTACGCAATTAACAATGATTGTGTAGTGCTGTTAGTGTGACGCTTTAAGCATTTTTTAACTTATTTTGGCATTTCTTGTAGAAGGCCATTCTGGCTCCGAGCAGAGCCTGACAGATACTCATTGAAGACTGGGATCTTTCGAACTGAAGCTCTATAATTAAATACAAGTTTCAGTAGACTTTTGGCTAAACCATAGGAAGTTTTGCCAGTTTCATCCCATCACCAGGCTACTTTTCATTCGCAGTTAGGAAGGATGTTGGGAAAGATGAAATGAGAAAGATGACATAAGAAGGCCCTATGTGAAAAGGGCTCCGAGCAGAGCCCCCACAATAAACCCTGTATCATAAGACCGGGCTCTAGAGATCTCTTGTCTCCATTTGTCTCGACCGTTCTGGATCAGCGCTCGCTACAGGCAGCATAACTACAGAAGGGGAAGTGAACATTGTTTCTAATTAAAGTGCTACTGCATTTCCAGTAAGAAGCATTTAAGAAACTATGCGGTAGTCCAAAGTTTGTTTAGAATAAAGGTGCAGCTCTGTAGGTTGACCGTGCTTATCTTTAGTACACTAGTCAACTGCCTTAGATGATAACCTTTCATTTCAACAATGGAATTAAAAGCAGCTTTTGTTTATTCCTATGCCACAATATTTTCATGAAAGAAGTCTACATATGATCTGCTAATGCTTTTCAGGGAAGCAGAAGTATACTGAGTGCCATTTTTCAGTACATATTTGTGTGTTACCATGTCAGCTGCTTTGTGCAGCAGTGCAGGGTAGGCATTCTACTTGCTGCTCTCTTAATAGATCTGTTGTTTTTCATAAAGATACTTTCCAAGTTCTTTACCAGTCTGCCTTCTTAAGTAACGTGTAGAGGGATCCCTCTATCAACTATTAGTATTTTCCAAAGCAGACAAATTGGAAATTACATTTGGCAAACCCTAAATTCTGAATAATGCGGGTGCACCAAATGTTTTTATTCTGTTTCCTTCAGTTAGAACTTAATTTCTTGATGCTGACCATTTCCACCCCTCATAGGAGTGCTCCTTGCTCTAGCATTTAGGTGCAATTGGGTGATGCTACTTGAGTAATTGTGTCCAAGGTGACTTTTCTTCATTTGGGGTTAATGCAGTACTTGATTTACACCAGTAACGTAATTTGCTACTCCAGTTCTGAGACTGTGCTGGGTGGAAAAGCTTTGCATAAAAAGGTGGGCCTTGCACCATCTTGTGCAACTTGAGTTGGTTTCCTGGACGACAGTGGAGGAAGAAGACTCAGCTCACAGAGGGAGCACAGCAACCTCGTGTGCCCTTGTTGAGTGTGTCATTAGAGTAATGAAGGCTCAGGTTGTGGGACCTCATAGCAGAGCCCCTGAACCAGCATGGCCATGCAGGCACAGTGTGCTACAGTGAGCTCTGCACAGCTGTCTGAAAGTCCAGGGGGGAGACAGAACAGTAGGTGAGTACACACAAGCCTGTGCAATGTGATACGAGATAATACAGAAACAAAATGATTGCCTGTAATATCACTGGTTACAGTGTGCTTGTTGCTCAAACCCTGAAGAGATCCAATTGGAAAAGAAGGATTTGTAGTCCTGTGTCTTGGTGAATGTGCTACAGAAGGGCCTCTGTCTTAGCATGGGAAAAAAATGTGAAGGAGCTTGTGTGAAAATATGAAGTGTGGGTGAAGAAACATTGCAGGTGCCTGGTGAGAGTCAGCAACTCAGTGGAATGCTGTATATCAGGGAGAAGAATTAGTCTTTCAAACAGAAAAATAGTGAAGTCTGTTGTCTTAGAGAGCTCAGGATAGTAGCTGGACAGCCCTCACTGAATGGTCAGGCCTCAGCAATTTAATATTGGGTAGCTTCACAGCTCTGCCTGACAAGGATATACTTTTATTCTGTCTTGCATAAGTGTAATCTGAAGAGAATTTCCAAAGAGCTTCTGAAACCTTTTTAAGATAACTGCTTTTGAGGCTCGGTGACATTCAGAATGTTAAATGCTGAAAAAAACCTTAAAGGAACAAGAACTTTTATCATATGAATATTCACATTTTTAATAGAATAAAGCAACTAGTAATGGGAGGAAAGGAAAAAAGGGGCAGCACAGTCTCAGGCAAATAACTGGCAGAGTTTCACTAGTTAAAAATAAGGAAGGTTCTGAAATGTAATGGAGTGAATCACTTATGACCAGTTTTACGGTAGAGTAATCTGACATTTACTTTCAATGGTAAATACAGAAAATGATAGTGAAATGCTGAAAATGCGATGTCATAAAAGTTACAGCCTCCTCATCAAGTTTATTATGCTTTGGGAGATACAAGGTCTTGGTTGCTCCCTGGAATATTTAAGATGTTTGAAATTTAGACACTGAAATGTAAACTAGTCCTTTGCTACCCATAGGTTTCCAGTGGTCAAATATAAGCACAATTATGCAGCCAAGCAGTTCTGCTCGAGTGCCCATTGCCCGCAATTGGCTGCACATCAGTTGGTTGTGATCTGCAGGTTTCCACGGAAACTGCATGTACCACTACCTGTGAATAATTGAGAATGGCGGCTGTAATGAGAGAATTTGGGGCAAATTGTGTAAATAGTCGTAACTAGATTACAGTGGTAAAATATTTTCACTCTAGATGAAGATTTAACTTCCAGGCTTAAGGAGATCAAACTGAAGAGGTCTAGAAAAGAATCTGTCCTTGTGAAATCTGTGATGAATGTGTTTTAAAAGCCATCTCAAATTCCCAGAATTTTTGAGCAGGATTTGAGAAAGTTTTTTTCTGTGTGCTGCCTTAAGGGTCTGATAGCCTTTGTATTTTAGTTCTTGGGGGCAGGTAATTGAAAGGCAAAAGCTCTGGATTTGTTGCAGCTGTGTTGGCTGGGAAGTGACTTCTCAGACCCCTCTGCCTCGGGGCAGGTTCCTTGTTCCTGTCTTATTTTCAAAGGCATGTGAGGGATACACTAGAGGTTTGGAATAAAATACCCAGGTAGCATCTGCCAAGTCTCCCCTAATTTTCCTCTTCAGCTTATGTATTTATTTTTTTAAAAGTTAGATGCAGTAGCTTAATATTCAGAGCACTCCTGTGCTCTTCACTGTGATCTGCATAAATAGAAGGAGAGATGCTGCAAGCTAGCTCTTTCTATAAAGACACCTTTGTGTGTAATAGAGAGGAAAAGCCAGCTGGGTGTAACAGGATTCACTGTGATTGCTGCTCAGATACTGTAGACATGTATTTATGTTGGGTTGAAGTGACCTGAAGAATTTCCATTGCCCATCTCTGGGCATACTGTCTCTTGCACTGAGCTTACAGAGGAAATGTGTGCAGTCATGCCAGCAGGAGATATGTGTGTTTTGTATTAGCCTAAGGTTAAAAAGAAGTGGTGACTTGTTTGTGTGCTGCAGCTAATGAAAAGGTTTGGGCTAAGACATCATAGTTAATTTTATACAGAATTAACTTGTCTTTGAAACTGGTTTTGTTTTATTTTCTGCCAGCAAGAGTTTCTCAACACTGGTAGAGCAGTAGTGTCAAGTCTATTTTTGTTTGAGCCCAGAGCAAGCCGGGGGTTGGCATTACCTGGAAGAATATCTTCTTTATCTTAGAAGCTTAAGAAGTTGGTGCTAGACTCCCAGTTGCTCCCACTGACTCTCAAACCACAGGAAGACTGGGGAAGTAGCTGCTTGTACAGTTCAGAGAGAGAATGTTAATTGGTGTAACTGAGCTTTCCTCCTCGGAAGTAGTGAACTCTGAAAACTCCCAAATCCTGAGCATTGCTAGGCTAATTGCATGGTTAAATTTAGCAAAGCTTCCACTGTGCCTTACTGAATAAAACAGAGCTGCCATTTATTATTTAAATGTCTGTTGTGACATGAGGTGATAGCTCAGGGTGGGCTACCTTGCAAACCAGGCAATGTAGTAAAGTTATTATTGACTTGAAAGATTGAGCTTGTCATGAATTGTATCTGCAATGATGCTGTAAGTTAATTTTGAGCCAGATAGCTGTAACCAGCTTTCATTCCACGAGCAAATACCTGGGGATATATGGGTTATGTACTAGTAGTGCTTGGCTGAAAAGGAATTAGTTTTGTCTTACAGTCAGTGATCCACAGCATCCAGCAGCCTTAATAATTAAAACCAGAACATGTCTCAAGACTCTGATCTGAGTATGTAAAAAGGAGGTACCTTAAACTCTGTATTTTGTTTTAAAAAAACCCCTCAACTCACCAAAGAAATGCTTTGCTGATGACTGAAAGGTTTAATAATAAAGAAGGTTAAATGGTAGGAAATAGTCTTGCTCAGGTTTCCCTCTGCTCATGGTGCCAGAGCCTTGTCAGAGTGAAATATGTAACACTGGCTGAATGGCTGAGCAGCTTCCATCTGCTTCAGGATCTCTCAAAGATAATCAAGAATGATGAAAATTGTTTCTTCATTTTTGACCTCTAACCAACCTGTTAGCCTTATGTCTATAAAGCAAGGGATGTCTCCAGACTGGACATAAATTGTAGTGCCAGTGTAGATCACAGCTCCTCTATCAATATTTGAACTGGAAAGAGCTTATATCAGTATAGCAGCAGTTTATTGTATTCATGAGAGGAACTTTGTACCCTTAAGACTCATTAATTTGACAGAACCCTAATAGCAGCTTGCAAATCTTACTGCCATTTCTTGCAGGAAGTGAGGTCCTTCAGGATGTGCTGTCCCAATACTAGAGGAGCCATTTGCAATGTTCATAGCCCATGCATGCCATCCTTCTGCAAAACAGGAGATTTACTCTCTGCTACCACAAAGATTGGTTTCACTGGCTTTGCTGATAGCGCAACACTGATGGGTAGCAGACCATATAAAATGATACATTATCTCATACCTCTTGTTTTCACAAGTCCTGGTTTTAATTTCTCTACATGATTTTTGTGCTTTGGGCTCCAAGCACCCTGAGGAGAAGGAATGCTTCATGTTTAACTCCATAGAGCTCCATGCAAAATGTTGGTAAGAGGTCTAACAGCACAGACTGACACTCTGGAGTAGCACGTCTGTGTAGAAATGCTTGCTCAGAGCAGAACAAAGCTTGTACTAACTCTTTACCTTTTCTCCAAGGATGAGTCTCATCATTTTCTGGAGATTTTTTATCTTGTTCCAGAAGTTTTGCTACCCTATTGGGCAAATGGTGCAATCCCGTGGCTGGTTAGCACAGCCGACGCAGGCTGTCTGTCTTACACTGCCAAGCCCCTTGTGCAGTCTGAGCACAGTGAGCAGGAATGTGGATGTTTCATCCATCTCCACCTCACTGTCAGACCTTCCCAGCTGTCATTCAGGTGTCATTTTGGCTACCCCATACTCAAGTCTCATTTGCTTCCATTTCTTAAACTCTCTCTGTGGTAACTTTCAAGGGGTAATAATTAAAAAAAAAAGAAAAAGTTTGAGTCTAAATATTCTAAATATTTTTGGAGAGATGTTGGAGACCGGTAAGCTATTGGCTTAAGAAATATTTAGAGACCTTAGATAACAAAGATTGTATTGGCTGTGGAAGAGGGAAAAGGGCCTTAAATATTTTTGCAGTAGATGGAGAAATCCCTGGAAAATTGAGTATTTCAGCACAGAAGTCATTGAACTACACATGAACCTGAAAAAGCTGAACTGGAATACACATTGTCCTTTCTGTTTCTTCATGGCTGGCACATTCATCTGGGCCTCATTTTTAGTGTGAAGTGAAAGGAAAGTGTATTGCTGTACTTGGAGAATCTGTCCTTTGCTGAAAGCCAGTCAGGACTCAGCCCTCCATTCCAAAACATCCAAGTTTCCTGTTAAAGAAATTTAAAGGCAAACTTTGAGACTACTGACCATAAATCTGGGAGTTGTCCACTGCTGTCCTGTGAACCTTCAAGAGACTCCAGAGAGGGGTTGCTTAAAATGCACTTAAAACTGGCATGTTAATGTGAAGAAAGATGAACACTTTCCCTTATCTCTAATATTATAAAGAAGGCTCAAATCTTTGAGGTGCTGCACAGTGCACAGGCTGGTACTAGGACTCACCTCTGGTGCTTCTTGTTTTGTGTAGGACAGATCCTCCTTATCCTGAGCTCTCTTTGT
This sequence comes from Hylia prasina, assembly GCA_013397195.1. Lineage (NCBI taxonomy): Eukaryota > Metazoa > Chordata > Aves > Passeriformes > Sylviidae > Hylia > Hylia prasina. The sequence goes on from VYXD01000210.1 coordinate 226,269, forward strand.
GGCTGAGTTTCAGATGGAGTACCTGTCCTGAAGATGCCTTTGGTATTGCTTGGAGATCGCACTGTTGGAACATTTTTTTTCTGACAAACATGGGAAGTGAGTGGTTCATTTGAAAGGCTTGTTTGCTTGGTGGTCCCTCTTTGGTAATCATTTGTGCTGACAACACAGCTGTTGGCTGAAACAGCCTATGTGCTGCAGGCTTAGTTACAGGCAGCAGTGCCACTGGACTCCTACCAGAGCAATATTTGTTCACCTGTAGCAACAAAGTGAAATTGTGATTATAATCCTTGCCATTTCCCTGCAGAGCTGTCTCACCCATGCACCTTTGGGGCTTATGTGAAGAGACGCTGTTGCTCGCTTCCCTGCACCAAGTAGCAAGGGAGGGGTTGTCCATTGCCTGACTGAATTTGTCTCCTTCCTTTGCACTGCATTCCGCAGAAGCATTTTCATAACACTCGTGGTAGCTTCTGCTCCCTTTAAAAAGAGCAGAGTCTTGTGGGATATTGGCTGTGTTGTTCTGAGCCCTATCCTGGTGTCCCCCAAGTCACTTGGACTGGTGGTGATAGAGACCGAGCCTGCTCATCCTAATGGTGTCCCTGCTAAGGGAAGCGATGAGCGTTTCCCGGCTATGTCCCCAGGATATGTGCCAGTCCAGCCTGTAGGAGCTTGTGTTCCTTGATCTACTGCAACACATCTGCTCGAAAGGATTAGCAGAAAACTCCCTCCTCAGCAGCTTATAGTTGTCATATATTGACACCTGTATTTCGGTATTTGCAAGCTGAGCCTTGCACTTACACAAATAAGCAAGCTCAGTTCTACAGGGGTAAAACTGTAGGATGAGCCTGTTTTAATTAGAGCTGGTGAGACTCCTCAACACTCCTGCTGTTTGCTATCATAAACATCTTGCATATGTTTGCAGCACAGTGAAAAAGACAGACTTATGGGGCAGCTGCTTCTTTTAAAGCAGCAAATCAACTCCCAGATAATTGAAAAAGCCACAGTTGTTTTCAGAACAGGTAGAGGATACAGACAGAAATATCATTGCCAAACATCTGGTCTGCAAATCTCATGAGAGGAGAGTGGGGAATACCTTCAGTCCTGGGTCTCTTAGTATGTTTGTCTTTGGAGTTTAGACTGTTCCCTAGGGGCTGCTTGGTAAGCAACATTTTTGGAAGGTGTTAAAGCAAACAGGGCTCAATGCCTGGATTTTTCTTTCAGGATCACCCTGAACTTTTTCTGTGGTCGAATATGGGTATTTAACATTTTTCAGATTCGTTGAATCATAAGTCAAACTGGGAAAAACTTGCAGTACTAAATAAAGACTATGTAAAATGTGCATTGCAGTATCACAGTCTACAAAGCAATGGCTCCATGCTGTACCAGCTCTCCACCTGGGTTCAGTCCCTCCCATCATGGCCTGCAGCAGGAGCTGGTGGCATCTGCCAGTCAGAATAGTGAGCTTGGTTTTTACCTCAGAACAAAACTAATAACACTATAACCTCTTTATTCCCTCCTGTTTCACTTGGTCTGTGTGAAAGCTCCATTGGCCACCTCTTGCTTCAGACATGTCAGCTTTCTTCCTAAAAACACATCCTACTTTACCTTAATGTTATTAGGTAGTAGGTTTCTTCCTTTTAATTTTCTATGTTTGTCACTTTAATTAAGCCCCTTGGCTGGATGTTCCTCAGTGTGAGGGGAGTCCTGCTCATGCAAATATTGCTGTTGATATTAGTAAGTCATTCTGTTCTCCTTTCTGTACTGACTTGGCTTTGCTGTCCTGAAATACAGTACTGCTGCTCTGCTGCATTTGGAGATTATTAAGTCAGAAAGCTGTGATCTCTCATGCAGGCTTTCTCTGGATTTATTCCTGTTTGAATTTGAAAAATATTCTAGAAAAGCATCTCATGATAATTTGACAGTCATCTGCAATGCGCAGTCCTCTACAGTTCATGGAATATTGTTTCAATTGTTAATGAACCTGTTAAAAGTTTGGCCTTTCAGCCTTTTATCTGTTAAGTTTCTCTAGAGTTTAATCACATTTTTCTTTCTGTCATGGCATTTAGTCACTTTGATCTGGTTACCTTTCAGTCTTCTCTCTGATAAGGTGAAGGGATTGAGACCTGGAACTTCTCTCTATGAAGTGCTGTGTTTCTCCCTGCTTACACCATCCCCACAGCCCTGAACTCAGTGTTAGCAGTATCTTTCTGGGAGGGGTACCGAATGTGGAGGAGGCAGTGCAGTGTGTCTGTCTGCTCCTTGCCAGTGTCTGGGTGCAGCCCAGAGCCCTCTCCTGTGGTTTTCTCCATAGAGACCAGGTTACAGTATCACGTGTTGTGTTAAGCTTGTAGCTCCCTTTCACGGAGAGGCTTTTCAGACACAACGTCTGTAGGAAGAGATAACATTTTTATTAGACTGGATAACACAGATGGAAAAATGAATGTGAAGCCCTTCATCAAATAAGATCCTCCTCCACCCCTGCAAACTTAGCTTTCCTTGCATCTTTTCAGCTGCCTAGTTATACCAAAACTGGTAGCAAATACTTTGACCTTTGTTTTCAGTCTTTATCCTTTTGCTGTAGGATTCTTCTGGCCCCACCTTTAGCCTGGCAATGAGGCTCATCATGTCAGGCGTTTGCATTATTTAAGGGATAATGATATTTCTTTTGCAGGATTGCAGTTGTCCCTGCCTTGAAAATTCTGTAGTTGACATTCACTCCAAGCACTGCAAAAGTGGACTCAAGGTCTCCTTTTGAAATAGGAACTAAACATGCATAACACAACACAGAAAAAGGCCCTTATCTCTTAGCTGGTTTTTCATTACCTCCTGTAGCTCTAATCTGATTGCTTTGCATAGATTAATAAAGAAAGAAATACAGTATTTGTAATAATCGATGCATAGCATTCTGAGATTGATTATTTTCCAAAAAGGCATGTTGCAGTATTTATGCCTTTAGGTAGCCTTGGGATACTCGTGGTAGTTCCTTAGGTGTTCTTGGGGCTATCATGATGCAGTGAACTCCGTTCCCTGGTGACTGTTCTTCTTACAGGATTACCAGTACCTGGGCCATGACTTCGGTTTGTAGTTTTGTTCAATACTTTGTATACCTACAGAGGAGATGCCCCCTTGCACAGGAATTTCAGAGCCATTCCTCACAGAAACTCCTTTTGGAATAAAGGGCTGAACTGAAGGGCTGCAGACACCCCTCCACACCCTGGAGATTCACCTCCAACTTTGCTACTGAAACATAAATGCTTGAAAAATCTTGATACTGCTTACTTAATTACAGAACGCACAAGGGAAAAACCAGAGGTGTTCCAGCAGACACGATGAGAGAAGGATCCAGGCCTTCCATTTCTGGTCTCTTTCATGAGCACCAAATTTTTTCAAATCAGATTTACATTAGGGAAGAACAGATGCTTGCACTGTGAGAATGTGAGTGATTTTAACATTATCCAGGGCTGTCAGTGGGTGTTGAATATTTATATGCTGTAGGGAAAAGGTGATGGACTAGTTTGCTTTATGCTAGCTTTTTCTGCAGGAGTAAAAAGGCAAGAATTCTCAGATGAGGCTTCCTGTTAGTTGTTTTCTGTGCATGAATAGCAAGGATCATGTGGAAGAGTTTGTGGGTGATGAGAGGAAGCTCCCCTGGGTTATGCAGCAAGAGATTGGGGCCAATCTTATCTCTCACCATGAGCTTGGTTTGACAGTGAAAATAAATAAGAGGGACCTAAGAATGAGAGTTCTTCTATTTGTGAAGGAAGCCTATGGAAGTGTTTTGTATCATATTTTGTTACAGTCTATAGAAGCTGACATCCTCTGATTTTAACCTCTACAGAGCTGTAAATGCCACAACATATTCAGAAGGTATGATGATCATTGGGTCACTGATTGCCTATGGAGATGTGCCTTTTCAGACACCTAGCTGCTGCCCTGGAAAATCATAACATAGCTACCTCACACTTGAAATGTTTTTGAGTCCTCTGTCTCTTTTCTCTCCCAGTGGTGATAAGTGTAGAAATATTGAAGTGAAAACATCCATGCCTTCTTTCTGTAATAGGTGAGGTCCTGAGCAGATGGAGTATTTTTACCAGAGGCCAGGTCAGGACAGTCTTTCCACAGTAGGTGTGTGCTTGAACAGGTCTCTGTTGATGTGTTTTCATTTCCCCTTGAAGGCAGCTTCTCTGCGATGAATGGGATTGTAACCCTTCCCTTTGGAGGAGGAATGTGAGCACATGCATGCAGGCCTGTCTAGAAGCTGCCTCTGTATCATGCTGGTGCTGCTTGCCCATCACCTTCTTTTGGTTGCTGCCTTTACTTTCCTGGAGACTTATCCATAAGCAGTTTGCAGTTTCACAGGAAAGTGTGGTACCTCATGGTGCTGGGTGATGAAGTAATATCTTTAATCTCACCCAGTGGTACAGAATATAAACTGCTGGTATGAAGATACTGGCAATGGCAAGTTCCCTCTAGAAACAAAGTGTTAAACTACATGACCTACGTGCATCTCTGTGTGTCCCATCTTGGCTGTTGTGGTGATGGGGAGGCTGATCTCAGGCTGAGCAAGGGGAACAATGCTCCATGAGGAGCAATGCAGGGCTTGTCGTGCTGGTTAGGTGTGGCTGAGTGGTGGGACACACAGCTCAAGCTGCCTTTGTGTTTTCAAGGGAATGGCATAGTCTGTGCCAGGAGAGACCTGGGGTGCCTCAGGACGGTGCAGCTGAGGGGTTACTCTGCAGGAAGGGAGGAGATGGATGGGATGTGGGGGAGGGTTATAGATCCAGGTTGTACCTGGACCTGACAGTACCTATATGTCCAACTGTCTGAAGGCTAACATTGAGAGTGTGCGGGAAATTTATAAATTTGCTGGGACACTTAATGAGAAGTAAAACTGTGTGTGTTTATTAACTTTGTTCATTTGCAAACTAGAGTTGCTCTGAGTCAGGTATTCTGGGAAGGACTGTGTTTCACCAGCCAGTCTGCTTTAACTGTGTATTAGCACAGCTTTATCACAGATCAGCCTGGTGTTTTAAGCAGAAGGATGGTCCCAGGAAATACCATCAGTTACTCAGCACGGGACTGACGGGCTCAGTGAGCTCTCAAGGTTTTGCCTGGCATTGCTCTGTGGGTGAGGGAGGGTTTGGGATGGAACAGATTTGAACTCCTAGTGAAAATGATGGCTGCTGTTTCATTCTCTGCTGCAGTGAAAGGGGGATTATGGCTGTGCTTTCAAATGTCTGCAAGTTGTTGACAGGGACAGCAAGAAATCTCAGATGCTATCTCTATTGCTGGATCTCAGTTGTTTTATTCAGTTCTAGCTGCAATAAATTTCAATGAGGAGAGTAAAAAAATGGCATGTCTGGTCCTTCTATTCTGTTTCAGTGCCTTTTGGGAGGCTCACTGTCATCCTTGGGCTGTTAAGCCATTAGCATTTCCAGTGCTCAATTTTTGGAAGGCTCGGGGTAGGAAGAGTTGCTGAGGAGCCCCAGTGCTTTGTGCCTTTCATGGGCCCAGCCTGGGGCAGGCTGATGTGCAGCTGTGTTTCACTTCCCAAAGCAGGAATGGAAGTTGGGTTCGCTCCCCTCCATTCCTGTGGGAGGCAGGAGGGGGGCTCATCCCATGCTACAGGGCATGGAGATCTGCCTTTCCCTGAAGAACAGGAGTTTGGAAGGGTCCCAGCACTCCAGGGGAGATGAGGCATATTCTCATCCTCAGCTCCCTCGAGCAGGGGATAGTTGGACCACGAGGGCTCCTCATTCACATGGAGCAGTGCACACACAGATGTGGGGGACAGGCAAGCAGTACCACACTGAGCTCAGCTGGTTTGTTCATGCTCAGATTCTGTCTTGACCAGCATGCCATGGAGGAGATGGAGGTGTGCATGTTGGGATCATGGGCTTGTATGTCACCCCGCTCTGGTGGGAAGAGGCCAAGGAGAAGACTTGCCTGTGGCACATGCCTGTACAATATAATTCCTTTGGCCCTGGGAATGCATAGCCAGCTGCCCAGCCCAGACAGGACCCAGCAGAGAAAAGCTGTGCTCCTGTGTGTCCCTAGGCTGCTGAGCTGAGCTGTACCCAGAGCCAGCCTGATTTCTCCACTCAGGGTTGGTTCTGAAGAAATCGTGCATGACTGAAGTGGTGTTGGCTTCTTCATAAGTGCTTGCTTGAAGACTTGGTAGGTTCATGGAATAGATGGGAGTAGTGAGGGCTGTTTGAGGTATAAGAGGTACAATTGCATTCCTTAGTCTTTGACACAATCTTTTGGTACTTAGATGAAACCTTAACAAAAGCCACTTTATGAGCTCCTGCCTTAGGAATCCTTTTACCTGAAAGGCACCAGATTTGGACTCCAAAACTTAATCTTCATTTCATGAGGCACCTGCTCATTTTTAGACTGTGTGACTATTTTAGAGAACTTAGAGCTTACTTTTAAAACCAAGATCCTTCTAGGAAAGGTTTTTAACTTTGTCAGAAGCTGTACACAGTTGTAACACTTTTCCTTTGGGAAAGCTGGCGCTGATCATTTATGTTCTGAGAAAAGACTGGTTTTCATTTTACAAAAGAAAGGGAATTAAACCACAGGTTAGGAGGAACAAGAATAAAGAATTCCCCTGCTTTTGTTTGTACAGGCCTCATACTTCCTTACACAGCCCCAGTGGCATGGAAACCCTATGGTGACCCTGTCATTGTGCAGCACAGAATGGAGATTAATCTGGAGAGCAGTAGGTAATGAAATGAGTAGTTATAGCTTTTTTCATTGTGTTTGCAGTGAGGTTATTAAGGGCTCTAAGTGAGAGAAATACATTGGCTACTGTTTTGGGGGCTGTTTACCTGAAGAGTGAGCTTGAAACATCATTACAGAGAAGTTTACAACCTCTTCTATTCGTGTGTGTATTTTCAGTCAAAGACCAAGAGCTAGGAAATACTTGTTATCAGAAGGAACTGCAGGTGTTTAAGGCTATGGTATTAACTTCAGCCATTAAGGTGGCAAGGGATTGAAGGGGGTTTTTACTATTCTGCCTCCTTTTGCCTGCTTTTGTGTTCCTTAATCTCTTTGTACTAGGGCTTCCTACCTGTAAATGAGAGTGAAGTTTCCTGCTAAATGTGCTGGTTTCCCAGAGAGACAAAAAGAACAGACAAGTTAGGGCTGGTTATTCCTGGCTAACATCAAGTTGGAGGCCGTAGTTCTCAAAGCAAGAAACTGAGCTGTTGTATTTGCTCTGCAATTAAATTTGCCTCGTAGGGCTTCCTGATTAAAAAAGAGATCTCTGATATTGTCACACAACAAACACTCACACTCTGGAGCAGACACTTGATGGACTTGTAGCAGTTTGTTGTGCTGCTTTAAGCCAAGGTCAGTGGCTACACAGTGAAGTAGCCCCCTCTATCCAGGGAAAAGTTGTCTGTGCACACAAACAGCACTCACCAGAGATCTTGGAAACTGGGCAGACTGTATTTGGACTTCGGACACAGTGAGGTGCCTTCTGGACAAGATCCCAAACTGCCAGTCTCTCTAAAGTAAATGCAAGAAAAGTCTGTGTGAAGGTGTCTAACATCTGGATAACTTATTTTAAAAGAATTCTATTCTTTCAAAATCTAAATGTTGTAAGAGTGAATGTTATGTTATTCCTATGCTGGTATCTCCTGGGATGACTTTCACATTATATGGAAGTGATGCTTTGAAACTAGTCTTTTTACTACTTCTTGTCTCATAATCTTTCTGTTCTCCCTCAAGCATCTCACACGAACCTCCTTTTTCTGCTCCACTTCCTTTCTGATTGCATGGTTCTGCATCCTGAAGATTCTCAAAACTACCTAAATACATACCAGCAGAAAGGATTTCCAGTAATCAAAATTGCTTAATGGGTCTCTCATAAACAGAAGCTGCAGAGGAGGGTAGAAGGACCAAAGCTGAGACTCTTCACAGGCTTTTATGTGTTTGCTTTCCTTGGTCCCTGGCCTGGGAAAGTGTCTTTGCATTTGACTGTAGACACAGCAGCACTTGCGTTGCTAAGCTCTGTAATCCAAGTTTGGTCACTCAGCCTTTCTTTGAGGGCCCATTGTGCACTGTAGGTGAGCTGGAGATGCTGCTGCTTGCTGTAGATGTTGACACTCTTACAGTCCTCTCCAAACATGGCAGTCCTGTGAGTTGTGATGCACAGTCTCATCCCTCCCATCCTGCAGGTGTTTTTGGCAAGACCAGCCCCTGCTTTCTTAAAACAAGGCTGGGAGCAGTGAATGTGAGACTTACAGGAAATTGTTCCTGGGCTGGAAACAAAAGCAGAGGAGAAGCCTGCTACAACCAGACAAAGACGTTACTGAATTAAGAAGTTACTGCTGTCTCCCACTGAGCACTGGGTACTCATACATGGTATTCTTTACTGGGCAGACCAGTACTGACTTATGTTACATGGGGATTTGGCTTTCTGCAGCTTTCTTCCTGCTGCCTCGAAGAGCCAGTTTGGAAGTTTAGAGCCCCAGGGTGAGTAAGTAGATGTTCTGGGGAGAGGGTGAAACTGGGAGTGTCACATGTGAGAAACAGGAATCCCACCTTTTCCAGGCCTCCCTGATTTTTTGTGTCATTGGGTAGATACGACCAGGTGTGCTTTCTGCTCTCCGCATCCCTTCAGGGCTTTTATTCTGAGAGTATGTTGCATTCTTTATGACAGTGGCCTGTGGGAAAAACATGACAACCATGATAAAAAGGAACTGGAGGAAGGAACTGGGATTTATATTACCTTAAAAATAATAATACCTTCTCTTCTTTTTCATGTTGCCCTGCTTATCTTTGATGTTGGCTCACTCCCTCACAGCAACTCTGAACAAAATGAATTGTGCATATGGCTCTGCAAATCTCGAGCAGGCCTGTGGCAGTAATGTCTGTTGGGCTGCTTGCATGGGTGCCCATCACTTTTCCTGTCTGCTGCTAACATGTGGACAGGAGACTGAAATGGAAAACGTGTGTGCAGTGGCCAGGCTTCCCAGAAGCCTGCACGTGTTGGTGCATGTGTGCACAGTTCCCTGTGGGCAGAACACTCAAGTTTATGCCCATTGGTTTGAACTTCATCTTTGAGAGATGTCATGGGTCGAACGTGATGTGGCTGAACAAAAATGAACTCTTATTAATTGGAGTGCTTATAAAAATCGAACTTTCATGGAGAAACGCTTTTGTAGCCTTCATTTTATACAGCCTCCTCTGCGGTTAACAGGTTATTATCAAAGCATTATAAAAACATTATGTGCACAGTACTCATGCTTCACAAAAAGGCAGCAGTGTTTAACTTCTCCTTTAGTCCCACAGAGATGGGACAGTGAAAACCTGATGCAAACTCAGCTTGGAGAGTGAAGTAAAGGCTTTGCAGTAGATGGTTAACCTGGTTGCTTTTGCCTCTGTGATGAGGGTTCTGTGCTCTAACAGGATAGGCTGTGAATGGCAGCTTAGTTTATCTGGATCCCATAGGAGGAGTTCTGCTGCCATACAGATCTTTTCCTGGGAGGAAGGTGTCAGGTCTGCTTTCCATTTTAGTAGCTTGTTGTCATAAGTCTGGGATAGGGGGGACAGGAGGAAACAGGTTAGAAGAGACCTTTGCAGGTGACCAAGCCCAGCCCCCTGCTCAGGCCAGGGCCGGCCTCAGTTGGTCTGTGACAAGAGCTGCTGCAAACTGGGTGGTGCATGCAGCCTCCCAGGGCACAGACATCTGCCAGGAAGGGGTGATGCAAATTCCTCTCTCTACATGTATAATGAATCTTCTGCCTTTTTGTAATTAGGTGCTCATGCCTGCTCTTCCCTGCAGACATTAAAGGGAGGTGACTGGCTTTAAAAAACCCAAACACTAAAAAAAGGAAGCCTGAGAGTATAAGAATGGAAACTTTTTTTTTTTCAAAAGAAAGAAATTTAGGATAAGTTAGCATTTAGGTATTCTTTATATGCATGAGGTATAAGGCAGCTCATTACATTTCCAGGGCTGCAGGTGAAGAATGGTTATGCAGGTGCTGACTACCTGGAGCATTTTGGTTTTTCCTTCCAAGGAAGGCATGCCTGCCAACCACAAAGACAGACCTTCTGGCAAAGCTGAATGGCTTGAACCACCTGACAGTGCTCAGGCAATGCAAACTGCAGGGTCCTTGTCTAAGAGTATAAGAAAAAGGATAACCTCCACTCATCCTCTGTTTCAAACCACTTTTTGAATTTCATAGGTTAAAATCTCTCAGAAACTCTGACCCTCACTACGATTGTAATTGGTGCTAATTAGGAGTATTTCCCTGATACTAATTGTGGGGATATCTCCAGATGCACTACCTGAAGCCTGAGTTTTAACTACTGAGTGGTGTTTCCTGGTATCTTTTTCTCATGCCTCCCACTCTGAGGAAGCTGCAGGTGGGCATACCCTGATTTCAGAGAGTTCGACCCAGTCCATTGCAGCAGTTTAGTCAAGAAAGTATTGGTGCCTGTGCTGTCTTCACCAGCTATTAGGAGCAGCTTGGACTCAAAGAGATTTCAGGGGGTAGGCAACAGTTTGCTTTTGAGTTCAAGCATAAACAAAAATACAAACAAATAGTACTTAATTTCTGGAACTTTTCTGCTAATTGGTGATGCTGTAAGAAGTAGCTTGGGAAGGTAAATCAGGACTGATTACCTTGATGCATACAAGGTTGTGCATTAAGTATTTCCATTTAATCATTTGCCTTTAAATGTGTTACTCCACAAAGCTGCTGGAGAAATGGCACTTCAGCTTTGGGGTGATGGGCAAAATGCATTTTTCTTAGACTTCAGATTTATTTAGGGGTAGGATAGTGGGGTAGGGTTTTTTCCAGGATTAACAAAGCAGAGCATGGGAGAGATGATGCTGTCCACCTACAGTTCCTGTCTATGCACACCTCTTCTCCTTACAGGCGATCTGGGCTATAAGAAATGTGACTGCAAGATTCAGTAAATGTGTGCTATGCACAAAAATGATGCAAAGGAAGGAAAGGAGAATTCAAAGACAAATATTCAGTAGGATGATAAATCAGAAGGCTGCATATTGTAATTAGGAGTAGCACTTCTAGATTTTTTCATGGGCTGTTAATTTTTTCATAATCTAGAATAATTGAGTCAAATGGTATTTTTATTTTTTCCCCCCTTCCCTAGGGAGAATAGAAGGGACTGGCTAGTTTGGTCCCACCCATACTTCATTCTTCTGCAATCTATTTATAGCCTCTGCAGAGGGCAAGGAAGGAGGGAGACCTTGGAGAAACAGAGAGGCTTAGCCTTGTTTGTTTTACATTTGAAACCCTGGCTTTAACTCCTTCCCTGCTCAGCTGCCCCATGAGTATCAGAAATCTTCTACCTTTGTCAAATAAACAAGCACACCTCTTGCTGTCAGTTCTAAAAATAAAATATGTATGTTTTTCATTCCTCGTTATTACAGAGTAACTGCCCCTCGTTATTTATGAAACTGTCATGTGTTGTTTGTTGTGTTGGCCTCCTCTGTGCTGTGACTGTGTGTGGCACACATGTGAAGCTCCCACCCTCTGCAGAGGTGCTCTGTGGGCTCTGCCGTGGCAGCGGGTGAAAGGAAGAGTGAGCCTGGCTGATTCGTTCAGATTCACTGTGCTGAAGAGATAAATGGAATTGCCAGAGGGTTACTAATACCCTTTAAAAGAAGAAATATTCTCTCTCCCAAAAGGATGTGGAAAAAATTAGAGCAATTACATTTGTATCGTGAACCTCAGTACTGAAGGGAATGGGGAAGGGGAATAGGGAATGCAGTGGCAGTAACAGGATGTGGAGTTCCCATTCTGTGCTCCACGCTTAATAGCTAGGCTTAAAACTGGGACAGGAGAAAATATTTATCAGTATCTTTATTAAATGTGTTTTCTCACAAATGTAGGGATGAGCAGGGGGTGGATTTCCAGTATCACCAGGATGCAAAGTGTGTTACAGCTGCATCTTCTGACACAATACAGCACAGCTCCTGTGCAGCACTGTTTGTGTACACAAAGAGATCAGTCTTTCTCCAGCATCTTGTGTTGGTAGAGCTGCACTTACCAATGTGGAAATGAAAGTAAAGGTGGCTTTTTTTCCCAGGTTAATGCCAATTGATTTTTGCTTATTAAACTGGGTTGTCTCTGCTGCAGCCTCTGCCACAGCGTAACTGGAGATGCCCTGCTTGCAAATGTCTGGGAAGTCAGTCTATTTTCCATCTGTAAGTAATGTTTTAGCATTTAATGCAATTTATCTTCACTCACATTGCAGAAGATGTCAACACTAAAACATTTGTTACAGACATCATAAACTCGAGACATTGGCAGGCACTGCTGAACAGAGCAGAAACAGTGGCAGCAAATACATATTTTTAAACCATCTGGTATGCAAGTGGTGTTGGATCAAAAATTGACATGGTGTAAAAAACTCACCACTGTTTGTCAGATGACCTTTGGGCAGTCAACAGAGAAGTTGGTACTGCATATAAATGCACTTGAAACAGTACAGTCTGTCTCAGTTCATACTTCTGGGCCCTGTTTCCTCATTTGCCAGGTTTCAGAAACTAATAGGCTTATTTAGTAAGGTTTAGAAGCAGCTCAGATAAACGGGTGCCTCGAGGGCTTTGCGCACCACTTGCCTCTGCATACGCACTTCCTTCCCTCTGTGGCCTGCAGGGAAGCAGAGTTTTGAGAGCTGTGGATGGGAATGATCCCTTTTCTTTTTTTCTCCCCTTGTGTGTTTTGATGTTTAGCTTTCATCCCAGTTTTCTCTTTATCAGGAGCAGCTTACATAGGTGGTATATACACGTGAATGTGTGCTCACAAGCATGGGCACCATTGTGTATTTTGTCTTCGTGGTGTATGGCTGTAGTGGGAAGAGGACTCATGGGGCTCATCATGTTTTGATGGAGAAGCCCCTTGAAAACAAGTAGCCCTGTTATTGCCAGTCTTTGGCAAAGGGTACCGTATACTTCAGCAGGGACATCTCTGCAGACAGCTGTTCCCAAAATAAATGTTGCAAAGTCTCTAGATTTCTCCCCTTTTCTTCCCAGAGGATTTCTAGCTCATTTCTGACCATGCATCAGATGAATGTGTGTTTACTGCTTCCTATAAGCAGCGAGCCAGCATGAGAAATGGTAAAATTTCTCAGCTAGCTCCTAAAGCGTGATTGAAAGTACAGACCATACAAGCTAAAAGTCTGAAAGGCTGTGTGTGCAGTCTCCCTCAGTTACAGGTATCTCAGAATGACCTCAGAGAAAAGTGGCCCATAGCTCCTTTCCTGAAAAAGCCAGCTACTACAAAAGCTTGGCCACCCCACACACAGCTGCCACAATTCTACCTTTAATAGTTAAATTAGGCTTTAAAATACACTGTATAACAAAGACCGCTTGGAGTTCAAAACATGATAAAAACAATAAAAGGAAAATGAAGCTACCATCTTTCTGGAGTAGTGTCAGTTTGTCCTACAGCATCTCACTGTCTCAAAATGCATATAAAATAGCATAATCGTGTCCACAAGGCTTTTGAGACAAACACCCCATTACTCCACAGGTGTATAAAGAAATACTCAGCACCCCCACATTTTCTTTTTCTGCAGCTTTACTTCATTTTCTTTTCCTTTGGAAAAAGAGGTAATTCCCAGATTAATGCTGTCTCTTTGTGAACAGACTTAACTAGGTTGCTCTGTATCTCTGTCTTGGAGGCTGAATAATACACAGTGATGGCAATAGGAGTCATTTGCTTCATTAAAAGCAGCTGATACTACATTTTCATTAGGAAAAAATGAAGAGGCTCAGTATGGATTAAGCACCTGAGTTTTACTGTCTCTGCTTGGTAGGTTTATGTGTACAGGAAAGACAGTCACATCTCCTGGAATGTGAAGTTGCTCTGAATTTACTGTCATGATTTGGAAAGTTCTGTGGGCAGAAGAACTTGCTGGAAGAGACCATTATTCAGTTGCAGAGTAGGAGGAGGAATGGGATGCCCAGGAGTCTTTAGGATTAGGAATGGGATATGAAATGAGACTTCTTCCAGAGCCCTTTGCATTCAGGGGACAGAGAGATGAGGAAATAACCAAGGACTAGACTTGCTGCTGCACACAAGCATTAGCAACCTCTGGATTTTTGCCAGTCTTTTGACAGAAATGCAGCATGTGAACTACATGTTCTGCCTCCTGAGCCTGCTGAATCAAAATCAAATGGGGAAGGGGCATTGGGTGTGCTGAGGCATTCTTAGATACTGTTTTCCTTATTCTCATAGGAAGGATACTGATAAGGTGGAGATCTCTGGTTCAGGCTTTAAATAAGCTAGAACCACACTACAGACCTGTTTTTAGTTAACTAAAATATCTTGACGTGTTTACTAAGCTGGCTTCAAACCAGCTAAAACATGTAAACAGTTAATACAACATATTGCCAAGACAGAGAATTTTTGCTTTCTTACAGTGCGGGTTACAAAGTGCTTTTCTTCACCACACAATCACTAAAAAGGAAGGAAGATATAAATGTAAGCAACAGTGACACCTGACACAGTGTCAGTCTCCAGGCATCCTCCTGATACATGCTAGCACCACAATACCTTCTCCAAAGTCACATTTTCTATTCAGGCATGCATTGAAAAAAATAAAACAAAACTACAATGCACAGCCTTCAGTCTAGCTTTCTAATGCTATATTGCTTAATAATTTAAGGACAGTGATAGCCTAAAAATTGCAGTCTTAGCAGCTTCACATAACCTACATTAGACAGAGGGGGAATATCATATTTATTATGTACTCAAGATGTCTGACTTTATCAGGACAAAATCTTCTCTGTGTTTGGCACTATATCACTTAGAAGGGCTCAGCTATATGTTATGTATTACTAACAAATCCATCTATAATAATTTTAAGAGGCTGGTATTCATGGTCCCTGCTTCCCCCAGTGCTACTCATGGGGCCTCACTGAAATAAACAGCAGCTCTTCTGGCACAGGCAGGGAGAGAGTGGAGCCAACTCGATTATCACAAGCAGTAGTGTTGTGCTGTTGTGGTGTCTTGCTCCTTGTTTTCCCATTCCCACAAAGGTGCCTGCCCTTGGTGGATCGCTCTCCCTGGCAGCTGTGGCACCAGGAGGAGTGTGGCTCTACTGTCACCAGCCCTACTGACTCGGCTGCTTGGGTACTTTGCAGACAAAGATGCTCTTTTCTGGTGTGATGTTTTTGGAAAGCATCTTTCCAGTTTTGAGGGTTTTTTCTGTTAAGGGAAGTGTGACATCAGTGCAGGAGTAAGAGGTCATGGGAGTCACCTTTTAGCAAGGTAATTTCTAAGTTCAGGGGACTTAGAATTCAAATTATAATATATCTTTATATTAGTATACTGCTAAGGTTTTATCAGTATTAAACCAGAAAAATATATTCACCTCTTGAGAATGAAGATGCTTCATGGGGCCTGCTATTGACTAGCAAAGAAGGAATGTCATTTCTGGATTTAGATCTATAGAAAGAACTGATTTCCTTGGGAGATTACAATATTTCCATAAATATGGTGGGGAATATTGTAGTATTGGCAGTGACACACACACGAAAATCTGTGTTCTTCCTCTCATACTGGTTTCCTCTTGCAGGCTTTGTGACTTTATCTAGGTTTTGTTTTTCAACTGGCAGTCATCCTACAATCTTTAGCTCAGCTGGAATTACCTGCTTGGATTCCTCTTGATTTTCTCAAAGAATTCCCAGCCTTCTGGATTTTGGCATTACTGTTAAATGTTTGCCACTATCTCTCTGAGCTCTGGATTATGCTGCGGGCTGGCTGAGTTGGAAGAGTCTGTTCCCCTTTTATAGTTGTGACGATTAGCTGTTAATTCAGGTGCCTTCTTTGAGAAGGGCTGTTTTTCAGGAAGGATAGAGTTACCTCTGCTCAGAAGTGCTCCATCTCCCCTGTTCCATGCTGCGGCGGGGGCAGCAGCCTTTATTTCCAGCAGGATGGCGTGAGACTCTCTGTCACAGCACAGCTACAGTGCCATTCAGTGCAGGGGCCAGCCCCAGTAAATCAGCACAGCCAGTGCTTGCTGGGCTGCTGTCTGATTCAGTATATAACTCTCTTCACCACTGCAAAACTTATTCCTGAAATGTGGCATTGGTCAGCTGAATTTGCAGGACAAGGGATCAGCTAAATGTCACCGAACCACGATAGCTCACATTCCTCTGTAAAGTGGCAGCGGTGACAGGGTTATTAATAGGTGTAGGTACCTGTTCTGGATGCTTTATGGGAGCACAGTGGGCATAAATGGCAGTGAAGGGATTTGTTTGTGGGTTGAGTGACTTCGCAGGATAACAAATGTTATTGGCTGCCACACTGTCAAGGACACAATTAATTCTGGTTGCCCGGTACAGTTAATTTGGTATGTATCTCAAATGTTTTCAATGAGCTTTGCATGCAGATTCAGTAGACCATAAGAAAAGTTTCTTTTTAGCCCTCAAATCTGTCTCATCTATTTTAACGTGATTCTAAAGGGACCTGACAGTGTCCCTTTGTGTGAAACTGAGCTGCTGGTTGAAGTCAGAGGCACTCTGCTCTGTGCTAGAGCTCTCCCTCTCCCTGGGGGCACTCGGGCTGATTGTGTTTTTGTAAGACTTCAAACTCTGCCGTATCAGCCTCCTAATCAGCTCCTAGAGCCCTCTGGGTGCAGGGCCATCACCCACGAGTGGCCATCTGTAGCCTTCGGGGAGCTACAGTTAAAGGGTGGTTACTGGCTCTTATTAATGGAAATGAAAGCCTGGTTTAACCACTCTGTTCAAATCTCTTGTGTATTTCTAGGGCATCAAATTTAAAAACGAAGTACCTAACACAAGAACTCAGCTTTGTACATGTTGGAAAAAAATGTGCTGATTTATTTATTACTATTCTTATTTAATTCATAGTAAGGAAATAGTAACACACAGAGTAACAGATTTTTTGATTACCATTTGTCCTAGCCATCCTCTGTCTCTTTTGTTTTCCACTTAGGTAGGAGAAAGTCAAGTTTGTTGTTATAACAGCAAACTTGGTAGTAATGGCAGCAAAGAAAGAATGAACTCTTTGTTTAGGAACTCAAGTGTGGAGAGGGGGAAAAACGCCTCGTAAAAAAAAAAGATGGGGAAGGGGTAGTAACTTAAATGCAGCTATTAAGTCATATTATTGGGATCCTGGGTTTGTTCTTAATGGAGGGAAATTAGCAATGCAAATATTTCTAGTCACCAATTATCCATGATATAAATAGGTCGGAAATTTGCACTGTTAATACCAGCCGAGTTGAAACCTTTTCTAAGCAGTTCATCAGCAGAGAGATTTTGGGGTTTTTTTTTTCTGATTTGTATTCCTGTGGCTTGTTAAATGCTTGAAGAGGGGGAGGAGAACAGGAGTAGGAGAAAAACAGGTTTAATGGGCTGTAAGGAGCAAAACTCTCTTCTGTTACTTCTACTGTAAACAAAACAATCAGCTGAAGCCTGGCTTTGTTTTAAAAAGGGAAAAAATGTAAATAGCAGTGATTCTCCTGTGCTCTTCGATACTCTTAAGTGCCTTCCATACAGGGTTTTATCCTTTAAATATAAACCAGGAGGCATTACAGGCACATAGTTGCCAGAACAACTCTCCCGAGCCAGCATTTCTGCAGAGGATACAATTAATCCAGGCTGCAGTGAGAGATGTGGGGAGGTTGGGGTGCCGTGCTGGTGGGCACCATGCATCAGTTTCCAAAACTCTTCCGTGATAGGTTTTCAGAGGTTTTCAAGGCACCCAAATATTTTAGAAACTACTTTTACCCAACAGATTTTGCTGAATGAAATATCTTATTCAGGCACCAGATGTTTCTGTTGAAAACTGAATACCCACACAGACACATGGAGATGTCTGCTGTTTAATTTTTAATTATATGAATCGAGCAATTGTGGGTTGCATGTTTTGTTCCAGTCTGCTCTTTCATGTTGCAGTCCCACTAAGAAACAGCAGCTTTTCTGGTGCAGAAAATCGCAAGATAACCCAACACAGTTGTACTGACAGAAAATGGGTTTTTGTGAATTTGGCATTTGTATTATGGCACACGATAGCTCAGGCTGTGGAAACTCTTCTATCCTACACCATACTTGTTACTTCTACAGAGGAGTCATCAACCCTGGGTAATTCTTTGGAGTAGCCATACATCTAGAATTTTAAGAATAAATAAAGGGAAAGATAAAGGAATCTTTAGGTTTGTGTTCACCATCTTCCTCTGGAGGCTGTAAGTCACTGGCTCACCCCAGGGGAAGAGGTAGGCCCTGAGCTTCTGCTGGGACTTCTGTAATAGCAACATTCTTCAAGGCTTTATGATATGTCACAACTTGCTCAGTGAACTAGGAGAATGGAGTTAATGACTGCACAGATAGCTTGAGTGCTTTCTTCCTCCTGAAGATTCCTAGGAGGAGTACAGATAGCACATATCCTGTACCTGCTGTGAGGTGGGTGTCGTGTTCGAGCACTGATGAACTGTCAGTTTTGCTATCCCTGAGGGCCACAAAGAGACACAGTCTGAACTCAGGCTTAAGGGCAGAAAACCATGTCTGTCCTTGGTTTTGTTGCAGCAACCAGACCTTGCTCTTGGAAGGCAGGCACACAGAGCTCTGTAAGCTGCATTGTGGATCGTTCTGTAAACAGTTCCTTGGCTTGCAAAGGAAGTGTTCCAGGTGAAGAATTGACTTCAGTGATACTTTGGGAGTGACAGAGTGGAGTTCAGATACGTGTGTTGCTCTGTATCAGTTTTCTCTGCAAGGAGAGCTGGTCCTATTCCCTTGACATTTTTTACTGCATTAGCTTCTGTGGAACTAGCAGGGATGCTCACAGAAGTTTGTGAGTGTGGCATTGGAAAGTCAATAACCAGTGCACTGCATGATACCATTTCCCTGTTGCACACAGTAGGAAGTATTTGCAAGGGCTTTCTGGTAGTGCTTGGATCACAGCAGGCCAAGCCAGGTTGTGATCCCTGCCTGCAATAGGTCTGGTCCCATGCAAAATAACTTGTTTGACAAGGGTGTGAGTTTTGCCTGTTCTGAGTCTGCATATTTATCTGAAGGAGGGCAAAGCAAAGTGGTCTTTTTTCCTGGTTATGTTAACCTTGTAGTTAATAAAATGTTCTGCATCAATGGTTAACCACACATGCTGTACATGGAGGAGGTAGCCAAAGGCTTGGGGCTTTCATCCTGGTCAGTAGCTGTGTAGTCTGTGCATTATGGACCATATAGTTTTATATGGGAACAGCTTTAGCTTGATCCTGATATACTATTTCATCTAAACTCACCCTTTAAAGGAACAGCACACATGGTGGGGGGAGAATGCTGTTCACAAAGGCTTCTGCTCCTCAACCTTTCCCTAGAAGAGATGTAGCATCTGCTCCTCTCCCTTGGCTGTTCGCTGTAGGACTGTGCTGCTCTCATTACTCTCTGTTCTCAGCTGCCATGTCAGATCAGGCCATCAGTCCATCTACTCCAGGGCTGTGCCTGCTCATGTTAGAGCTCATCCACACCACTCCTGCACTTAGCTTCGTAACTAGCACCAAACACTTGCAAAGAAGATGAATTTCTCCTGTCTTTCCTGTCCTATCTCCTGGCATCTGCTTGTGCCTCAAAGCCCTTACCCTTTAGTGGGAGCTGAACATGAGGAGCTGTGCTACCACACTGCTTCTGCTGACAGAGAATCCTAAGACTCTAGTGTTGCCCTGTCAACCTTTTCTGTGAATTCATCATATGGTCTATGTGCACCTACATCTTGGACAATTTGGGAACCCACATACCTTGAGAAGGTTTTATTTTAGTGCTTTAGAAGGGAGCATTATCATCACTTGTCAAAAATAAATTTTCAAGGCAGCTTGTCTCCACATGCTTAACCCAATGAGGGATAACAGCTCTCAAGGGATAGCAGTTCCTATTTAAAAGCTAAAGAATGATAATTTTCATTCAAATATCCTCAGAGATTTACATGTCATTAGCCCAGGCTCTCAAAGCTGGCAGACCCCAAAACTCTGAAAACTGAACTAGAGCACTAATTGCTTCTGAAAACAAAGATGACAGAAGTCCTCCCTCACACTCAGAGGTTAGGGAAAAAGCACAAGATTGTTGGGGAAAGCTAAGCAATTGCAACCGCATTGAACTCCAGGAAGGGAAAGCTGTCCCTTGTGTGCTGTTCACTATGGAGCCCTGTGTGCAGTTCAAGGGATAACCTGTATTAAAACAATTAATAATTGGATCTTGGATGCTTCAAGGAAAATTACCTCTCCAGAGTGTTGCTGGAGAAGTGACAGCAGGAGTTGGGAAGTGTACCCTGCTTGGGATGAAATGAGCCTGTGATGGCATTGCTGGGCTTGAATTGTGTTGGCTTTAGGGTGATTCATGGCAAGCACAGGAACATGAGGACAGAAACCCAAGGTTAGCAGAGAAGCAAACTTTTTGTTATGTTATGCAGCTCTTGGTTCTTCAATCTGTCATTTGGTGATTGAGGGTTTTCATGTCTGCTTGTGTGATGGGATGCAGATGTCAGGCAGGTAAATGTGAAATGGTGGCAGAGAAGCTTGCTGATGGCATCATCAAACTGTCTAAATCATGTACTTCTGCAGAAAGTGATTCTGCTGTGATAATTCACTTAGTTTGTGGAGCCAAGGAACTCTGGATAGTTTCCAGCTAGGAGAGCGTATTGCGAAAGCACTGCCAGGCGATGCTTTCGGCACACTTTGTTGGCATGGCAGTGCACCAAACTTCTGGAAAGGGCAGGAGAAGAGAGAAATTGCCAAGCCCATGTGTATTGGGAAAAGTGTATGTATGTGTGAGTTCACCCACAGAATATTGATAACATCTCTTTCCAGAGTGCTGAGCCAGTTGTCGCTGTGTGCCAGTCCCTGAATTTCATACATTGATGTCTTTGCCTAGCAAGCTTGAACTTCTTATCCTTCCCTTCAAGGCTTTCATGCTTGCATCTTGCTGTTTTTGTCTATCTGTCATGGCCTCCTCTTGTCTCCTTAAAGCTGCCTTTGTTGTCTTTTTTCACCCACAACTTTGCTTTTCCTATCACATAATGGTGAGACTGGACTATCTAGGCTTGAATACCCCAATTGTCCTGATGGGAAAGGACCACTACAATACAAAGTGATGGAGAAAAAGCCTGCAACACCTTCAGTCACTGTTTTGGTTGCTCTTGATAAGGCTACAAGAGGACCTGGGTTTGTATTGTGTACAAGTGTTGATCAGTGCTGTTTTTTTAAAATGAAGGATGGTAGAAGTCACATTTTTAAACTTCTAAACTTTTAAACTTCTAAAAACTGGAGGCTCCTGTTTTATAAAAATTAAAATACTAGGGAAGTACTTGATAGACTAATATTAAAAAAACCCCGTGTTTGACCCAATTAATTAAGCCTAATATTTGTGTTAGATCAAAATACTTTTCTTATTTTTTGACAGATTTTGTCTATAAAGACCCAGGATGCTACTAAGCCAATTCCTGTCAGTGTAGATTTATGGAAAGTGCTTCCATCTTTTGACACTGCAAGTTTAATTTATAAAGATAACTGTGCAATAGTGACATTCTAACTTTTGTAAGGCATTTGACTTAATGCATCTGATTGGAACTCGTGGTGCTGAAAGATAGTGTGCCACCTTTGATCAGTAACCAGAACTAAGAAGCTATTCTTGTTGGACAGTCATCAAACTGGGATGTTTCTAGTGGGAGTTGGCAGGGACTGGCACTGACTCCAATGCTAAGGCAACTCCTCCATCAAAGAAAGAGAGATGGGAAATAAATCTAGTATTTGTGGATGACAAATGTAAGGAGATGATTAGTTCAGAGGGTAAAGTTTTCACATGGCTTTATAACTAAAAGCTTTTCCAGAGCCATGCACAAGGCTGCACAGTCTTTGGGCAGAGTAATCCAGCTTTCCATCATACAGGAGCAGCCCTTTTTGATGTCATGCCTGCAGCTGGGTTTTCCTTGTGACTTGTTCAGCATTTCAGCCTGGTGAAATGGACTACAGTGTGTCCTTGGACCTAGACAGAAAAGCCAAGGAAAAATCCTCACTTTGGTACAGGAAAGATCAAAAGAGCATTTAGTTCTCAGTGTTTTAAGAGGAGTACTAAACTGGAGATAGGAGAGGTGCAAACATAATCTAAAATCGAGAAAAATAGGATGTAATAGTAGACTGGAGGAGATCAATTTGCTTGCTTTATTAATATGAAGATGATGAGGAATTTGATTATGGTTTATAAATCATTTCATGGGGAGAAGAAGAACTTTTTAAGGGTTTCTTAATCAAGTGAAAAAAACGTATTACAAGGACTTAATAGCCAGAAATTTTAAATCACAGCAAATTGAAATAGAAGCAAGGCACAGGTCTCTAGCAGACAAGGTGGTCAAGGTGGAACAATCCAGCACTGGAAGTGACAAATTCTCCATCTTCATGTGACTTTAATGACGCCTGGATGATATTCTTGGAGATATTTTAAAGCATATATTTTCTGTATGAATAGCAGGACTGTGCTGCTTTACAGTCTCTAATGAAGCAAGGTATCAGACTGATGATCTCGTGTTCCCTCAAGACCTTAAAGTCTCTTTTTGTATCTGGGTATACACCTCTTCTTTGTATTCCTTGCCTGGTATATTGACTAAACTGGGAGGAAAAAACCCACGTGAATCTGACAATGTTTCCAATTCAAGGAGGTTCAGGAAGGTCAGCACGCAGAAATATGCAAGAGACAGCCTTAGGCAGAGCTTTGCAGGAAAATATGGAGATCTTAAATGTGTGAGGGTAAGAAAAGCAGAAGATCGTGTGGTGCTTCCTGGGGGAAGGAGCTCGAGCAGAGCTCTTAAGCATCTCCTGAGCAACCAGTACAGATGAGGATTAGTTGCTGGTTTCTTGGGTGGATTTAGAAGATCAAGAGAGGAGCTGATGTACTCATTGGGAGACAATCAGTGCAGTCACTTCACAGGGCAAAGATGAGAGAAAAAGAGAGTGATTTTAATGTAATATAGGAAATACATAGCAGCCTGGGAGGCCAAGGAAGAGGGGCCTCAGGCAGGACAGCAGGGACAGCACTAATACTGGCAACTGCCAAGGAAACTGAAAGGAGGAAAAGGGAAAGATGGGCTGCTCAGCCTTCATCACGATGATGCTGAGTGGCAGCAAGGCAGAAGGTTGTAGAGAAAGGCTTTGAAGGGAGTCCAGCCATGTGATGCAGGGAGAACTTTGAGATTTCTGCAGACCCTCTGCCTCCCCTGCTGTGTTTGTATCTTCTGAAAGGGGTTGCTGACACTGTGTTGAATAAATAGGGTACCACACAACGCCCCTAATGGTGACTGTCCGTCAGTAGGGATCTTGCACTGTTATAATATGTTTACACCACGGTAATCAGAAATTAAAGGGCCAGGGATGAAGAGAATACTCTGCCAGTAATCTTGGCTGCTACTTAGCTAAATGACAGATACAAATCCTGAACCCAAAAAAGGAAAAGTTAGCTGGGCAAACAGCAGTAATTTGTCTTTAGATTCATTTTGCAGCTAATCAAAGTTGGATATAACAAGCTTGTAGCATCTGGCAGTCTGTAAATGGTATGATGAAACCTTTAACTCTTTGACTTTTTGACAATACTGCTATGATTTAAACAACTCTCATGCTAAGCACTGAGAAGTGAAAAGACAGGACAGAAAAGAGAAAATGGCTCCATTATAGAGTGTTATATTTTTTGCAGAGACTGTTGTCCTTTCATGCACACAGGACTCAACAGAATGAAACTGGGATCTCTTGCCAGAGCTGTTTGTTTTACAAACACCAAAAACCTACAGCTCTAGTTCTTGCCCATGAAGCTCACTGAGACAGAAACCATCTTGGAAACAGATTTTCATCTTTAGGAATTCAGTTCATATCCAGTAATTGTTAACATAAGAAGACCTGCAATTATGTGAAGTATAGTAAGACTGGCTGCTTTGCTTTGCGGCTTTAAAAAGTGCTTGACCAAAAAGGGTCATCTTCTAATATCACCCCAGCAGCCAGAAAGCTATAGTGTAAACACCCAAGTAGTTAAGTTCAAATGGGTTCCTGTTCCTTCTGAGGGAATTGTGCTGGGCGAGTCATGGGTGTTTGCCTGCAGCATGCACACCACTGGGAACTATGTAATTTCACTGTTTCTTAATGCAGAAGTCTGAATAAAAAGGAGTGGAACCTCTGAGAAGTAGTGACTTAAAATGAGAAACAATATTTTAAGGCTGAACAATGTTTTGCTTGGAAGAGTAGTTTGAGGCTTTGGCATATGTTATGCCTATACAGATTTGCAGCTAACCTGATAGAAGGAGAGATTATGGGGGATATACAGTGCTTGGTCTTATCCATTTTTTATTAATTCTCTTTGTGTGTATCTCTCTTTCTCCTTGACGGATGCAAAAGGGTTTCCTTAGTAGTGTTTGTAGCTACTCTCCTTCACTCTTCTTATTCCTAAGCACTTATCAGATAAAGTTCCCTGAAATTCTGATGCTGTTTTAATGTGATTCTTCATCTTAACTTTGCCTTGTCCATATGTAATCATCAATCATTATTATAGCTTGTTAAGCACTGGTAATGTGCTTGGCCTTGTACATCGCAGAAAAGGAGAATGACTGTTGGCAAGATGAGCTAATAAGTTAGGGATGTGCTGGAAAACATCAGAGAAGGGAGAAATGTGGAGGTCTTTAGTTTTGTACGATTGTTACTATTGACTCCCTTTTTCTGGCCATTCTGAGTGAGATTTGAGGACCTGCCTTTTCTCGTCTGTCCATTCAATTACTTTGGTTTTATTCTGTTCTGCATTTGAAATTATGGCAAACTAAGGTGGAGGAGGGTTTTGTGCTGCATTTCTGCAGGTTTTTCTATTTTATCCCTGGTTCTGTATCGGTATGGCGCTCTGCCCCATATTTGTGCAGAGAATTTGGAAGCAGTTCACCAAAGCTTTCCAATTGTCCACCTGCACAGCACGATTTGTGTAGCTGTGAACAGAGCAGGCTCAATCTCAGGGGAAGTAGAGGACTTAGGCTCATATTCAGAGTGATTGGCAGGAAACCCCATTCTTAGAAATACAGTAGGAATGTCACACCAGAACGCTTGGGAAGACAGAGATATATATAGAACTCCCTTTCATTCAGCTATTGTCTAATGGAGTTTCTGCCTATTACCTGAAGTTAGGGAGTGTATTCATTATCTAGTGCATAATGTGGTTGATTGCAGGCTTTAAAGTAGGCAATAGTGTTTATAAATCAACAGAAGTTGGCCAGAATCAAAGCTGAAGTATCCGTAATGATGTGTAATCAGCTATTAGGAACAGTTATAACAGCGGCCCTCTGTCAGCTTCCCCTAAAACAAAGCACATAATCTGCCAGTAATAATGATAAATGTCCTTAGAGATGTTATGAATCGAACCTCAGTACTTCCAGTAATATTTATTGAGGATTCCATGACCTGTTCAGTGTCCCCTAATGCACTGCTTATCTTCCATTGCTCTTTGTATCCAAGATCTGTTTTGAATTTTTACAGAATACTCACTTCAGCCGTATTTTTGAAAGGGAACATGACATCTAGTCCCCTGGAGTCCTCTGAATGAGCATTTTATCAGCGAATCAGCCTTGAAATGTTACAATGCTGGTTTAGTATTTGTCAGCGTCTGTATAAAACATGCACAAAGCCAAACCATAAAGAAGTCAACACTTAAACAAAGAACAGTAAGCATCTGAATTGCCCTGAGAGCTTGAGAGCTTACTTGAGCTTCAAAGATTACCATGGGCATTTGTTTCAGTGGTTTTTCCTGGCTCTTGGTGTAGTTTTCACCTTTGCTTTCAGGCAGAAAGTCAGTCCCCTTCTGTCAGAATAGCCCAGAAACAAGTTATTGGGGGAGCACAGCTTTTTCTAGTCACACAAGAGAGTACACTGAATTGGTAAAACTGCTGAATACGAGGATGAACTATCGTAGCTAACAATAGTTTTTCCAATAGAACATTTGATTCTGATCCTGTTGAATTGATGCCCTTTTTTGGCCTCTCTTAAAAGTAGGGGTTAGAGTGGATGTCATCTTGTTTTCTTGAAATACAGAGATTTACTCCCACCTCCATTTGATCTAGCTGTAAGCTTGCTTCCAGCTGGAACAAAGCACTCCTTAAGTTTGGGCAGTGATATCTTGAGCTACTGGAAAGGGGCCAGTCCCAAGCACTTGATGTCAAGGAGATTTAACATAAAGTTTCTCCTCAGAAGAATGTGAACTTGCTGCCAGAGGCCTTGATTGAGACCATTTCTAAGCCTGTTGGACATTGTCAGATGCCTTTTGTGGTGATATAATTAGCTTTGTAGGAAAGTTTAGTGTCAGCTCAGAAAGGAAATGGGGAGAGAGGGTATTGCTGGCTTTCAACAGTATGTTAAAAGTGTCATGTGAGAATTCAGTTTTAAAAGCAATTTTTCAAGTATTAACCGCATTTCTCATAAATCATGGAATAACAGTTTCAAAATTATCACATACAGGTCGTGCTAGAGAAATCTTAAATGAAAGCTTACTTGAAATGGTGACTTGGGGTTTACTCCAGCTGTAGGGACTGTGTGACCAGTACATACTGGGGCATTGCAGAGGATTTCATAAGGGTGAAATAAGTAGGAAAGAAAGAAAAGCTGTTTGAAATGCAGCTGCCAAATATCCTCTCTGTAGAGCTGACAGAAGGCAGGGTGGTAAGAGGAGCTGTCAGTAGAGCTGTGCCCCTGCAGACACATGCAGGCTCTTCCTCGGGGCCCTTGCAGGCAGGTGCTGCTCTGGCACTTCAGCCCTGCTGTCAGTGTGCCAGCTCTAAAGGCACAAAGCAGAAACCAGTGCACAGCCCTGCCTTGGTATGGGACAGCTCTTCTGTCCAGCTTGGGCAGGGAAACTCACCTTTTCTAATGCCTGCATCTTCTAGAAGTGGAAGCACCATGGGGTGCTGTCCTGTGAGGTAGAGAGCAGAGCATAAAATGGGGTCCCCCGCTGCATGGGTGAGGGGACAGAAAGCAAAGCCTGGGTGTGCTGAAAGCTGAAGTCACAGTCTGTCATCTTGCTGCATCTCCTGCGACCTCCATGGGGTAGCTGTATGCACCACTGCAGCATGAGCAATGTAGACCTGTCGTAGGGGTAGGATTATAACTAATGCTCAAAGATTGTTGTTCCATAGATCCCCTCAAATTATTAAGGCTTACGTCGCTCCTCTGTGATTCTTTGAGGCAAGGCAAACTTTTTGTTCATACAGAGAAGATTAAAACCTGTGTTGCCATTTTGAAAACATGGATGATGATTTCTTCGTCATCTGAAATGTGCTGTTTTCAAGTATAACAGCTTGGCTTGGAGGAGGCAGCAGAGAGGATCCCACCTGCAGCATGTCTGCACACTTGCACGCAGTCTTTACCAAACGCTGACTCCATCTGTCATGACAGAGTAAAAATAATTCCACAACACTGTATGCTCTGCAGTCTCGCTAATATAGAGTCATGCTTAGTAATAAATCAAATGCTTAGGTGTCATGTTTCATCCCATGCAATTAAACTTCATAAAACCACTGAAAAACGTATTTTAACATAATAGCAGTTCACTGTGAGAACCTCTAGTGTGTGTTTGTCATGGTCGATTCAAAAATTCATGTGATGCACTGAATGTGACAGTGATTAGAGGATTGCCATTTCAGTATTCATGCAGCTTCATGATTATTTAACAAAGTTCCAGGTTAGCTGTATGGAAAATACTAATCTAACCTATTCTATATGTGAAATAAACATACAATTAAGCCCATGTCAGGTCAGTTGGAGTCACCAAGTACTTGCTTTGGTTTTTTTCTGTGGAGCAGTATATTGTGACATTTACAGTATTGGGCTGCAGTGCCTAAACTCTTCCTTAGGCTTCCTGAGTCACGTTTGGAGTGTTACTTAACCTCATCTCTTTTCTTGGAATGCTGGCTGTTAAAAAAACACCTGATGTAATTCCTGCCAATAGAGAGCTTTTTCTGCATGCTTCACTGGTTTACAGAGGGTCTTTGTGATTTTTGACATTTCTGTGATGGAACACTAAGTAGTATAAATTTGAGGTCATAAGGGAAAACAAAAATAAAATTTGCATGCAATTCCAGGTTGTTTTCATAGCTGGTGAATAAGCTCTGGCATTAGGATGTAGTTGTGATTCACTCAAGTAAAAGGTCATCAGCAGATCAAAATGAGAGCTAAATACCTTGACAAAAATACCTACCGTGGGTCATATTTTTTACTTCTTCAGTGAGCTTTACTTCAGGAAAGCATTATAATAGTCTCTAATATGTAACATTTCTGCAGTAAATGGGAGCC
Organism: Hylia prasina; assembly: GCA_013397195.1. Lineage (NCBI taxonomy): Eukaryota > Metazoa > Chordata > Aves > Passeriformes > Sylviidae > Hylia > Hylia prasina. Next base: position 254,565 of record VYXD01000210.1, read on the forward strand.
CTCTTGCTAGGGCTGTGAAGACTGACTTGCTGCTGAAATGTTCTGTAGTAGGGAGAACCCCAACAGTGTGGTTTTCTTAGCAAAATAGAAACACAATGAAAACACATGAAGGACTTTCCTAATTATTTGTATAATGATATAAAAAAATTAAGGTTTTATGGTAGCCTGTGGAGTTACTACTTCTGGTGTTCTGTAAATAAAATATTTTGACACAGTTGTGATGTGGGGTGTCAAAGCTGTCTGCTTCACATGGGCACTGTGTAATTACCCATCCTAATCGCAATTATGTAATCTAGTGTGTTGTTACAAGATTAGGATATCTATTTATGTAGCTGAATCCCTGAAACACTCAAAGCACCGAAAATTACTGTGGGGAAAAGAAGAAAACATAAACATTTGAAAACTCCATTTAGGAAGGGCCATTAGGGTTGGACGACATGCTGCCAAAATCAAGGGTATGTGCCGTCGGAGGGGAGGCAGCGCTCGTGGGCACAAAGCAGTGCCACGCCGGTGCCAGCCCTGCTCTTGTGCAAACCAGGCAGGCTCCTGCCTTGCAGGGAGCTGTACAGTCATTCTGCCTGTGCCTTTTGAGCCACCCAAACCCTGTCGTGCTCACGGGGCTCCAGTGGTTCACAGCTCTGCCCTGTGACTGCCCTGGAGTTGATCATCTCAGGGGGATGAAGCCTCAGCTTAGTCTGCTGCTGCCAAGGAGTGGCTCAGGCTGGCTGCAATATGAAGGCTTGGAGGTTACTCCTTCCTCTCTAATTGTCTGCCTCATCAAGGGAAGCTGTTCACTTCAGGTCAAAACTTGGTGCCATTTTCAAATTAAAGTTCATTGTTAAAGGCTCAAGTCAGATATTGCTTCTTCTGTGACAGTTTTTCAGTTGGAAGTGCAGTGACTTACTCTCTTGCTGCTTCCCTTGCCAGGTAGGGAGTGAATAGATTACCCAGGGTTCAGCCGTTCTGCTGGGAACAGAAGCTTCTTGCTCAAAGAGAGACTGGTTATTGTATGCCTCGACCCAGCCCATCATGTCAGGCTATTTCACTGAGTACAGAGGAGACGCATGGAGAGAATTCAACAAGGAAAAGTGTTTTGTGCTTTAGGGAGACAGCCCTATAGCAGGCTGGGAGAAGAAGCAAAAGAATTATTCACAGTGCTTATAACTCTGAGGGTCTCAGAAGAATAGAAGTCTTAGGCTGGAGGCTTTCATCATGAATGTGGATTTGAAAACAAGACCAGGTTTTTGACCTAACTTAAGCAATCCACACAGGAAAGATACCCTTGCAGAAGTGGTTAATGCAAGCAGAGGGGATGATTAAATGAGTTAGACCTTGTAAAAGGATCCGTTTATCGCGGCTGTGTACTGGGGGAGCTGCTATCCTCAGGAGGCTGGCAGGGGGATTTGCAGAGCCTTGCTTTGTAGGTCATGGCTTCCAATTTGTCTTAACTTGCTGCTGATTACAAGTTAGCAGTGAATCTCCCTGAATTAGCTGTCTGAAATGAACTTGTTACCTCAGTTTGCTCCAGCAGGTTCAGCATTTTGCAGTTTAAGAGTTGCCATCACAGTGGCCATCTCCCCAGCGGACTCAGCAGACAGCTGGAGACACAAAACCCTGTTTGTCTCTTCTGGGGTTGGGTCCCCAGAGACATTAATGGTATCCCTGGCTCCACAAGAGATCTTTCGGGTGACTGTAGAAAATGACTTTGTTTCACAGTGCTCCAGGTCTGTCAAAGGGGACTGTGGTGCATACTCTTTTACAAACCATCGAGCTCTGTTGAAGAATAGTGCCATGGGAGAAACACGAAGGTAGTGGGGAGGGATTCCTGGAGTGCAGAGACAGTGCACAGGTCACACTGTATGACATGCCTTTTTAGTGTATTTTTTAGCATTTTTTTATATCTGGTCCCCAGCACCAGCCACTTGTGAAATGCCCTGACAAAGAACATGTTCCCCATGGATGCGGAGGGGGTGGGAGGCTAACAACTTCTCTCAAAGTCATCAGTACCTCATCATCAATGCCAGAGCCCATGCATCCAGAGCAAAAAGTGGTTCCTTGGAAACACAAGAGAGGTGACCAACAAGAATATTGGCAATAGCAGATCTCTTGTCCAGAGCTCTTTTGTTCTTTCATTTTTTTGTTGTTGTTGTTGTTTTGTTTTTTGTGGGTTTTTTTTAATGTACAGGATTTCACCTCTAAACCAAATACAACTATTCATTAATACCACTCAAGACTTGCTGTGGAGTTTTCAAATAAGACTATTGTGCTGAGTCAGATAGATGACACATCCTCCTTCTCATGTTACATTTGCCTAAAATAGAGATCTTTTTAGAAGCAGAATTCGTGGGCATCTTGTCTCATACTTGCATGGGGATGCCAAAAAACTACTTCTGAGGCCACAAAGTGATTTCACTGTAGATTCAAACATCTCCTGTTTTAGTAATATTTCTTATATGAGTGACTTATTTCAGGTGTTGAAAGGGTAGATAACAATGGTTTAGAGGAAGACTTTCCCAAAGGCTCCAATAGCGGTTTGGTACTTATCTCCCCAGTAGATTTTAATGGGAATTAAGCACCTACAAGTCATTTTTTTGCCTTAGAAAATCTTTCCTGCAGGCTATAGAAGAAGATTGGTAGCATTAAAAATGATGACATTTATCCAAGAAATGGCAAAAGGGAGCCCAATAACCCTGCACTTCACAGGTGCTTTTCATCAAAAAAGAAGCCCCGCATCTTCACAAATCCAAGATACAAATGTTGCTGTATCCTGACGTTTGACCAATGTGGTGAATTCTTTAAGACCTTGTATCAATGCTACATGCCAGCTAAAGGCACGAAGTGAGGTATGTGTGCTGCCTCATTTCTCACTGCAGTGTATTTTGACAGTGGAAGTCAGAGCTGTGATCCAAGCAAGCAGAGTGAAAATACGATATAGTCCGAAGCTTCTTATAATCTTAAGGAAAATATAAGTGGTGTGTAGGTTATCAGCATAGAAGATTCTGATGCCTCCTCCTCCCATTAGTCTCTGGGTGGGTTAGTGGTTAATTATAACCTGCCACTTGGGCTTTCCTCATGTGACTAGCAATGATTCCCCTATTCCTAGATTAATTAAAATGTTAAATAAGATCTGTCTCTTACACCAGTATCGGGGTAGCTTGTTATCATTCATCTTTGCCCTATAGTTATGGACATTTAGTAGGTTTTCAACCATCTCCACCAGGATTTAATCCCAGTCAGCTTCAGGTTTTTGGATGACTTTAAAGAAAGGCTGTAGCACACTTTTCTTCTGTTGACTATGTAATCCAACCAGAAGGAAAAGCTTGGTTTACTCCTCACCTACTGGTTTTGTATCCCAAATGAGTCCTGCATTCCTGCTAGCACTTCAGTATAGGCAGGTTTGTCGCTGGCATTTCTTGTTACAGTGTTGTCATTACAGGGCAGTGATCACTCTTTTCCCTTCTTTTTGCAGTAGGTTCTTTTGCTTTTTTGGATTCTCAGGTGACTCACCTCTCTACATATTTTAAAATAATTTCAATTAATATAGTAAATTTGTTAGCTAATTCCCATAACACATTGGCATTAAAAGTAAAAGCTGTGTTTTCTTTCCTATACTTACTTTTTTAAGTGCTGAGCAGCTCAAGCACTTGAATCCTAAATGAAGCCCTGTTCTTACTTTTTTACCAGACCTACTTTTCTGTTACTTAGTTCAGCTATCTTCTCATTTCCCACAACTTTCATGGCAGCACTAAGTCATTCTGGATTTTCTACTTTCTTGACTCGTCTGTGCTGCTTTTTCTCGTTTTGATCCTGTGTTGTTTCTGTCATGCTTGGGGTTTTTTTTAGCTGCTTGTTTTGTGGTGGAGCCACGCTGCCCTCCCCGTTCCCACAGACCAGGCTGGCTGAGTTGGTGGGAGAATCTGTCTACACAGAGCATATGTATAACAAATTTAGCTATTAATATATGATTGTATGACAGTTACTATTTCTGTACCACTTCCTTTTGGAGGAGTTGCATGTCAAAATCTGCACATTACCAGAACTCTCTCTAATTTCACTTTTCTTGTGATTCAGTGGCAATAGCATGTGCTCTTTTATTTGGCCGCCACAGGAGAATGGTAATAGATTTTCCTTGAAACCATTTTCCCTCATCATTTCCCATTACAGCAGGATACTTGGCCTTATAAGGATTTTCTCATACCCTTCTGCTGAAACAGTTTCTTGTACTGCAAAAGTGGTGTAACAGAGCTACATTTGCCTTGAAACTGTCTGAAGAATTTCATACTGGTTTTTTTAAGTCTAAACTGCATTTTAAATACAAAGAAAAACGTGGGAGGAGGCAGAGGAAGGTGTTTTTTTTTTTTCTGTGATCCCAAATGGACATTCCTCTGTTGTCTCACACTCCAATATTTTGGATGTTCTAAAACGTTTTGAGTTGAAATGCACACATTAAAGCTGGTTTCCCCTGAGAACTGTAGCAATCATGTACTGGTTGTTTTGAAAATGGAGGATTGCAGTAAAAACTAATTCCACCCTGTGATGCCTTAGCAGTGCTTTGAAATTCTGCTGGTGTAAGAAATGATGTACTGGTGAGATTTAAGAGCAGAAAGATGCAAGCACCTAGGAATACAAATAAAAGTATTTCTGACTTCACCTTAATAATTACGATCAAAAATATATCCTGGCATTGATAACGAAAGCAAAAGAGCAGCTGACAGAAGTCAGCTGGAAGGCACAAGGATTAGCTGGTGACATTCTGATCTGTACAATTATGTGGATGCTATTAACATTTAAATAGTTTAAAAATCAGCTCACTGAAATATGGAATTGTGTGCTTCAACTGAAAAAATGCTGTCATTCTACCTGACTCAGTGATAATTGCCTAGTAAGTGCTAAATGTAGTGAAATTGCAGCAGAGGCTCAGAAATGCAGTCTAGGATCCAGGGATGGGAATGAAAGCAACATTCATCTTAAAACAAATTCAAAATAGCACTGAGTTTAAAGAAAGAAAGAAGGAAAAAAAACCCCAAAAGCCACCAAACCAGAAAACAAGCTTTTAAAATGCCAAGTTTGATGCAACCAGAAAAGAAAATAAGTGGTGGTGGATTTCAACTGAAGGAATCAGGGATAAAATCTTCATTTGTGAGTATAGCTGTTTCCCCCCTGTCACACACTCATGCATACACGTGTGTCTGCTCATACGCATGCTGGACCCAAAGGGTCTTTCCCCCACCAGTTCTCAGACAGTGTCTGTGCAGATGCTTGAGTCTGCCTGTGTAAAAGCAAATTTGCTGCATAAATCACAGTTCTGTTTGGCAACAAGTCACTGCTGTTAGCACCTTTGAAAACTCACTTCTTCCCTCTACATCTTTGCTCCTCACGTTTGGCTGTGCCTGGCTTACTGAAGCTGATCTGCCTGGCTGGGATGGTCCCTTGAAGTTGGGCTGCCCTCTCTGTGCAGTCAGAACACAGCCCTGCAGAGCTTGTCCCTCCCAGTGGCTTTGCATCTATGCTGAGCCTCCTCCTAGCACAGAAAGGCTCATTTTCTCCAGGGACCAGCTGCAGGAGAAGTGCAGCTGGAGATCACAAGATGTGGAGATAATCCAGAGAGTTTCACAGGAATGCAGGAGGTGGGACCCTCTCCAGAATAATTTATAGCCCAGTGACAGGGCACACTCCCTGTGCTGCTTGGGTTTGGTGCAGCTCAGAGGACCAGGCAGGACACAGCAGAAGGCAGCATTTGCACATTCAGGCTGACTGAGGAATTGCTGTAGGGATCCTAGCAGGATGAAGAGCAGCACTTTTTTCTTCCTTAATAAGAAAGGAAGCATGTATGGGCAGCTGTAACTGTTGCTGTTTCAGAGCTGTAAGTCTCTGTCAGCTTCAGTGCGTGGTGCATTCCTCATACAGTTAATGCAGCAGCACCTGGGAGAAAATATGGTCAAAGTCACCTGCAGGCTCAGCCAAAATAAGCTGAATCAAGAACCATCTTGCTGTCACCCCAGCAGCTGCCTCAGTGTGATGAGAACACCTTGGTAGGAAGCTGCTTCAGAGAAACTGTCATGTCAGTGTGCTTGGAGATGTGTCTGGATTCGGAGTGCATCTCCCTAAATCCATTGGCTCTATTTAGAGTATTTTGCTTGAACATGCATGCCAGCTCTTTAGAAAAGCTTGCTTTTTTACTGTCATATTTCTACAGGGTTCATCTTATTTGGAAGGGCGGGGGATGTTTGTTACTTCCATCTTTCACTCCAGACAGAGAAGAAGAAAGGTTTTGACTTCAGAATGAGAAGTTTGCTGGTAGTAGTCTCTCTGCTACCACCACTGCAGGCTCAGAAAAAACAGAGTAAAACCGGGATATTACTTGAGCAATACAGCAATTCAGGATTTTGCATGTAATTCTATTAATGATGTATGAGCCACAATAAATGCCAGCCTTCTCTCCTAGAGCTACATTTATTTTGCAAAACAATAGGATGGGAAGATGTTTAGCTTCATTTTTGTAAATATACTTAGCAGACATGACTGATTACACACAGGGAGCAGAACAGATATGTTAAAAAAATGATATAGTCATTTTTCTGCCTATAGCCACATTTCAAAACCACAAAGGATTATTTGTAGATCACTGAGAAGTATTAAATGAGTTCACTGAATATTCTGTTAATATGCAGAGATGCAAAAACAAAAGATGCAAAGGTAAGATTTTTTTTTCATCTTTACTTTTTCATCAGAGAATACCACATAGAAGACACTAAAAAAAAAAATCACTTCTTGCAGGGTAGGGGAGGAATTAGAACTGACCCAGAGGGTTAGAAGAAATTTTAGATAAAACAGGAGAATCTTCTCTTTCTTGCTTATAGCAATAGGCATTGACTACTTCGAGCAGGCTGCCAGGACTGGGGAGCTCCAGTACAGAGGCTCTCCTGTGAAAGTTACCTCAGCAGCAGGTCCTCACAGGCCAGGAAATCCTTGATCCACATTCAGTGGATGTATTTGTGCTGGGGACAGTGCATCAGCTCTCTGCCAGTGCCAGTGGAGATGCAAGGTGTGCTTTGTTACGCAGCCTGGCACAGATGGGAAGATCCTGTGATCTTCACACGTGTCCTGTATTTCTCCATATCTGGGAAGGCTGAATTGTACTGCTGGCTTTGTCAAGAAATTTCATAGTGATTAATATGTGACCAGCTCTTAAAAGGTAATGGAAACTTGTTGTGGTATCTTCCCTATTCAACTCCTACCACACACATCTGAACTTATTTTCTTCCTGATTGGCCTTAAAGGTGTGTAATCATGCGAAACTTAAACTGTTGACAGCACAGTTTTAATTCTTAACAGCCAGCTAACAGACAGTTCTCCTGCAGCAGGAGCAGAGTGCAGGTTCCCACTGTCCCCTGGCTTTAATAGATGCACTGCTATCTCAGTTTCATTAGTCGTCTCACCTCTGAGCACAGCACTGAAATGTTATCAGCTTTTCTCTTGGTCTTTCATATTCCTGCCATGCTCGTGTGCGGCTGGAAGCGAGCTGGCTGTATCCTTGTAAAGCTGAGGATACACCTGTACCATGTGATGTGGCTCAGTACGTAAGTGCTCTGCTGGCTCTCAAAAAGGATCTTGTTTGGATCGTGTGGAGATAAGCATGGGCTAATTTACCTTGCTTGTGAGTTACCCCAGTTCAGCAGCAGTGTGCTTGAGCCATCTTCCATGGCTTTAGACCTGGGTTCAACTTTGATAGACTTGGGCTCTGCTGCTCCAGTACAAAGAGAGGATGTTCTGCAGGGACAGATTCTGCATCACTGCCATTCATACCTGTAGCAGGAACAGTTTCATGCTTTCTTGTGACAGTAAACAATCCATGTGTCAGAGCTCAGCAGCGTAAGAGCCAGGACAGGACAGGAGTCGAGTGCTCCTGTTGTAGCTCAAGTGGAGCTGCCTGGTGCCCTGAAGATTTTTTTTTTTAGTGTTTGCATTAACTACTATTTCTTTATTTCTTTGCTTATTTTTCAACCGCAAAATACCAACAATGTCTTTTATTTTATTTTTTCTTTTATTTTCTTTTATAGCACCTTAAGTGCCTCTAGCTCTTTGACTTTTGACATATATCTATCATCGGGCAGGTTGGTTTAGGTCTGCCTGCATTTAGCCCAATGCATAAAGAGAAATATAACTGCTGATCTCATTTTGAAATGTTACTAAGAGGGAAAATGAAATTACTGCAGGTCATTTTGAAGCAGGAGCAGAGCAGGGTTTGTACTCAGAAGTAATGCTTCAGTGTTACTGGGGGGAAGTGAACTGTTGACAAAACCAACAATGAGAAGGAGACCTTTGCTGCCTTTAGCAGCACCCTGTCTGTGCTGAACTGTCTGCACTGACCTGCACTGTCCAGCCTCTCCAGTGACAGGAATCACTGTGTTCATAAAGTGTTCTGGGCAGCCTGAGCTTTGTTTTGGAGATTGATCTTTGAGATACGTCGATTATCAATATTTAAAAGGGCTCAGTTAGAAGTTCAAGCATATTACAGAGTGCAGCTAATAAGAGCCATGGTGTGAAACACAACAGCACTTTGGTGGTGACACTGTTACGGCATCACAGTTAATGACCAAAATATTAAAGAACTTATTGAAGTTCAATCATCAATCAAGGTAAATTGATTCTTCTGGCAAAGAATGCAAGTGTGTTCTTTTGATACTGTGTGAATACCAACCAACTACCCAGGCTTAGCTCACACTCATTTCTATGGTTATCAATTTATGAACAGCTGTGTGAGCCATGGTGAAAAGAAGGGGGGAGTAGCAATAATTAACATTCCATTTTACTAATTACTGGTTGAAGTTGTCACCATAATCCTGATTGCTAGATTTTTGCTCAGAGTGTTCCTTCCTCCTTTTTGCATGTTGTCTCCATCATTGTCTCTGTTGAACCTGGGGCTAATTTCAACAGAAGAAGTTGGAGAGGGGATGAGCAGTTTTAAGTCTTTCTGCAATCAGTGTTTCCTTCAGACGCTAAATGTGTGTGAAAGTGAGACTAAGAGTCTGTCTTGGTCAAAGTTGCCATTATAATCAAGATATCAGTGGAGCAGAGGCTTGTTTCCCTGCTGTCAGGAGGTCATCAGTGCCTCTTCAGATCCTGCTCTGGTTCTCTTTAACCTTTCTCATGCAGTTTGCTCTGTTGGACCCTGCACTCAAAGGTCTCACACAACTTCTTCTCTCCTGTAGTTTGTTTCTTTTACCTTCCTAAAAAGTTACTGTTCTTTGGCCATGCCAGTACAATCAGTCTTTCTTTGTTCACTGGTGTAGATCTTGCCTGTAGCTGTGGTGTCCTGGGCACAGAGATTACCTGACGTCCCTCAGAGGGTTCCTTGCCACGGATGTTTTGTTGGTCTCCAGTGGGGGCAACAGGGTCAGAGTGTCCTCTCACCTGAGCCATTGCAGAGGCCTGATGGGCATTAATGATAAACACTCAGCTCCTCTCATGTGACTTAGACAAATGTTGCTTTACGCTCTTGTAATGACAACCAAGAAGAAGCCACTCCTGAAATCCTGCCAGGACTGATGATATAAAACCCAAAACTGCTGAAGAAAGAATGGCATTTGTTACATTTCATTAAAAACGCCCTCATTAAACATATTCTGTGAAAGACCAAACTGTCAGAAATAGACCTAGATTGATAATTGATTTTTCCTGTGTGGACTGCTCTCCATCCCAGTCTTCGAAGGCACCTCATTCATGTGAAGTGCATGTTGAGTATATGTAGGAGCTGTAGAGGATGGGGGCAGAAGAGCTAAGTTGTTGCTGGGAAAGGAGGAAACACAAATGAGAGTGAGAGGTCAGCAATTCTTCCTAGGAGTACAGATTTTATTTAGGAGATGATTCTTGTCCTTTGTTACACTGCCCAAAGTTACCCTAAAGACAAATGCAGTAACAAATGTTTCACATGCCCACATTTTTTTCTGACAATGAGGAATGCAGGCCCTGACTACAGTATGGGGTATGTAAAAGGGCACAAAAGGTAATCTGCAAATGAAAACATATTCAATGCAAGAAAAGACTTGAAGCTCTGTGTGCTGCACTTAGCAGAAAGAGGAGCAAGAGGTGAAATATTTGTGGAGTATGAGTACCTAAAGTGAGAAAAGGTGCTAGCTGCAAGGAATGGCTGTTTAATCTATCAGACAGAGCCAGAACAAGAATCAATAACGGTAAGCTGAAACCAGAGAAAGTGAAGCAGAAATAAGGCTCAGATCTCCAGCAGTGAGGCTGATTTGCCACTGGAAGTATTGGCTTTTCTCTCTTGATGTTACCTGATGCTGAACACATTTCTGCAAGACCTTTCAGTCCAGCATACGTGGAAATAGAGCACAAGGCAAGTGTGAGGGGCTGCTGCATGAAATTTGCCATGGCAGGTCAGGCAAGGTGACCAAATACTCTTTCTGGTCTTATAATTTTTACCTGAAAATATAACAGGTAATTTCTGGATTAACTTAGCTTTGTGCTTCTTGTTAGATCTTCTCCTTGAAAGCAGCAAAGAACTGGTTTTCACTTGGGTTATTTTGAAGTGTCAACGAAATTAAATTTGTGCTTATCAGTAAGTAACGTCTGATGGGGTGGCATGGAGAAAAACCAGAAAGCAATCATACAAATTAGCAGCAAATCTTCCTTTCCATCTTTGCAGGCACACTGCTTCGATCCCAAGGTTAACTAGGTCCTTCCATCTTGCAGTTTCATCTCTGCATCAGATGGCAAATTCCTCAACAGTAAAAGTGTAGGTCCCTGCTCTGGGGTCCCAGAAAGATGGTAGCAGTGCTAAAACTTCACGCTGCTGGATCAGTGTGTCTCGAGTCTTAACGGGATATCTGGAGTGGATGTTCCTATTTCAGGTGAGAGTGAGCCATGGAACTGGCTCAGCAGTGGTCCTGGGAGGTCACTGTAAAACAAAGTGTGTAGTGCTGGTTTGGGACTTCCCAGTAAAGTCAGAGTAAAAGAAACGGCTGAGTTTTAAGACCATGTTCTGTCAGAGATTGACCACTTACAACAAACCTCTATCCTCATCCTATTGACATGGAACATAACTGAAAACAGTTCATTCAGGAAAGGATAGTAGAGATAGATGGGATACATGGATGCAGGGCTCACATGTCACCATTTTCCCAGAAAATGAATCTTTCTCAAGGTTACTGGAGAGAAATTGGCAGCCCGGAGAGTGGGAAATGGTGTAGCTGCAATGTTGCAGCTGGTAAAAAATGCTGTCAGGTTTCCCCAACTGTCAGTTAGGAAGAAGAGAAAACAGCACAGAGCTGCCAGCACATCTGGCATAGACTAAAGGTTTAACTAAAGGATCCATTCTCCAGCTTGGCTGGTTACACACTAGCCTAGAACAAACTCTGTGGAAAACCTGACAGGTAGCAGATGGTGCAGGCAATCTAACTTTGCTCGTTGGCTCCTACCAGTCATGCTCCAGTTAGCAAAAGCACCACTGCTCACCTGAGTTAGGTGGCCTGTAGGAGCATTGCTGTGGGCCAAGCTAAGCCTGTGCCAGCAGGGTTGTTCTCAGGTTATTTGACACTGGCTGCCTTGTTTGGCATGTCAGTAACCTCAGTTGTCAGGTATGGATTTTGATATGTCCCTTTTTCCTCTGGTAACGGCTCATAACTACCATGTCACTGTTCCATTTTTAGGTAAAGAGCACAAAGCTCACCCTTTCTCCTGCAATCATTACTCACTATTGGGTTATTTCCATCAAATTATTGTATGTGTCCTATTACTTCTATCTATAGCTAAAATAACACAGAAAGACGTTAAGGTCATTTTCATGCTTAGTGGAACTAAGATCCAGAGCCCAAGTGGTCCCATGATATGAACTTGCCAGAGTGTTTCAGGTCAGTTGACCCTGCTCAGGCAGGAGGAGTATCTGCTGCACTGAGCAGGAAACAGCTAGTTAAGAATAAATGGAGCACTCAGAGATGGGAAGCAGAAATATTCCACCTCTTATTATCACCATCTGCTTTTTTCCCATTGTGGCCTGTGGCATACTTCACTTCAACCTAATGCCAGCTCTTCCCAGAGGGGTTTAGATGAAACATGAAAATCCTTTCTTACAAATACTGTGTTTGTAAAGTTGCCTGACCATAAGTCTTTGTCCTTTTCCCCCAAGGTGAAAACCAAAACAAAATTACAAAAACAAGTTGTGGGGACCCTATTACTTTCTACCTCTGTCTGCATTTCCATAATGACTTAATGCTTTCTGGTAATCAGATGCGGCGAATGTAGTTTTGGGGGGAATGGTGATGGTTGCACTCATGGTGATACTTTCTCCCTCATTGCTGGCATCACAATCAGCTTATCTGTGCTCAGTCATTGGGGTGGTGTAGCTGCTGAGTTACTTCAGCTTGGTGCCTGGTTAGACTCCTTATCTCTAGAAAGATGTTTCAAGATGTTACCAAACCAGTCCAGTCAATTGTGTTCCCATCCAGTCTGTTCCCATTGAGGAGAACGTGGGAAGCAAACTGGCAGCTATGGCCGTTTCCACCTTCTGAGCTGAGGTATCTTTGAGACTCTTGTGGACTTCAGGCCTGTGGGGGCCATCTGGCCCAGTCTGCTTGTCATTATGAGTTCTTCTTTCAGTTGGTGCCTTGCCTACCTCTTCCCTCCTCTCCTTACTTCTCCCATGTAAAAAGATAACAGTTCAGTGGCACATTTCCTCATTAGTGCAAATTTCTGTGTTGGCTGAATTGTGTGCAGTGTTAAAATCTGGGCTATGGTTGTCAAAGCCTGGATGCTTAGAAAATAATGACTTTTTACAGAGCCATGTGCAGCTCAAGCAAAATTTGAAAAAGAAAGTCTGTCAGTAAAGACAGCACACACTTAACTGACTTTTTGTTTAATACATTTTAGAGAGCCATGCTTGCAAATATCTACTGTAACCACAGCCCCCAGCTTCCTTATGAGCCTGCATAGTGGGCAGTAGTTTCCCTGGGCATTTGAGGATATGCTCCATGGGGAGAAGGCAGCAGCTTTGTTGTAGACACACAGCAGCAGTGTGTGGAAGCTGAGTTAGGCAGTAACATGTCCTAAACCCCTGTTCATAAAGAGCTGTGCATTGCTCAGGACTGGCAGTCCTGCCCACTCTTTTTGGATGTGCAGGGGTTAATAAGCTGCATGTGCTGCTTCAGCACAGCAGCTTTTCCTCTCCTGCCCTGTGAATTCTTCAGGCTTTCTCTATGTCTTCACTGCAGTTCATAAGCTCTCTCTGCCAGAGATGCTTTGGAGCACCTTCAGCTTAAAAAAAAAGAGTTGTCAGGAATATTTTTAAATGTAGACAGCCAGTCTCTTAGAAGTACTCAAATACAGATTGTTAAATGAAGGATTCAACTAGAATGCTTTGAGATAGTTTTCTAGGAAAGCTGTGAGAGTTTGCAGCCTTCTCTCTAACTCCAAGATACATATTTATTTGACTTCAGAATCCCTTCAAAATTTCTACTTAGTACCTTGTACTAGGTGATTTTTCTACTTGAAAACAGTGCAGGTAATTAGTCATAAATATGCAGTCACTGGCCAGTTTCCATGGGTAGATACATACCGCTGAAATACAATCTGTGAATTTTGAGATTGCTGTAGGTGATATAGAACATTCAAAATTAATGTCCTCAAATGAGTATCCCATGGGAGATTATGGTAATACTGATGCCTTCTTAAAACTCAGGATTGTTGAAAACACACATGAAATAATGGGTAATAAGAATTCATATAATCATCTCTGAAAAGTTAAACATGAATCAGCAAGAACTGATTGCTTTAAAAGACAGGAGTTTAATGATCCAAAGAGCAGCAATAGTAGTACTGCTCTGTTCCTCAGTATGTAGCCCTGCAGAAAGAATTACCATGATGCCATATAACAAAAACGTTGGAAAATCTAATACAACTGTTAAAAACACTAATATCAAGAGGTTTTTGATGATTATGAAAGGAATTGCACCAGATTCCTGCTAGTGCAGTAAGTCCCTCTATAGTACAATAAATGAAACTGTGTGAACTGTGAAGCCTTAGGATTGCAGTTTCATAGAAAGAGGTGCATGCCATGCCTCCTACTACATTATGTATTCCCCCCAAGAGTGCTTCCTTCTTGATGAGTTTCAGGGTTTCAGGTATGGATGAGCTGTTACATTTGCAAAAAGTCATTGCCTACAATCAGGTATCATTCCAAGAGCTAAGTCTTAGTAATTAGGAAAGGGAGCAAAGCACTTGCTGTGTTGCTGTGCTGTGAACTGGTATGAGGCAAATTGAAACAGGACAGTGTGGGTTTTGGACTGTGTGTACATGGGGCAGCTGCAGGTAGTGTCACAAGTGAATGTGTCTGTTACCACGTGATAATCTTCCTCTTCAAAGTGTTTTATGCTGTGCTTCTGGGAGTGTTACTTTTGCTGGCTTGGAGGTTTGTGTGGGCAACTATTCCCATACAACCAGTTGTTGCAGATGCCAATCCTTTGCAAAGACAGCCAGCTAGGGCAGATCCCTGTGCTCTTCATTTGGTTTTAGTACTTGTGCACACCCCCAGCATGGCCAAGATGGGGTCTTGTGCTCACTTGCAGCGGGCTGGGCTTAGTCTTTGGTCACCAGCAGCCATCCCATGACAGGGCTGTGAGGCTTCCTGCAGGGCTGGACACTGACTTACTCCAAGGTCCCCAGCCACTATTTGGGAGCTGCATAAAAGAGCTTGTTTAGGTGAGGTGTCTGTCAAAGAGGCATTCGATGTCCAATCTGTCTGTCTCTTTACAGGGTGGCTTAACTCAGAGAATGCCACCTATGGAGAGGGGTATCATTCAGAGTGAAATTACAGACAACTGGCACTATGCCTGTCCTCATAAATCCCTAATAATTGTGACAAATAGCTGAAGCACCACAGGCTTGCAGTGCTCTGCCAGCTGCCCTGCCAGCCCAGCAGCAGTGACAGGGCCAGCAGCATGTGAGGCAGTGGCAGTGTGGCCCTGTCCCAGGGCTGCGAGGACTTGCTGCTGTCACCCAAGCTGGGGTTTTTACTGTTTTCTGTCAGACACACAGGATCAGATCTGGTGAAAGCAGCCCAAATGGCAACAATTGTTTCCTGCTTCCCGATTTGTTCATATTGATTACAGACCCCAGTGGAAACCCGCAGCTGAAATAGCACAGTTTGCTGCTGGTTTCACTGCATCAGCAGAATCCTGTGATTTTAGTAGTGTGAGATCAGAAGGGAGATTAGGTCATCTATCCCAGTGTCTTCAGACAGTCACCAGATAGTCCTGTGATATACACAGGCCTCTTCTTGTGCAGGAACCTATCCCAGCAGAATGGAAGGCTCAGGGGAGCTGCTCATACCAAGGTTCCTATGAAGCAAGGGGGGTATTTGCAAGGGGCTCATGCCATCCCTGCAAGCTGCACTGGGCTGCTCTGCTGGGGAAGCAGCCCTTCCTCTCCCACAGGCTCCATCTGCTTTTTTCCCCAGAGATTTGTTGTTATTTCTGATTCCTTAGCTTCCTGCAGGTTTCATGGGATCATTCCTGATGCCCTCCCAACTACTCCCAGCCCCATGATATAGCTATGGCTACTCTCTGCTGCTTCAGGGAAAGTTGGGAAGGAAGCAGAATGTTGGGCACACTACAGATAAAATTCCTCCCTGAGCAAAGTAAGCAGCTCTTGGAAGCCCTGGGCTACAGGAATTGATGAGAAGCCTCTGGCCCCCTCAGTGACACGAGTGCTGTGTTGGCTTCACAGCCCAGGTGGCCCAGGAGCCCAAACTTCTACTCATGTCCACTAGGGGTGCAGCTTCTCTAGCAGTGAAGGAACCTTTTATAATTTTTTCAAATCTGTTCTGAAGAATCCCAAGCAGCAGTGAATCCATTATCTTTCCTGGTGATGACTCAGTTTTGACTCAGCTTTCTGAGGAGGATTTGATGCCTGTCCCCAGGGTGTCACATGGTTCTGGGGATGGAGGGCAGCAGCAGAGCCACACCAGTGCCTGGACAGCCATGGAGTTGGCCCAGCAACCTGTGAAGGGTCATGGGCCATGGCTGTGTGGTGGAAGGAGATGCAGTCTCTGTGATACATTTTCCTTTCATGTACTCATATTTGACTCCAATTTTAGCAGCTGGTAAAATATAGGCTAAAAGAACATTATGATGTTCTGTCCCAGTATATTGTTCCTCTCCTTTAGATGTTGCATTGAACTGGTTTACTCAGGAATTTCTTTTTTATTTCCAAAATAAAGATGTGAGATTCCTTTCATTTTAATATCTTTTTTTAAAAAGATATTAAAATATCTATGGGGCTGCCACATTGAGATCGATTCCTCTGGAAAGAGTGGTATTTAAAGCTAATCTTGCTTCAGTTTGTAAATTCCTTATTATGTGTGGTGCTTAGGTCTTGAATCGCTTTTCTTGGCCAGGGTGCTAAAAACTCTAGGGGAAGAACAGGAGTGTGAAAGGTGCAGCTGCATTTTAAACCGAAGTACTCATTTTGAAATATCTTCCTGTAGGGATGGGAATTTTTCTCCCCAAAACAAGTATTTGGTTTCAGGCTGGCTGGAGACACATCCTTGAGGAAATAAAAGGGAAAAAAAAAGAGAACTGTCTGCAGATTCATTTTTCCATTACTTGGAAGTCATCTTGTATATAATTTAGATGGGTCTTAACGAGGCATAAAGTCACTTTCAGAAAATTGATGACTCTTCGTTTGCTTCTCTAAAATGAGGGCCTGGAGCCTTCCCTTTGTTCCTTTGGTGGGATCATCAGATCTGATTGCAGAAACCCGATGAAGGAAGCTCTTAATCCAAGCACCAAGTAACCACAGCTCTGGCCTTCTCCTCTTTATTGATCTTGTGGCCGGGCCGCATTTCTATTTCAGTCTGGTATATACTCCATGTTTCCTTATCTCTAGTGAAACTCATCCCCGGCGTTTTTGGATTTGTTAACTCTTTAGTCACCTAACATTGTCTTAGAGGGTTCAGAGAGTCTGGGTGTACCGAGAGGCCTTTTGCCATCTCCAGGTCTGAATTTGCAGTCGTGTGGACAGAGCAAGACAAAAGGCACCCAGGGAGTTGGGGTGTGTGCTAATCACAGCATATTCATAGCCTCTACCTCGTTTTATCTTTTTCTCCCCTACTGCAAAGAATGGTGCTGGCACTGTCCTTGTAGCCATGTCATGTGAGTCCCTGCACTTGCCATGTTCATGACTACAGAGGATTTGCCTTGGCAGCCTGGCAGGTAGGTGAGCCCAAGGGATAGCCAGGGCCTCTGAGAGATGCTGCATGTAGTACATCCCCTGGCTCCTGATTTGCGAGTTCAAGCACACTGGAGATGCCGGCAGGTGTGAATTTTTCATGGCTCTGTCCTCCCTGTGCCCCAGCGTGCCACGAGCTGCAGTTTGCTGCTTCGTAGCAGGAAAGGTCAGGAACCTCATAAACAAGGTGAGTAGCAGAGTGGGGCGGGCACGGCCACCCAGGCTGCTGATTCCTCCTGACATTAGAGTGCTAATGAATGTTCTGTCATGGTCCCGTGAATATTGCAGGAAGCTTTCGCCTCCTGCCTCCCCTGCCATCGAGTTACCAAGGTTACCTGACGTGACTTTCCCGGGAGAGAGGAGCGATAGCTGCAGGTCGGCGAGCGGCTCTCGAGAGCATCCCGCCTGCACAGCGGCGTGGGGAGTGTGGCCAGTGCAGCCCTGCCATCCTCCCGCTCCCTTTGGCTGCTGCCATTCCCCTCACTCCCACCCCACACTGCCTAAGGAGTCATCAGTTTCATTTTATTTTAGAGTTTTTTGAGTAAGGATCATATTAATTTTGTTTTGCTTGCATAACCCGGACTGTTATCATCCGACTAATTACTCACATTTTCCTTCAGACAGCAAATGGGAGAGATAAAACTGCAGCAGGTTTATGTGATTTCTGCTTATCAAATTACTGTAATTATTTGAAGAATGGCTTAAAATTGTATGGAGTAATGAATTTAATTATGAGTTTGCAGCGATGCCTTGTGCTGCATGCAGCTTGCAAATGGGCAAGTTTACGAAGAGCTCTTCACAAAGCAGCAGCAGGCAGGATTGCAGCACGCTGCTGGGAAGAGCCTCCAGCACCTCCATACCTGGGGGGGTGTGGCACGCTTCGCAGGTTGGCTTGACAAATGTTCTCGTCGTTCACCTGATCAGCTCACTTAGTCCAATGCTAATACAAAGCAAGGCAAGACAAAGTGTTGGCAGCCACCTGGTTGTGGCATGCTGCAGCTGGTTGCCTTTGCTGATCTCCTCAGCCCCAGGGTGTGTGGGGGACCACCTCCCTTCCCACGTCTCCACACCCCCACGTTCAGGAGATCAGCCTTGTGGGGAGCTGTCAGGGAAGGCAGCTCATGCACTGCTGACAAACCTGTCCCACCAGAGCCACAGCCTGTTGCAACCTGCTCCAAACATTCAGAGTAGTGTTTGCCACCTCTCCACTCCACACCAGAAAGAGCACATCTTTTTCAGCACAGCTGGGAGGTGCACGGCGACCTGCCTGACTCCTTGGAGCTGTGGAGCACATTCTCTGCTCCCAGGATGTCCCAAAACCCTCCAAGGCAATTAATCTTCCCCACCTGCTTGTACTTTTCTTTACACCCCTGCTTAGTTCCAGGTGCTCTAGAAATGTGTGTACTGCACTCTGCCAAAGGGCTCCAGCCCCTCCTGAGTTTGGCAAACAGGGACATGGCAGCTCTCCATCCTCACATCCATAGTGCCAGTTAAACAGCTCCACATTCCTGTGGGCTGCTCCCTGCCTCTTGTGCCTGGATGTGGAAACTTTGTGTTTCCTGTTAGTTGAGGTAGTGACAATATATGAGATTTCAGTCTTTGGTCTGTTGACTAAAATACAGAGAGCAATGAGATGATTGTAGGAATGGTGAGATCTACAGGCAGATGGTTTGGACTGGACAATGTTTTTAATGCCTTTTTTCATTACATGCTGCTGCTATTTGATGCAGCTAAGTGCACAAGTGCTAAGTAAGTGAATAAATAGCTAGAAAGGCTAGTCCAGAAAGGTGCAAATGCAGGTGAAATCCAGATGTCTTTCAGAGCAAGACCATTTAAAAAACAAGAATGTATTCCTGAGAGACAGCCCAGTAAAAGTGGACCACAGTGATATTCCCAACTAAACTACTGTGGAGATAGACATAGGGCCAATAGAGTGAAGAGATTCGAGCTAGATACAGCGAGGCAGTGGAACAATACGACCCCAGAGGATTGAAACTGGGTGTATAGGAAGTAGAAAAACTGCTGGAACTTCAGATCTCTGCTGAGATTTTAGTTGATTCAATAAGGATTGTTGTTTCATCTGCTACAACCTGACTATCATCTTGTTCTGTGTGGCATCCTTCATAACAGGGTTGATAGTTGAGGCTTAATTACTTAAAATATCACATATGAAAGGTATAAGAATAAATGGCCAGGGGTCATCAAATGTTTGAAACCTTTGCAAGGACAAGATGGCTTAGAGATAATGCTCATAAATGGTTCTTGGTCTACAGTGCCATGATTACACTGTTAATTTTGGGAGATTTTAAATGAAAATAAAGGTAGCTACCTTAAGAGGTTACCAAATTTTCTAAGCGTAAGCCTGCCCTAATTTGAGATATAAGCAAAACCGGCCTTGCATGCAAAGACAAGAAGGCATTAGCAGTCAAAATCCTTGTCTTTCTTGACACATGAATAAGGGAGTTTGTGTGCAGGATGGAGTTATACATGATATTATGTCTGTCCAAATGCAAGGTCAAAGCAGATTCTAAATGGTATTGACTTTTCAAAGAGCTTGTCACAAGGCAAACCTGAATTCTGCATAATCCCTGCAGTTTTATGTAAGTGAGGAAGAAGTACAATGAGGGCGCCAAGAAGAAATGTTGTTGAAGCCATAAACCAGGTGCAATTTTTGGCAGTCTTTCCATAAACCTGCTTAAGGCAGGAAGAAAGAAAAGCCCGCTTTCATTTGGAAAACTCGTAAAGATTTGTGCAACGAAAGCTGCAATTGTGAGTGTGTTGATGGTGGTCATAAATACAGCTGAGTGAGAGGAGATTGCAGGGTGTAGCTGCTTGCCCTGAGTCTGGCTGGCTGTGGCTCTCAGGCTGACCTCTAACCTTGGCCAGCCCCTGTGTGTGTCTCCAAGGAGAGTGTGTTTTCTCCTTCCCATACTGATGTGAACTGTTTCCACGGTTCAGTGTGTGGCACAAGGGGAAGAGAATGCGTTAAGCACCAGAGTGTGAGATTTCATTACCCTTAGTGTTTTTTGCCTTTATAGCTACAAATGTTATTAAATACCATAAAATTGACCAGGTTTCTTTAAGTTCAGCTGCAGCACTTTTCCCAATTTGTGCTTAGATGAAAAAAGAAGACAGCAAAGCTTGTCTATTAAAAAATGAGAAAATAAGAGTTATCTTAGATTCTTAAAAGAAGTTTGAAAACATGAAATAAAATTAGCAATAATATTTTGCACACAAAGCTGGCTTCAGGAAGGATCTGTATCAGAACAAATAATGGTGGATAATGTTCTCCTCTTAGTAATTTTTAAAGGTCACTTCATGATCAAAATCTACTTGCTAATTTAATTTCTGTTCTCAGTGTAAATGTAAGATGATGCTGTTACTCTGTTTGCAGGTGGTTTGCATGGGAGAATCAACCCTTTGTGCTTGATGTGTCACGGTTTGGGTCCAAAGCTTGTGCCTGTGGTGGCTGAGCTTCCCAGGCTGGTAGAACCCTATTTCCCAACCCAAGGTTTCTCAGGTGTTTTAATCAGAGGACTCTCTGACATTTCTGGGGAAAAAAAAAAAAAATACACCATCCAGTGTAATGTTGCCTCATGGTACCAAATAAAAATTGTATTTTTTATGAAACGTGCTTCATTTATTTTTCTGGTTTTGCTTGCTGCTTTGAGTGTGTGGGCAGGCAAACTGTTGATTTGCTGTTCTGTAACAAACTAGGGTTGTTCGTAAGCCACAAGTTGAGGGGGAGCTTTCTTGCTCTCCCTGCCTCACATTACCTTAGAGGTTTTCTCTCCGTAGCTCTTCCCATTATTTTAGGATGCATGTTTCTGTCACGAGGCATGGAATCAGTTATGTTGCTGAGCAGAGTTCAACAACGACGAGAGAAAGAGAAGAAACTTAGGAAATGAAATGTTTTGGAGAGTCGTATTAACTTTGTGTCAAGGATGCAACAGCCAATATGAAACTTGGGATTTTCAGCTCTCACATGGCAACATTCATGGCGTTTTCTGGGACATTCCCTTCCTACTTCGTCACGGGGAATGCATGGGTTCTGTAGAGATGCACTTGGGGTCTGCTGTTGGGGAGATGTGGTGAAAATTCCAATAGCTGTCTGTCTGTCTGCTGGAGAGCCTTGTTTGCATTGTGAAGCTTCAAGAGCAGTTAGGTCAGATTGCATGGGTTTGTGGTTTCCCTGCCATTTCTGTCTCCTAGAGAAACCCCATTCCTCCAGATGCTGAGCCGCAGGTCTGATCACGAGGAACTGAGCGTTGTGTGGAGAAGACTGGGACTGTGTTGGTTTCCATAGGTACGATGAGGCTCTGCTTTGTTTTCCCTCAGGCAGGTCATGGGTCTAAAAACCCGTCTGAAAGGAAAGTTGGTATTTTCCCAAGGAGTCTGAGGCCTCCGTGATCATCTCCGCCATCAGAGACTCCTTGTGCAGGGTGTCTCCTCCTGGCATTTTGTATTGTTGTTGGCTCAGTAAAAATGAGCAGCTGAGATTCAGCCAATTCCACTTCTGTCCTCTTGTCCCAGGCAAGCTTGAGGTGGGCACCCCATCAGCACTGAAAATCCCATCTATGTCTTTAGGGCTGCAGTAGAGTTTGCCCTGCAGAGTTTCCTGTTGATACGTTGAAAAGTGACACGTGGTCTTGTTCACTTGGTGCATGAAGGATGCCTAAGGCAGGAGTGCCAGCACTTTTCCTCTAGCTGAATTGTTCTGACACCTGTGGCCTATGCACTGTATAGTGAGCTGGGGAAATAAGGATTCACATTATTTTTATCTGCAAGGAGATACCTGCCTCTGACATCCTGTAGGAAAGACTTACAGCGGCCTCTGCTTACAGAGAGTTTTCTTTTTTGTTAGTGGTTGCAGCTGGGAAAGCCATGCCTCATCTCTTGCTTGTAATTACATCAGTAGAGTGTCTTGGGAGAAGGTTAAATAGTCTTTTGTATATCAAATAAAGCCAGTGAACTTCACTGAAATCATTTAATGAAAACAGTCCTGATTATCTGTATATACTGCTGTGTGGTATTTTAAAAGAAGATCTTAAAGGGAAACGTGGAATTGTTTAAGGCCTCTAAAGACTATAGTGCAGAGGCTGTGCAGCAAAAGCCTTTATAATCTAGGATCTGAAGTAGGCTTTGAATCCAATTGTGTTTTTTGCTGTTGTAAAACATGAGAGATTTTGATACAGTAACTCGGATTTGATAGAAAATTTTCTTATTAACCATCCTTCATGCACATCAGATTTTAGAGACTGAGCTAAAGGGCTCTGCACATCAGGATGGAACTGACTCAAGGACAGAGCTATTAAGGTGTGTAATAATCAAGAGAGGAGAATTAATTGTCTTTAATTTGGCATAAATCCCAGGGACCATAACTTAGGTTATTAGGAATTCAGGGCCTACTTCCAATTAGTTATACCCAAGCATGCTCACATATCCAGCTCAGTAGTCTAATCGGCGAGTGTGTTAGCACAGCGATGGTTGACATGCTAATAAAGGACAGCACTGCCTGACCCCTCCGTGTGTGGTCACTGCCAGCTGGTGTTTGCCCAGCAGTAAATCAAACTGTGCCCGTTGCTTTATTGTTTCTGACACCTTGCAGTGAGCAGCTCAGTGCGTGTCAGCTGCTTGGGCAGTCTGTGTGGACAAAATCACCTGGGCCGTGCTGGAGCAGGTCAGAGAGGCTGCTGTGGCTTTTACATGCTTTTTTAGTCTTTGAGCTTCCTCCTAAGACATCTGCTCCAGCAAAGCCTGGGTGTCTGCCCTTTAGGTGTATGAAATGTAAATAGTGCAATTGTTATCTGTACCAGAAAATCTGGTCTAACCTGAGCTGGCTTTAAAGAAAGATGTAGCAATACTTTCCTGAGTTGGCAGCAGCAGCAAAAGCAGGCACTGCGACTGCATGGCTCCAAATGCAACACCTCCATGCTAAAAACGTGAGAGAGTATGGGGGACTGCTCAGCCATGGCCAGCCAGTCACCCCTGCACTGAGAGGGGCAGAGGGGCCACCTACTGTCCCAAAACAGGGCTGGCTACTTCATACACACCAGGAAAGGGAAAAAAAACCCACAGTAATATCACCCTTATTGTAAAGCTCTGTGTAAACATCTGAGGGTTTTAAGGAAATGTGGGCCTGAAGAGTCCTTAGACTTGCAAGCTCTTGCAAGGCAGGCTGTGTGTGGCTTCTATCAAAACACTGAAAAAGGGCTCACAGAAGCAGTTGTAGCTAGTGAGTACGTGAAGAGCAGAAGGAAAGACGGTTCAGAGCAAGGGAGACAAACCAATGTATGCATGCAATTTCCCCTGTAATCATTTTCTGAGACCTGCAACCCTGTGGAGCTTTAGCCCCTGTCTGTCAAATGCTGCCTGCCAGTCTGTCAGGAATGAAAGAATACTCAGATAGAACAAGAGCACATCATCCCCTTATAGCTGTTCTCAATTTATCCTGAACCTTGACTTTATTGCATGAGTAGATCCTGAGAAGTTCTCAGCGGCTACCTCCTCCCTACCCCCCTTCTGGGATTCCCCAAATCAAAAAGAATAAGAATTAAGGAAACATCAATAGCTACTCTGGAAACTGCTCCTTTCAGCCACTAATGTATGGAGCTAGTGCAGGGATCCTCCTAAAGAGAGCTGGAATGGCAATGCAGTTGCAAAATAGCAGGTTGTCTTTAAGACTTCAAGGCCAACAATCCTTCCATTTTCAAGAGGAGGAAAACCTTTTAAAAGCTTCCCTTAATTTAATTTTCCAGCACAGTGAAGCTGAAGCTTGCCAAATCCAGGTATCTGTATAGCTTTCTTGGTTTGTGTTTCACAGACACAGCATTTTGGGGGAAAAGGCAGGGACCATATTTAAAGAAAACACAAACATCCACCTGGCAAGTCAGAATTCCATGCCACTAAACTGGGCAGCCCTCCTCACTTGCCAGGGAAAAGCAGGGGAAGCCCACAATTTCTTCAGTAGTCATCTGATAAAATGAGCCTTTGACTACCAGTAAATATGTCTAAAGTTAGGGAATGCATTTTCCCTGAACAGTAAAGGAATTTCAGGTGATTTCCTGCATTTGGTTATATTAAGATGAGTAGCACAGGAGCCAAGAGATGCCATTTTTTTTTATCCACTTGGTCTTGATGTGATTTCACTACCAGTTTTCCATTTATCTGTTGTGTGCTCTTTAATTCATGAGGGCCTGCACTGGGGATTTGTTGAAAACCTTGGCTGAAATTGTCAGCCACTCCTTTTATTGCACATCTTTCTGAAAAGATGGGTGTTGTGGCAAAGCAGTAAATAGGATATTGAGCCTCTGCAACACTTGCTGCCTGTAAAAAGAAGAGTATGTCCTCTGTTAAACTCTGAGCAATTACATCATTGCAGCATTAAAATCCATCACTTGTCTGGCAACAATGTCTTACTTGTGTTTGCATGTAGTCATTAGTTTACTGTGGGTCTTTGGCTGTCGGCCTTTCTACATCCTACGGTCTCTGAAAGACTGTTAGGGTAACCAGAGTCTCCATCTAAAGTGATGTTGGAGACAGTGCAATTAATGGATTTTCTAGAAAGTGCTGGTTTAACATAAGACATAAAACTCATAATAAGAGAATATTTCCATCTTTAGCTCTGGTCAAGGGTTGCTGTGTTTTCCCTTGTGTAAAAAGTCAGTGCTCCACCAAGTTATTTTCTGGGATGGAGTATGTTAAAATTTCTGCATGGAAAGCAGTGATGCCAAATCACTGGTCTGTTTGGTGCTGAGGTTAAATTAAAGCTCTTTTTACAGTTCTTGAGTGATTTCCATGCTAGCAGACCCTCTGTGCCTGAGCTGGCTGCAGAACAAGTCCACTGAAACTTCACATTTATTGTTTCATTTGAAAATAGAATTTTTCTGAAAAAAAGGCACCAGAGAAACCTTATCAGCATCACAGAGCTACCTTATGTCAATATGTGAATATTTCTTAGAGATTTTTAAAGGTTACTTTCTTTCTGAATACCATAAAGAAATAATGCTTTGGACTGTAAATTTAATCTGTGTTTTACTGTATTGGCCTTTACTGGGACTGGTTCTATGTACTGTTTTTGCTAGCTATTTTATATGATTTATGAGCATTTGCTCAAAACACAGTTTGCTACAAGTAAGGAAATGGGAGAGAGAGCCATATGCTTGAGAATCTATTGATAAGGCAGGAAGGGATGGTGCTGGAGGAAAGATGTAGAGTAAGGGAAGAGGCAATATGGAGAGGCAGCAGGGTAGGCTGTTGAGCACCTGGGCTGATGCTTTTCAGCTTGTTGGCTGCAGAGGAGCCTTGCTTTTGTAAGAATTGTGTTCATTCTCCTTTCCCACACCCACACACCTTGATTGCGGGCTTTGGGATTCAGAGTCTCACGGCATCACAGAGCAACTCCATCCCATAGCTTGGCAATTTTGGAAGTTGACTCCAAAAAGTTTCATTTTAGTCCTTGAGATCAGAGAACAGAAAGGTGTTTCAGGAGGATATTCTTTGGGAGCAGAGGGAATCCTTGTTTTCATTTAAAGCTCTGACTGGTTGTGAATGCCAGGAGTATTTTTGTGCTTTCTCTCAGAACTCTCTAGCTCCTCCCAGCACAACTTTAAGTTTCCATTTCCAAGCTGGGCAGCTTTCCAGCCTGTAGCTCTGTATGGGACTGTTTTGACCCAAGTGCAGGACCCAGCACTTGGCCTTGTTGAACCTCATAGCATTGGCCTTGGCCAGTCAATCCATCCTATCCAGATCCCTCTCTAGAGCCCTCCTACCCTCCAGCAGATGGACGTTTCCACCTAGCCTGGTGTGGTCTGCAAACTGGCAGGGTGCCCTCAATCCCCGTGCTGTTTGCTGACTTCCAGTTACCTCGTACCTCAGGGGGATTTGTTTGGGGATCCTGGGGAGGGAGAAAGACAGACAAGAGGGAGGTCATTCTCTCCTTAAAAAGTCAGCAGTTGTTGCTCATCCATGTTGTCTGAATGCCTTCCTTTTTCAGTAGCTTAGATGTGTGGAAAAGCAAAATTTTCCCATGTTGGAACAATTGCTGGGAAAGAAGACTTTTTCAGCAGGACATTTTGTCAAAACACACAACTTGTTCACATGCTTAATCAAAGTTTTTGCTTGAGACTTGCTGGCCACTGATGCTCTGACAGGCTGCAATGTTCCCCAGAGAAGGAGAAGCCACTGGATTGACGATGCAACAGGCTGAAGAAACTAAGCAAATCAGATTTCAGCATGATCCAGCCCTTTCTGTAGGAGTTAAGTGACCAAAAATCTTGCATTCTGGCCTGTGAAGTGGAAAAGAACAGATTCAGTATTCCAGCTGAGTGGCAACAGGAATGCTTCGCTTTAATCTGAAACTTGATGTTAGAAGGCGTGGGAAAGCTCTGCTGTCAGATTAACTCCGTTCTCATGCACTTTTCCCTGCACTGAACTGCAACCAAACATACATGGATCAAAAGTCAAATGCTCTATTAATTTAACCACATGTTGGATTTAATGGCATATGGTAATGCATTATTGATTGCACATCTTAAAACTGAAAATCTTTATGCTAATAACACCTCACATCAGGGCAGGTAGTATGAAAAATGCAGTAGATTAATAAATGACTTTGACTACGAGTAAGTGCTGTTGCCATGCTTTTCCTTGTAAAGATTGAAGTTTTGGGTGTGTTTTAGTGGGGGTCTGTTTATATATTGTCACAAGGAAACATGCAGTAGCAATAGTTATGTTGTATTTCTCAGTATAAAATACTAAAAACCAACAGCGGTTTGAAAACAGTTCTACAGGCAGTTATATTCAACAGCTGGTACCAACAAATGGCACAGTCCAGCCTGAAAGCACAGCATGGTTGACTTCTACTGTTCCTTTACTATGGAGTCTTAATAGCTGGCTGCAAAACCCTTCTGAATTCATGCTTTTGAAGAACTTTTGTGAGTTTTTTCAATGCATACTTCCAACTGATGAGGGGGTTTTTTTGTAGTAGTTACTGAAAGAGCCTAGCCTTATTTATCAGCTGTTGGATATGACCCAGAAAACTCTATTTTTACCTACTTGAAATCATGCTGTAATTTTGAGGGAGGAAATTTTTTTTTTTTTCCCTTGCCAAACAAGGATTTTGAAAAGGATTCTTGATCAGCCAGGGAATCTTGCAGATATCTGTTATTTCTGTGCAAGCCCTTCCTCATCCACATTTTTGACATTTCTTCATGTAGTTTCTGCTGTGCTATACACTGAACCCTTAAATGACTCTCAGTGCCATACAATCTAAGTTCTTTTTAGTACTTTACTAACATGACCAACTAGCTTATCTGGTCTTTCAAGAAAATGATTGTTTTGATGTGTGTTCAGCTTTGAGTTGTTTGTGGACACTACTTGACACTTGTGGTAGAGTTGCAGGTTTGGAGCAGGAGGTCCAGGCTGTTTCTCACATCCTGAGGCTTTGTATCACCCTCTCCAGTACTTCCCTCACAGAGTACACTCTGTGAGGCTTTGTCATCAGCTTGGAGAAGCTCTGCCCTGTGGCACAGAGTTTGTTTTGTCTAAGCAGAGAAGCTTCTGCTATTATCTTCCTTCTGGAGTTTTTAAATTATTTTAGATATATTTGGTCTCTGTCTTGGAAAAACTTGAGATTATGACCAAGGCTGCCAGTGTGACTGTCATTATGAGGAAACCAGAATGGAAAGCCAGAAGAGGTAGCTGGGTTGACAGGATGTTGTGGTAGTAGGGATTTCGTAAATGCCACCTCTGACTGTTTCAATCTAATCTGATCAACCTGTAAATAATTGTTTTCTTCCAGAATGGGTTGAGGTCTCCTAGTTGGCAGCAGACTCCACAGCTGACACAATACAGGGCAGAAGTTGTTATTACTTGGGAAGATCCCTAAACAGTGAGAACTGCAACAATGGGTTGTGGGTGCATACCTTTAATTTGGCCAGGTTTGTGATTTACCTCTGCTCTGAGTCAGCTTTAGCAGCTGTTAATCATCTTTGCGTTGCCTCTGTCAAACACATGGGTATCTGTGAAGGAGAGGGAGGAGTTGCCTGTTCACCAGTGCCAGTGAACATGGCAGATGTGGGGTGCTCAGCCCTGGGAGGGGACAGGTTGCTGCAGTGACTGTGCATTACCTTAGCATTGCACACAGAGAGAAGCAGCACAGGGACTTGGCAGCAGCACAGCCTGATTCCTCATCAGAGCAAATTGGGAGGTGCTGCTTTGTCTTCCTCCTGGGAGCACCTGCCTCTGCAAAGCCATGCTGCTCCCCTCTGAGATACATAGGTGCTTGGGAATGGCCACTTACACTACTGAGAAAGTATTGGTAGCTTGGGAGATAATTGCTGTCCAGACATGAGAGGACAGTGTCAGCAGTGCCCTTCTGGCACTGTAAGGGTAGCACTGTCTCCATCAGGTGTTTTATGGACTCATGAGCTCTGGAACAAGCAGGTCCATGTGCTACCACACTGTGAGCCCCTGGAGCAGGAATCTGCTTGACGGTTTATCCTCTTCTGCCGTGTCTAGTCTCGTATTTTCGTGAATTTTCCTTGCAGTACTTTGTTTTGAACTGACTCAGATTCCTTCTTTTGTGAGCTGTTTTGCTGGTGCTGTGATCTTTCTAAGAGATAGCAAATACTTTGTTTACTGTAAGCTCTTATGCGGCAATTCATGTGGTTACACCGCGAAACAGAGAAGTCCTTCTGGAGCTTGTTTCCACACCCACCCATTCATCTGTGCCCTTCTGCCCATTTTCAGTACACGGCTTCAGCATGTCACGTTGGCATGATGTCATACAAAGCCAGCAGATTTGTCATTAAAAGCCTTGTCATCAATAGATGACTGTTTGTATTTTCTGC
Source organism: Hylia prasina (assembly GCA_013397195.1). Taxonomy (NCBI): domain Eukaryota; kingdom Metazoa; phylum Chordata; class Aves; order Passeriformes; family Sylviidae; genus Hylia; species Hylia prasina. The sequence goes on from VYXD01000210.1 coordinate 283,658, forward strand.
CTGCCTGAAACTGTTTTACACTTGCTAACCCAATAATTAAGACTGCTCAGCCTTTGAAACAGGTTGGTTTCACTGCCCCACCTTTTCCTTAGGCAATTACAAGGCAGTGCTAAAGTCGAAGAGGGGTATTCATTAGGCTGGATTAGACTTGGCTCCCTCAGCCATCTGGCACAAATGTGCTCCGCCCGCCACTCCCCACATGGGCACTAGCCCAACACTGGGCAGCCTTTGGAGACCGTGAATTTGGATAAATGTTTGTGGTGCACCTCTTTAGCAACTTGTGTAAGAGGGATGCAGAAAGAGAGCATTGCCTCAAAATGGCTGATAAAATGCTCTTTGTGCAGCTTCAGGTGAACCTGAACAGAGTGATGTCAGGGTTTTCTTATCATGTAAAGTGATGCCGTTCTTCTGGGCTGCTGGATTGCTCGACTGCTTTTGATTGTCTTGTGGTAATTGAATAGCTGTGCTGTGTAACCTGTGCTGAAGGAATAAGGGCTGTTTATTCAGCAAACAGATGTCCTGCTTTGTGGTGTGCTTACAATGTTACTGGCTTGCATCTTTCCTTAGTTAATATTGCCGACTACCCAGGCTGTTGTCCTTGCACTGATAATTTTGCGTTTGCAAATGCGTTTCTGTGTCGCAAAGGGGGATTGGGAAGCTTGCAAGATCTGCAACGTAATTCCATTGATCCAGCAGGAAAGAGTCTGTCAGTAGACAAGGGTTATCCCTGCAACATCCTGTGCTACAGTGCATCAAACCACCACATCTGGGCAGGATCAGTTCAGCCCTGGTGACGTGAACTGGGTGTGATCCTAGCCTGCCTCACCGAATGGGTAAGGAACATGTGAAATAGCTTTTGGTTTGTGTATCCTGTTCCTGTGCAATGCTGACCACAGTCAGACACATTTATCAGAGATCTCACTGCCCTCAGTCCATTTCCTGGCTTGTCCCTAGCACCACACACTCCCAAATGGTTTCAGATAGCTGGCAGAACTGAAAACAAAGCAGCTTTGTGTTTTAATCATCCCTACCGAGACCCTAAAATTGATGTTGATCTGGAAGTTCCTCAGCTGATGCAGGCTGGCGGCAGCCAGTGGCCCAGATAAGCCATTTCCAGCCCTGTATGGGGATATGGCCCAATATCTCACTTGAAAGGAGTTGAGAACACCTCTTCCAGTGGGGCAGTGGTTTTGATAGATTGTAAGAGATTTTACCCTCACAGCTGTAGCTGTAATGTATAGAAAAGCTACTTTTTCCTATTTTCAAATTATGTTTGGTATCATTTTTAACTCTCCCTCAGCAGTCTGAACAATTGGACTCGTGATAGTAGGCAAGCCTGGCTTTTATAGGAAGAAGAATGTGACAAATAACACCCATAAACATGTTTACAGTTTGCACTATCATTTCTAAAATGCTATTTCCTATGTTGACACAGAGGAAATAAACAGTGGTAAGGGGAAGGTTTTACAGGTGTCAAGTCAGTATATGCCCCCCCCAAAAGCACAACTGCTTGGCTGCAAGAGCAGTGAGTGCTATACAGTGTTTGTGCTGGTAGCAATTTAATATTCAGCTCCTCCAACTTTTCTGTCCTGTGAGAGATTACAAGTTTTCAGCAAAATCCTGGGGGTAATCCTGCAGGATTCAGCTGTCAACAGCTGTGCTCACCACAGACTCCTCTGCAGGCCTTTTTTGCAAGCAGCTGTTATCTACACACCATTCCATGCTGGGGCTGATCCGTGCTTCTTGTAAGACGTAAATTGCAATTGCCTCTATGTCCCTTATCATCACTTGATATTTCGAGTGATGCAGAAAATAAGGACACACCAAGGGGTATGTCTCTCACAGCAGCATCCTCAGGAAAGGTAGTTTTCTGGGGAGCTGGGATACAAGCCATGTAATTGTAGCTTCTCTGAAGGAGGCCTCAGCTTCAGTTTGGGGCTGTAGGAAAGGTTTCTTACCTTAGTTTTTCTCTTAAAGATGAGAAATGTGTGGCACAAAAGAGCTGCATGAGAGCAGGGGTTAGATTTCTGTCACCTCAGAAAGAAGATTAGCAAAGGGAGCTGTCAAGTGAGAGGAGATATCTTCTGCCCATGCTGTCATGCTAGATGCCAGAGGGACATTCCTGTCTCCTTGGTGACTACTGCTAGCAAGACTGTAGCCTGGTTGAGGATTTTCCAAGTTTCACTTTGTAACTGCAAAACCCACTCGTTTGTTCTTTTCTCTTTTTGTTTCCCTCTCCTTTCCTCCTGCTTCTGTCCTCTACTCCTGCTTTCCTCTGTCATTTCTGCTACTGCTGCTCTAATCCGTGGAGGCAGTTAGAGCTTGCAGTGCCCCCCAAAATGCTGTTGTGCCTAGATTTTGCTTGCTCTAACCTAATGTCGACATTCTGAAAGTACCTGAAACCCAGAAATAAAAAGTGGTTTCAATGGTATGCTCTTGAAAGTAGATTCATAGCCTGTTCTAATGTGCATTGAAGGCACACTGGCTATCTTCAAATAAAACCAAGTGCTGACAACCTCATTTTCTCAAATAAGAGTATCCTCGTGTTGGCTGGAATAGGAGGTTGGCTATTACTGACAAGCTCCGTGTGCAGACAAGTTAGTGCAGTGAGCAGGGGCTGAAAGGAGCTGAGGCATGACTGAGCCTCATAATTATACCTAGATTAGACTTTTGCCTGAGGGCAAGGCACGGCAAGAACAGCTCTGAACTCCTATCGTGGTCTGTAGTGTTTGAACACAGACACATCCCTCGCCGTCCCAGTGAAGTCATCAGTGCCAAGCCCCGCTGGAAGGAAGCCCTGTTATCTCTACAGGAGTGTTGCTGACAGGGCAGGTGTGGGCTTGTTCTGGGCTGTGCTCTGTGGTGTGACCAGCTCAGGTTTTCTCCACAGCCACTCTTTTCCAGGAGGGTTTTCGGGGGCTGCCAGAGCCACACAATACAGGGGAGACCTGGAGTGGTTGAGGCTCCTCAATTCATGATGGTACAGGTGTACCTTGGACTACCTCTGGAAAAGGTGCTTGTCCTCCTCTTGAGCTAGATCCCTGGATGCTCTGACCTTGTCCCCAGTGCATGTCCCCTGCAGCTACCATGGAACTAACAGCGGGTGAACTCCAGCCTCTGGGTGTCTGAGGTGTCCTCAGAGACCAGCTGTCAGATTTCCCTGGGCATCTCATCACGCGATGTGACCTGGGACTGCAGCCTCCTGGAGTCACACTGCTGCTCTTAAACACCAGTGCTGCCTCTGTGTTTGATTGACAAGGGATCAAGCAAGTCCTTGCTTGGTAGATGCAGGCATGCCAGCAGTGCTTGCTGGAGTTTTGGTGGTTTCAGACTCCAGGCATACATGGAAACTGCTCTGTACCAGTACCAGTGCTAGCCCAGGAAATGTGCTGTGGCTCTGACTATGAAGTATGCACCATTTCTCTATACTGTCATTTGCCATGATAGTTTTGGGGCTTATGTGGAGTTAAGAGGGAAAAGACTGCACTGCATGAACCTTGCATGGCTGGCTGTGCTTGTCTGTGTCCAGCGTGGCGTGGGGTGTGGGTACTGAGGATCATGATGTGGTGGTAATCTGTGCCCTCTGTTCAGCTGTTGGGTGCCCAGTGTTCTCACAGGGCTCTATTATGACTTGGCCTTGCAGGAGGTGGGTGGTGTGGGAGCAGTGTTATATTTAATTTCAGAGTGTAGAAAAGGCTTGAGCCAAGAGTTCTAGTACAGCAGAGACAGCTTTGCTGCTGGGTGTTTGTAATCAGTGTCTCTGTTGTACTCAGTGAAGTCAAGGTTAGATGGTGTAATTTCTGCTGGTCTGTCTGTGGCTCATCACAAACTGCTAATTTTGATTGAGCAGTCACTCCAGTGCAGCAGACTGGTCGTGTACCTGTGGATCAGACACTGTGAAGGACTTCTTTGGTCTCTCTCCTGTCTGTGGATGGGGATCATTGCAGACGGGAAGAGACTTCTTGCACAAATGCTGGTTCAGGTTTGCTTTCAGCTATGTGCTAAGCCTCTGCACAGACTTTGGATGAAGTTAACTGGGTGATACTTAGCTCAGTGCATTCTTTGTAAAATCTTGTGCAAACCAGAAAAAGATTTTCAATGGTAGTAGTGGTGATTAAATTAGATATCACTTCAGGTTTTCACCCTCCCCAGAGTAAATGTCTGTTTTCAATACCCTAAATGTGGAGGTGCTGCACTATAGGCAAACTTGGCCTTAATCCAGGGGAATGTCATTATTTACTGCTTTTTCTATGTCTCTTTCTTTGCTTTTAAGTCTATACTGTGTTGTACTTTTGTGTGTATCCTTTTTTTTGTTTCTTTTCAGTCATGTAGGAGTATACATTGTGGTTGCTCAATACTGAGTGCTTCTGTTGCTTGCTATTGAATGCTGGTGCTGGTGTCATTCCAGTTAAGCTCTGTGTACCTTTTGTCTCTGAAAATCAATGGAGAGCAAATTTAAAAAGAACTAGTTTTCATAGTACCTTTCATTTAAAAAAAAATAATTCCATTTATGTTTGCTCATGATGAGAGAGGTTCCTCGGGAGGTCGATCTGGGAGACAAAATAAAGTTTGTGCTTTTAATAAACATCAGGAACCTTTTTTCCTGTAGAAAACTTTGAATGCTTCATAGTCATTCTCATCTAAATGATATTCCCAGGCTTTTTTTTGTTTCTAGCAGATGTTGCCTTGTGCTGCAGTCTTGATTTGCAAACAAGTCAAGGGTCTTGGGAATTCTCTCGAGATCTTAGGTAGACATATGCAAGATTAGCTACCACAGGCCATGTTCATGCTGCAGGTGTGGCAGTAGAGGTAGAAGGAAGCACCTGAGGTGACCTATTGCTAGAATCTTCCTGTGAGGAGTGAGAGGTACAGATGTGCAGTGATAGCAGGAAAATTACAGCAAGTTCAGACTCCTCTGGGACTTGGGAAGATGCTAAGGTCTTGTTTGTTTAAACACTGCAGTGAGCTGGGAGCCTTGCAGAGTCAGATCTGCCAAAGAAGTTTGCTGAAGGTTCCTTAAAACAGGGAAAAAAGAAACATACTGAAAATAATTGAGTTTCTGGTGCTTTAAAAGCTTCTTAATGTTCTTCAAGTTCTTTTTTTCTGCAAAAGTATGTTCTTTTGATTGCAGTTCAGGCTTAGCAGAGTACAGTACATCTTGCCACAGAATGAATAAATGATCTCAGTTCTGCAGCTGCTATTGAATGACGATGTTGGAGCATGCCTTGGCTTATCAGTGAGGGCTGCCTAATGTATTCCACCCAGCCTACCTGAGCGTGCTCTGCAGCAACAAACCCAATTAACTGTTTTTTCTACCTTCTGTATGAATGATTTCAGCAGTTAAGGGGGGGCTTGTTTCACAGTATTGTAGTAAGCCATGCCAGAGCATGCACTGGCCATTTCTCACACGCCTCTGTTGCCTTCTACAGCCCAAAAAATGAACCAGGAGCTTGCCATGGCACAGTCTGGCCAGGCGGCTCATGAGCAGAGTGTGGCTCATTAGCTTTACATTCATTAGTTCTAAAAGCCTTCGGAATCAGATTTGGAGGCATGAGGAAGAAATTTACAGTCTATTCTACCAATGTGACAGAATGTTGCTAGTCAAAAAAAAAAGATAAAATGGGCCTCTCTGGACCTTTCTGAGGGGTTTTATTGTTTAGTTGTTGTTTTTCAAGATGCCTCAAACTATCTGGCTTTGAGTTTGTCTGTTGTCTTCAACTCAGTCCTCCCACAAAAAGTCTTAATACCTGCTTTTACTGAATTATTAACAACAATGGATGGAGCTTATGTATCAATGAAAATTATAGACATTTCCCAAGGCAATTGATTTAAATGGAGTTAAATTTAGTGGAAGCTTCTCTTGGTGTAATGAATGCTCATTATAGAGCCTAATGTGCTTTAAGGACTTGATAACTTTCTCAGTAGGGAAGTCAGGCTGCTGTTTTCCAGCAGAGGCACAGATGCTGTAGGGTGGCACTGCTGTCACTGCAACTGTATCACATCCCTAGGGTGGAGTGCTCCTCTTTAACCTTGTGTGTTTGTTCCTCTTGCAGAAGACCACCTCCCAGCTGGCTTCCCAACCATTGACATGGGCCCGCAGCTGAAGGTGGTGGAAAAGGCCCGCACAGCCACGATGCTGTGTGCTGCCAGTGGAAACCCTGATCCCGAAATCTCCTGGTTCAAGGACTTCCTGCCCGTCGACACTGCAACCAGCAATGGGCGAATCAAGCAACTCCGCTCGGGTAAGGTGGCAAAGCAAGTAAGCCTTCCCAGCCTCCTCACTCTTCCTCCTTTTTCTCTTTACATGCTGCTGTTATTTTTTCCCTGAAATGCAATTCTAAACCCAAATGTCAATTTGCTCTGAGCTTGTTTCTTTTACGATGTAAAAACAGTTTGTGGAGCTGATCCTCTCTGGCAGGATATCGTGGCTTGTTAAAAGGAGACATTAGAGTGGACAGGCCTTTTGGAACATCACCTGGATATCTTCTTTGGTAGACTGTCTTGATATTGCCCCAAAACCTTGGTAGGCTCAGACATTTCACTACCAACAGTGGGTCTCAGGTATTTTTAATAGGAGCACAGTGCAAATCAGGATAATGAGATACTGGTTGAGATTTTACAGTCAGTGGTCGTATGCAACTTCTTATACAGACTCTGCAAGAAAGTGCTCTGCTTTCTGTTGAGCTTGTTGCCATCCTTACTAAGTGACACCACAAAAACAAAGAAAAATCCAAAAAGCAGCACTTCTGTGGATTTCAAAAGAAGGTGGACACAGTTTTGAAATACACAATTCCTTTTTGAATCTTTTGTTTGACAAGCCAAGTACTAGCTTTTGAAATACAGATGGTTATTTCTTGGGGATGGCTAAGAATGTACTCATTTTAGCAAGGAATTCTTGTTTTTCTACTGCACTGTTCAGTCTCCCAGGACTGTAAGGCCCATTAGAGAATTAAAGAAAATAAAATGTTGCTTTATTCACTGATGAAGTGGAGCTCCCCAGTGTGAATTCGAGTGGCTGTTTAAGAATGCACAGCATGACTACACAGCAGCTTTAGTCTGGGGGAAAAAGCCCCTAGTGCCCTACACAAAATACAGAAGGGACCAGAGCTGGAACAACTTTGGACTAGCAAGTTCTCATGTTTAAATATGAAGCAGACTGCCTTGCCTGGCCACAATTATCTCTGGGCACTCAAAGCCATTTGTTACGAGTGCTGCTGCAGGGAGTCACCATCTTCTAACCAAGGTGAACATCTTGAAATGTTTCCCCATAGCAGGAGCCTTCTGCATACATTTGATGATGCTTGGATCATAAGTAGGTTTGTACTTGGAGGAGTGGGTAAGTGAGACATCACTCTCAGCAAAAATAGAACCCAGCCTGACACTCTGGATCCCACCTTGATGTACCAGTGAACGCTAATTATATAATGCATTTGTAGTTTATGGAATTTCCCAGTGACCTTTAGCTTATCTCCCCCACAACATGGTTTAATCTTGATCTGTTTGTGCTGGAAGAAAATATTACACTTGTTAATTATTCTGAGAAGCTTTAGGAAGCAGCAATAGGAAAGTGTACATGGAAGTGTTTCACTTGGTAGCTGACTACATCGGCATCAGAAATTGCCATAAATGAGCAGCAAGGCAGCTTCTGATGCACTTGCTGTACGTTCCTCAGCCTCCTTTTCACAGGCACTTGGCTGCCTCTCTACCAGCTGCTTCACAAGTTTGGTGAGATAGAAAGTTTAAAAACAAGCTAGTAAAGCCTGTCACAGTGTCCAAGTTTTGATTCCTATTCACTATTCTTGAGCAACATCTCAATTGAATATTTCACCTGGGACTCAAACTCCAGAGCTGGCTGCTTGCAGAAGATGCAGTAATTACCAAGGGAGGTGTCAAGGGAACCTTTTAGAAATCAATGAGCAGCACACATCCTCAGACTCACAAAAGAAATTGATTAGCTCTCTAATGTAGTATGGGAGGTTTCTACAGTTCAGTGCAAGAGACTTCCAAATATGAGTTTGAAGTTTTCTTTTCAGGGATCTGGTGCTATGATGCCAAGATTCACCAAGGCCCTGTTTCATCCTTGCATGACTGGGGAGCATGAAGTTTGCAGCTTCTCACAGGCCAGAGATTCAACCCCTGTTTCTGTTTGTGTCTTTTTCCTCTGTTTGTAGTGGACATACAGTAAGGCCTGCACTTTGAAGTGCCTGAGTCCCCCTTAGGTGACTGCAGCATCCTGTATGAGCAATGTGATGGCTTGGGACATTTCCCATTCATTCTGCAAGGTGTTAATTGAGCTCTCCAACACTACACCATAGTTGGGCAGAGTTGCTTTTCAAAGAAAAAAGCATTTTAATAGATACCTCATTATATGGTAGAGTTGGATAGTTTGCAAAGTCTCTGCTCCATTAAGATCATATCTTATAGTCAGGCTGGCATATCTGCATGAATGTCAGTTTATACTATCTCAATCTAAATATACGCTCATTTAATTTCATTTAATTAAAACCCAATAAAAGCGAGACAGATGTAATATAGTTAAAATAGCTGCAGCACATTGTGAGCGCAGTACTGTGTATATAGTGTCCGACCTTCAATGAATAATGTATTAGTATTCAGATGTACGAAATATAGGTCACAAAGGTCAAAGCAGCTTTGGAGTCTGACTTAGAAAGAGTGAGGGATGATTCTGTTTCTTCAGGCTCCCAGTATGGTATAAATAGTTAGAGGTAAAGAAGCAGCATGTTTGGGAAAGGTGCTCTCTTCTGACACTCACAGTTATGTGGGCTGGCAGTGCTCTGGGGGCTTCAGGAAGGTCTTTGAACTTGCATGCAGTCAGATCATGTGCCCCAGGGGGCTCTGAACATCAATTTCTAGAGTTCTGTTCATCTTCTGTCAGACTACTAGAGTTTGTGGTTTAAGACATCCAAGCCACCATCGTAGGCTTTTTTAACCCCAGCAAACTGGTATCTTTGTCAGGAGCAAATGGGCAGTTTATAAATCTGCCTTGTATCCTACTCTCCCTCATTTTGTGTATATATGCACTTTTCCTATTACATTTTCTGACAGCACAATTCTATAGTTGGAGGGCTTTTTTAACTACTTCTCACCATCGCTTAGGTTTTTCTTCCCAAGTAAAGCTTAATTCTATTTTAAGTCCAGTTCTTGGGTAGTTTTGCAAGTAAATGTTAGGCTAACAGCTACAGAGATGAGAACACAAATAAATACAAGGTTTCATCTCTATTTTCCCAGATCAAGGCAAAAGCAGGATCTCTGACTCATGCTGGTTGTAGCAAATTCTCCCTTGTTCATCTTGCTAATACTTCCCACCTCTTGTGGGCAGGCTGGTGTTCTGCAAGTGCAGTGACTCAGGACAACTCCCTGTTCTCCCTCCAGGGTGTGTAGCTTCACTCATTGACTCTCAGTGACACAGGATCTAAGGCCAGCTCTGAGCTGGGAAACCTCCCCAGCATGCTAACACATGCTAAAATTTGTTTGGCTGAACTGATTTTAAAACTGTCCAGGTACTGTAGTATTGCAGGTGATAACACACATGAGTTCTGGCAGCCAGAGTCAATGCTGCACCTGTAACCATGGTTTAAAATCAGGTAATGATGTGGTGGAAGCTCTCTGAGTATAGATCAGATTGTGCTGATGCTTTACAGTTCTTCTGTACAGATTCTTGGATCAGAAGTTCCTGAGGATTTCAAAGCAACTCAGTTGGAATTCATACTCTCAAAGCTCTTGAATGTCTCCAGTGATTTTCATAGCTGAAGAATTGCTCTTCTGCCTAGCTCTCCAGAAAACCTATGAACAAAATGTCTAATTAGAATAAATAGCTATTCTGACTGTTAACCTAAGTCTTTGCCATGTAAGGAAACTCCAGAAATTCAGAAAGCATTATCTTTGTTCTAATAGAGAACTGGGTGTTAGAAAAGTATTATTCTCTTTTAATCACTTTCAATTAACTGAGTTACAGAACCATGCCCTAGATCCTAGTGCAACTTTCAGACAATTAACTGCAAGTAAAGTATTAGAGAGGACTCTGCAGGTGACTTCAGTCACTCTCTGGAAAAGTGAAGGTGCCTCTAACACAGAAGCAGTGGGAGCTGGCTCACCGTATCACCTTGCTACATTTGGGCTCTCAGAGTTACCAGCAAGCATTTTCATTTAGGCTTGATCCTACCAGTAGAAGCACTACTTATTTGGAAACAAAAGGAATACCCAACATGTACAGAGCTAACATGCCTCTTTGTCCCAGTGAAGTGGCCGTGATGTCCATACCCTGCTTCACTGGTAATACCCAGAAGTCAGAATTCAGCAGATGTGCAGCTCTTAGTAAGGAACAGCTTCAAGTCCAGACAGCAGATAGGCACTGTCTTGGGACAAGATGTAAGGACAACCTAAAAGAATGGAGTTTGGATAGTTTTATCCAGAAGGATCAGGGAACCCACACAAGGATGGATGCTGTCTCAGAAAGGACTGACTGGAAAAAGATTGAAGCAATATAGTGACCAACAACAGCCAGTCGACATCTGAAGTTTTGTCTCCTGGAAGTGCCCAACTGCACACCTGGGTCTTGCTCTGTGAGGTGCACACAGCAGTTGTGGAATACCTTCAGATTCCTGGTGGCATCTGGTGGCAAATAATCTTTCAGTTTTGAAAGACTTTCCCTATAACCTATGCTAGGAAGTAGCCAAAAGCGCTGTTGAGTGTTCTCTGGGATTCAGTGGTGCACTGCTCTACTCCTCAGTTGCAGCTAGCACGAGCCTTGGTGTCTCTGCTGATGTTGCTTTGGAATAATTTTTGGGTGGTTTAGGTTCCTACAAAGAAGTGATATGTTAGTAAGCCTGTGGTGACACTCTGTGTCAGCAGAGTAAAGTCCCTTCTCCAAAAGAACTTCTCCACACTGGGAAATACTGATATAAATAACCTCAGGGGGGTTTCTAGTGTACCTTCCCATGTTTTTCCTTGCTTTGGGTGTCTGACTGGATGTTTCCAGTACACAGAGAATATCAGGGTCAGCACTCACTCCTGACTGAGGTGAACGTTTGGAGTGTTACCCAGTGTCTGTTACCATGAAGAGGAAATAAACTCTCCTTCCTTATGAGTGTTTCAGACCTTTCAAACACAAGGAATTGGGTTTGAAGTTTGATCTTGGGGTGCCCTTTGCATAAAGCAGCTTGGTGATCACAGGGCACAAACTGGCATCAGCAACCATTTGAGTGATGATGCCTCCATCACTTGATGGACTCGTTTACCTTGGCACTCTCTGGCCTGTGTGCTGTGATTTGTCCCTTTGAGGGACACCCTAAAAGCACAAACAGCCAGAGATGAATCATCATATGATGTGAGGGATAAAGGGAGACTTCAGTTTTTTCCTTCTGGATGAGGTAGTTTGGGGTCTGACTGAAACTCTGTAATGGTGGTCTGAGTGAAAAGTGAATGTCTTAACTTTGCAAAGGTGAGAGAGACATGGAACAAACTCTGCAGTAAATACAGCAAGCCTCTGTGTTGCTCCCACAAGGTTTGGGTTGCATTCAGAAGCCAGGAGGATTGGGATTTAACTCATGAAAAATTAGCTGGCTGCATTTAACATTTTAGGGAATCTGCTTCAAGTTTTCAGTTGCTTCTAGTGCTCTGTATAGACAATTGCATAATAGAGAAAGGGTTGAGCCTCTGCAGGGAGTAGATAAAAAGATTTCCTGCAAATCTTTTCAGTTCTAGGACAGAGCAGCAAGCCCTATTTCGGCCAGATGAGAGATAAGGAAGTCATGTTTTCAGCCCCTTGGGCTTGTGCTCAAAGTCATTGCACCATTCCCATGGGAAGTGACACATGGTGCTGATGCTTTTCTTAACTCTGAAAATTGGAAGGGATGGGGTGGGGGACACACAGTACACCAGAGCAGGAATGCCCTAGACCAAAGAGGGCAAAAATATCACTTGGCAAACTTTCCAAACAGGCAAAGAGAAATAACCCTGTTTTCCATGGCTGTGCTATTCCATGCAAGTATCTCTGGGTATAACTGTTCTGTTAAGGGCAGCAGTTGTTACTAAGATACATAAGTAAGTGGCAGATTATTATTCCAAGAGAGAGATTACCCACAACTTCAGTCACTGCAAGATTTTTCCTGATGCTTCAGTCATCTCTGGATAGAAGACATCAGAAAATATAACAAGACATAAAGTTAAAATGGGATAATGTTATCTTGGCAGAGGAAAATGCTAAAATGAGTAGTTTGAATTGCGCTCCTGCTTCAAAAAAGGGACTCTGCCTAAAGGAAGGATAGTTAGAAAAGAAAAAGAAAAAGTATAAATATTGTAATTACTTTTTAAGAGGCAAGTTAAATGTGCTTAAAATATGCCTTCTTTGTATTTACAGAAATTCTTTTCTGTCTTTCTTTCCCATTGGGTGATCATTGTTGTGGATAATGGAATGAGCTGTAAATCTGAGATACACGACACTCTTGTATGCATACTGGTATTTATTAATCAATACACTGAACATGATTTGACACACTGTGTCCTGTTTAACCCTATTTTTCTGTCTGTTTAAACTCCTCAGTTTTCTTTGGTAAGTGCTTGGTATTCAGATCCTACAAATCTGCATAAAACCAACACATACCATGAACTGCCTACAGATTCAATTTGCATGAATCTCTCCCTTATACTAACAGCCTTCATATGTGCAAATTAAGACCAAGGGGACAAAAGTGGGGATTAGAAGGGTTCCCTGCCAATTTGCCCAGCTGGAGCTTCTCCATCATGCTTCAGTATTGATTGTACACTGAACTCAAGACACTGACCAGTGGAGCCTCCACTTGCTAAATACCTTGACCTCATAAAATGAACCTTTATAGATTATTGCAATAGGATAATTTAACCTTACTCCCAGAGAAGCCCTCCTTATAAGATACTCTTCATTACAGCATGTAAAATTATCTCCAGTGCCTTATAAAGAGGGTAGGGATTCCTTTCTTCTGCTAACATCCAAATTAGACAGGAACAATAAAGGTCTGGCTAGCGTGCCATTGTTACATTACCAGAAACCACTTCATTTCAAAATATTTCTGTATGTAAAGTTAATTCTGCATGACACCAATTTCTTTGCCAGAGGGAACCTGATGCAAGGGTTATGTGAATGTGGAGAATGACTCAAAACTGATTTATTACACTTTCCTCTTAGTTTAATGTCTTTAAGCGAGCAGATTTTGTCCCACTGGTCATTCTAACCTCAAAGCCAAATTGCACTGAGTGCCCGCTACCATGTGCTTTCCACCCCTCCTGCCCAGCACACTCACAGTCACACAGCCCCGGGAAACACCCTCCTTGTTCTGTATGAGGAATGAAGGGGCACTGCACCATCTCCCCAAAGTGTTCTCCATCTCAACTGCTTGAACAGTGGTGTGGGTGAATGCAAGTGGTGAGGCCAGCCAGCAGTGCCACCTCGGCAGCTTAGTTCGGCCCCAGTTCATGAGGGTGGGGGTTTTAATGGCAAGATGCAGGGCTGGATAATGCACTCCTGAAAGCAATAAGCTTTACTAACCTCCTGAGAGTGTCACTCTGACTTTTATTGCACATCAGTTTCTTTTTGTTTATTCCTGTCGTGCTAATACAAATTCTAGCTTTAAAAAAACTTTCTGCTTTTTAGTTATAATTTTCTTCCTTTCCTCTTTGTACTAATGCTTCTCTCTAATCTTATTTGCATTCAAATTACCTCACCAGGTGGTACACCGATCAGAGGTAAGAATGCTGAATTGTGCCTCCAGTTGTCACGTCACTCCATCTCCTGTCTGCCTTGTCCCTTCTCCTCTGGTGTTTCTCATCTCCAGCTTTTAATCTCAGCCCTAACTCTGCCAGTGCTCTCACTCATCTGCACTCTCCCACTAGTGTGTTTATTTCAGTTGGGTTTTAGCGTGGTTTCTTGTAGGCTCATCCATTGCAATTTTGCACTGTTGAAAGGGGGTTATTCAACGGAAAGTTTGCAGAAGTTTGGGAAATGCTCCCAGGCCTCCACCACAGGAGAGTTGACATCTCTTGCAGCTCCTGAAAGTCTCTGAACTTCCCACACAGTTGTGACCTTCTGAGGTCTTGTGTCTCTGGGGTTTTAGATGGATTGCTTTGGTGTAAGTTTATGGAGGTAACATTTTCACAAGAGAATAGTCAAATTCATCTGTGCTGCTGCTGATGGTCGTGAAACTCCAAATGGAAGGAGAAAAAAATCTTGAAAGGTTGAGCAAATGTGACTCTGGGATAAGGAGCACCTTTGTGTTCCTCATATTTCTCTTTTAAGTGCACTCACCCTCTAATGTGATGGCATAGTGGAGAACCACTGACCCAGACCCCCCTTTCTGAGCTGGACATTCTGATGTTGTTTTGCATCATTAAGGTTTGTTTTAATGGAGAAATCAGAAGTGTATCTGGCTGTTTAAGCCCTCATTAATTAAACCCATCCCTGGTTTGACAGCCCAGCCCAGCCTGATGCTCAGTCCCTGGGTAGTTTTCACAGCCTGTGTGCACCAGTAATGACTTTCCAATTGGAGTGTTGTTTTTTCCAGCCTAAAAACTCAAAGCTGTCTCTTTAGATTAACTTTAGCATGTTAATCAGCGTTATGTGCTAAGGCCCTTCTGAATTCTCTTGTGATTTTGGTTACCCCTCTTGACTGACCTCTGGATTTCTTGACAGAATGACTACTACCTGTAAATCAACACAATCTCGTTCGTTCAGTTTTCCACCTTCTCCCTTTTCCTCCCCCTTTTCCCTGAATCACTGCTGGAAGTTAATAATCTTACTCTCAGAACTGGTTCTGTTGCTGGGGGTTAATGTTTTCAGCTCCTGTTAAGTGATTTTAGAGTAAATGTGAATTGCTGTTTGATACGTATTTACATTAAGTTGCCTTTGTAGCAAATCTGGGTCAGGGAAAAAGACTGCAAACCTTCTTTTTATATGAATGGGCTTACATATCTGTCATTCCTCCCTTCGGAACACCAGAGATTGACAGCTGTGATGTTACAAACCCCTTAAAACTATTTCTTCATCTCCTATTTCTACTGCAAATGCTAAAATGAAGTGACAGATGGAATGCTAAGTCGCCATCCGCTCTGAGCTCCCGGCCGAGCACGCTGAGTGTGCAGCCATCCCAGGGCCTCCCCTCACGCTTTGCTGCACGCCTGTCCTAGCTGATGACATTAGTGACTCAGCACCAGAACCACATGGATGCTCCATACGTCCTGCTTGGGAACCGATCGCATCTCTGTGAAAAGAACCATCCATCTCATAAAACATACGTTTCCCGCACCCCCACCCCCTTCCCACCCTCGTTTGAGTCCTGATGAGGTATTTTAAGAGTGTTCTTGACATTATTTAAAATATATGTGTCCTGTTTGAATGTCAAAGATGACATTTCTGTGAGAGCAAACAGAAGCCACGTGCTGCTCTCTGGCTTCTCCTAGAGGATTTCTGTCAGCTTGATGCCTTTTATTTAAAATAGAGGTCATTGAATTTCTAAAGATAATGATAGATTAGATGAAAGTGCTTTTATGATGGTGAGGTTGTGTCCATGTAGAAGTGACTGTTCTGCCATGTTCTATACCCAGCTGCACTCTTGTTCCTCATTAAGGTAAGTTTGATGCTTTGGAATCCATTAATTTGGTCTGAAAGGAAGGGTGAACTAATTAATTACTCTTAATGAACCCTTTTGGTAATAATGTTTGGGGGGAAGGGGTGGTTTTGGTTGGATTTCATTGCTGCTGTGACTGTGTCACTAGGAGTTGGTGTCTACAGTTTTTGGGGTTGTATCCAAGGCATCCCAGTAGCAAACCCACCTGGAGGGAACAGCATTTGGTTAGACAGAGGATGACCTGAGATATTCTACCATGCACCCCTCCAAATAAGAAGAGATTTTTATCTCTGAACAAACTCATTTGACCTTACCCACACATGTTTGGTCCTTTCTGTCCAAGGCATCTCTGGCTTCCCTGAAATGGGAGGAACTCCCATCCATAATTCAGAATTTCTATTTGTAGTTTCATTCTTTACCCCTCTAGGACTGCCCCAGATAGTAATTTAATCTTGAAATCCCTGTTCATTCATCAGAAAGACACAGAGCTGGCAAATGCCTGTCAAATTAGGAAGAGCTGGCTTAAGGTGACCCACAGATGATCTCAAAAAAATCCATGTTTAAGCAAGTTCTGCCCCATTTATATTTTGAAAGTATATGATGTTCATTTCCAGCATTTCTCTGCAATTTAACTCACTCAACCTTTTGTGAAACCTGGCTGCATTTTCCTGTTCTGGGTTGTTAGAGAGACCAGAATGCAGTTAGGTTTCTAGTGGGTGCTGGACTGAGCAAACACTAGATTGGATACACATGAGGAGGTAAAGAAATATCGTCATCTCAGGCATTATCCCTTTCCAGTCAGATTTATTTGTTACTTTTCTGTCACCACAGGAAATATCAGAGGTTCCTATACATAAGAGTATTTCTTCCTTACAGACGTCAGCATAGCAGAGGTCTGTCTGAATTAACTTTAGATCAGCTCACTTGGGTGTCAGAAGCTGTCTGGGAAGCCAGGTAAACACCTGCACTGACTTGTATATAGCTGTAGCTAAACCTTTTCCAGTCCCAAGTGAACTGGTTTAAATATAGCTCCATTATTTCAACGCTATCCTGCGAGCTGGAGCATAAAGCTATCCAAAGAGATCAGAGGCAGCTAAAAGAATTTTGCTGTCTCTTTTTGAGTATGTGTTTGTACATTTGGTTGTACTTTGTGTATTAGAGGATTTTCTTCCTGTTTCTTGAGCTTTTCCAGTCACCAAAAGAAAGCAAAAGTAAAACAATTTTAAAATGAGATCTGCTTGCAGGAGACATGTCAGGGGGAGGCTGGGTGGGATAGTGCCTGGAAATGCTTGTAATGCCATGTTTCTTACTGTCACATTCAGATTGACTCACGTCCCTTTAGAAGCACACAGAGGTGTTACTGTGCTTTTGACAGTGCTGTAGTTTTGCTTCTGAGGCAGAGTCCCCCGAGATTCCCTGTACCCACTAGTGAGAGATCAGAGCATCCTGAAACTCTCCTGCCTAAAAGGAGGCCTCACGCTGCCAAGAATGTTGGGTCTCCTTTCCTCCCTCTCTGCCTGAGTCCAGCTCCTGGCAGCAGTCAGGTACTATCAGCAGCTGCCTCTGGTGCTCAAGAGAGTGATTTCTCAGCAGTGCTGCCATCCAGAACAGGCCCCTTGTATGCCAATCCCCATCCTCGCAGGCATAATAACCATAATGAGCACTATCAATGAAAATACATTTGTAGTTACCTTGTTTTGCATATTTGGCAGTGCCAATAGCTTGTGGAGGCTAGGTACAATCCTCTAACAGCTGGGAGATGCTGCTGTTATAAATTACCAAAAATAGTGAATATGGGAAATGCTTATTTTCATTTTTAGTGACTCTCACATGGTTTGTTGTTTTTTTCACAGCTCCCACAGGAAGTGTTTGTTATCTCAGGCAGCAGCCAGGATGTCAGAGTCCAGCTCTTCCATTGTCAGAGCTTCACATTGTTTCTTTGTCCACCATATTTGCATTTATGAGTCCTTATTTGGTCTGTGATTGTCTCTGACTCTGCTGCACAGCTCTCTGGATTTTATTAGAGAAATTCTCCTTCCCTAGGAAGAAATTTTTAGCAAAAGGGTTTGGGACCCACACCTGATCAATTGTTGAAGAGGGAACTGGCTGAAGAGTGTGCTAAGAATACTGCTGGAGGAGAAGTCAGGTAGTATTTATGTGAAGGAAGCTGATGGAAAGCAGGAGGAAGGAAAAGGGAGGATTTTAGGACAGCCATGTGCTCTAGTGTGCAGGTGGGCTAAATTTATCTCTGCTGAGAGGAAGGGCCCTGGTCAGGTAGCTGGGTTCATTACATTTGTATTGCAAGTCCTGTCCTTAGATGAGTGCTGTGTCTGCAGGCTGGATTCTCTGACTCTTGAGTACTTACATGAGTGTTTAATTCTATGTCTGATTTTATAACCAGGGCAAAAAGTCAGTCCCCCAGTTGTGAGCCCAGAGGACCAAGGATGTGAGTGTCCTGATAGAGAAAAAGAGCTGTTTCCACTGCTGGTGATGCAGCTCTGTCCTGAATTGATACAGAAAAGCACTGTGTCCCAGGAGCTGTGGCGTTTGGCTCCATGTGCTGCTCTCTGGGAGAAGAGAGCACAAGCTCCCAATGAGCTATGGAGCAGGGCTTCAGAGAGATCAATTTGTGTGGCAGCTCAGAGCCTTCTACATCTGGGTTGTCACCTGCAGAAAAGAGTGACAAGCCCTCCATGGCACAACAGTACCCAGCACTGCCAAAAAGCCTCCCTTATCAGGATCTGCCTTCCCCATGCTTTCTCTGTGCAGGGCACTGTTTAAATGCCTCTTTTAACCACTGTCACTGCAACTAATGGTTCTGTCTGAGCACAAGTATATTTGAATAGATAAGTATCTTGGAAAGCTGCTAATGGGGCTGTCGTCTGTGCCCAAGTTAAAGAGCA
This sequence comes from Hylia prasina, assembly GCA_013397195.1. Classification (NCBI taxonomy): domain Eukaryota; kingdom Metazoa; phylum Chordata; class Aves; order Passeriformes; family Sylviidae; genus Hylia; species Hylia prasina. Next base: position 302,178 of record VYXD01000210.1, read on the forward strand.
AAAGAAAATCCAGGAGTGGAAAGGGAGAGGCAGGCAAGAAGATACCAGGACAGAGTAAAGAGGAATAAGGAGTATACAGTAAGGAATGCTTGTCAGTCAGCAGGGCTGACTCCTGCCCTCAGCCCTAGAAAATTCTGCTTTGTAACTATTCTCCCTGGCATTGGAGAGCAGCCAGGGGTTTTTCTCAGGAGCTGTCAGCTCTCAGATAAGCTGAGATGTGTTATCAGGAGCAGGGCTGAGGCACTAGCAAGACTGGTGTGACATGGCAGTGTGGTGAGGAATTGTTCCCCTCTTCTGTGGAGCCCTGCTGCAGAGGAGCAGAGAGAGTTGAGTGGTGCTCAGCAGGGACAAGTTTCACTCTGATGTGCACATGCTGCTCCAGAGCCCCCCAAGCTCCCAAAAGAGCTGTTCACTGCTCCTCTGTGTATTTGTATCCATGTCCTGGAGGTAGATGGTCCTCATGCATCCACCAAAGCCCGGCTGTCTGATTGCACATCAGGACTCAGCCGCACAAATGGGAACACGGCACCTGGCACAGAAGCACTGGGGGAGTCCATGTGAGAAGTCTGCAGTAACATCCTGCGTGAACAAGACCTCACTCAGTGACTTATGCAACATAAATCCCAAAGTAATGAATAGAAGTAAATCAGCCTTCCTAGCCCTGGTTTGCAGAGGCGCAGAAGATTATGAGATGTTGACAGGGCTAGGAATAGAAATCAGATCCTTTGCACTTGTCAAGACAGAGAATTCACTGCGCTTTTGAGCATCTTTGGATGCAGCTTCCATGAATTTCAGGGAAAGCTGCTACTCAGAACTCAGCTCTTAACTTTCTTGTACTCCATGTGTCCTTGCAGCCTAGACATGAACCCTCCAAGAAATAAGGTCTGTCTTTCTCTGGGATTACTGAACTAAGGCTGAGAACATTTTATAGGAAGTTCTTTCCCAAGTCTCAGATGCATGTCTGTCTCCAGCTTTCTGATTCCAGAAATGTCTGAGCTTCTTCACTTTATTCATAAATCTTTGTACTCTGAGACACCCTACACTTTCCTGGATCCATCACTTAGTTGTAGGTTGTCCCTCAAGAAAACCCCTACAGCCCTGCTGGCTGCAATCAGTTTACCATTATCCTTCCAGTTTCTGCTGGCTGTCAGTTATGCTGCAGGATCTTTATGTTTGTCTAACAATGATTTATTGCAGTACCTATTTTCTTTCTGTTTCATATGAGGGGTTTGTGTTAACTTCCTTCTGCTCTGGGTTCTTGTCTTCCTCCTGACACATTGTAGTTTGAATGGTTGTGCCAACCCAGACAAACCCAGATTCCCTTGCCCAATGTCCCTGAGCAGCTTGTAGGCTGCTGCTGACACGTTGCATGTTTATAGTGTGATTCTAGAAATTGGTCCATATTGACAGGCAGTAACATCATTTCTTTTGAAACTCCTCTCGTTTTCTTCATTCTCTTTTTTCTTTCTGCTATTGAGGTCCCCAAGGATGAAAAATAATTTGATTGCCATTTAAGAAGGCATGGTGATCATGAGTATAAAGGGTAAAGAAATACCAGTGATATGCATTAAATGGCTAAAAGGATCATATTAAAAGGTCTGTGTTTATGGCAGAATTATCTAGGGATCTTACTTTTTTCTAGGCAGACATTACTATCACTTGAAGCTGGCTGTGCTTCTAGTCCAGCCAGTTGGGTTTTTTGTTAAGCTTGGGTATATTTTGCAATGGACAACTTTTCCCAGACAAGTTTGATGGAAGCACTTGGAATGAGCTCTGCAGCACATGCATGTCCAAGGAATGATGAGCAGAAATTAAAAAGGGGGGTAATATATGGTGAGTTCCAAGAAAATCTTAGTGACAGAGAGCATAACCAGGCAGTGGCATCAATTCCTTGAGGAAGTGGTGAAAGACCTATCACTTGGCACATTTAAAATGGGATTGGACACAAGACAAGTACATTTACAACAGGGAGCAATCCTGCCCTGGCCCCAAGGGATGCACGAGGTTACCTAATGGGTCTTTTCTATTTCTAGATTCTCTGATTCTCTGTATCTTGTCAATGCTGTGAAACTTCGTCCTGCTCCACTGCCTATCATGCTGCTGTCTGCTTGAAAATGTTTTTCCCAGACAGGGTGTACAAATTCACTCTTCTCCCTGAATTAAGCAGCAGAGCTCTGTAGGCTTCAGCCTGTGGATGTCCAGAGAGTGCTGTGGCTGGGCAAGCTGGCAGGTCCTTTTGGTAGTAGGTGGAAAGAGTTTTTGCAAATGAGCTTTCTCTGTCTAGTTGAAGCCTCATTTCCAGCACTAATGCAACAATAGGGAGGGCTCTGTACATCATTTTTATTATACGGCAGAACCCAGGGAAGTTCATTTTTCCCCATGACATATAGGCTTATGCTACAGTCTCAATTTATCCTTCTAAATAATGTAGGTGGCAGTAGTTGATTCACATTAGTTTTCCTTCTGTTCTGATGATATGAAAAACTGTGTTTGACCTCTGCAGCTTGAACCAGCAAGAAGGGAGAAGGCAATTTCACCAGCTATTCTCAGTGTGGCTCTCAGTGGTCATTTTGAACCATGGTGGGCAGAAATGAGTTCAGATCATTACAAGCAAAGGGGTTAACATTTTTTAGTTTGGTATATGGTTTGTGAGCAGAGTTCCCTTCTTGCAGGCAATACTAACCAGCAGAATCTGAGCACTTGGAGGCGCTTAAAAAATTATTCCCACAATGCCTGGGGAAAGCAGGCTGAGCAGCAACCACTTCACTGTCTGGCCAGAGGCCACAGACTCCTGCAGTGAATGCCAGGTTGCTGTCATATGTATCCTGCTTCTTTCTTTCTCTGCATCTCCATCTTTTAGTCTGCATATGGAGCCCAGTTAAGGGAGTTTAGGTGTAACCAGTTCTGCAGTCATCTGTGCTGGGCAAGAATTTGGATGAAAGGCCAGGCTGCCGGGCTGAGTGCTGCTGGACACCAGGGGAATATGCTGAGTAGACGAGAGAAAATCAGCTTAGACCGTCGCTCACTTCCACATCACTGGTACAGGTTCCCCAAGTAAATTGCTACTCTGTGTGCCCTGACCAATTACTGTCATTATTTACTCGTGCTTCCCATGCATTTGGCACTTTGGGGATGGGATCAGATCATGTCCCAAAGGAACGTGCAGCCTGGGATAAGCAGCTGTTCCTGACCCAAAGCTGGGGGAGTAGGCACTGCTGGGACAAAAGGAGGGTGGCCTTCACACCAGCACCGTGCAGCAATTCAAGTGTATTGCATTGGTGTGTATCTTTCATGTCTCAGACTAACTTTCTAATGTTTTAATATTTTATATGATGAAATCTGAAAAAATACAGAGAACACTAACATGGAAAACTGACGAAAGGCAAAGTGTTTTCTCAAAACGAGTTCTTTTTGAGACATCACCAAGGAAGAGTGGTGAGGTGGGAGGGATGGGACTCTGCCAATTTCTGCAGGAAGGTTGTAATTTGTTGAGTGTTTGCTAGGCTTTGTGTGGATCAGATAAGAAACAGCTACAGTTAAGTGTGCTTTGTGCTTGCCTGTTTTGATTAAAGACTTATTAAAGGTCCTTTTATTAGGCAGGAGTCCCATACAAAGCTGTAATTAATATGTGTGTATGTGTATGTTTACTTCCTTTATTGAAGCAAAAAAATAGAAGTGGTTGGGATGGTTAGAAATAAATCAGTAATTGGTTCCCTGCACATTAGAAAAATAACAATAATCAATTTGACAAGTTTCTAACAGCAGACTTGGTACCTTTGGCTGCATGCTGGTACCTTGTGGGTCCAGGGAACATCATGAAATACTTATCCAGGAAGATACCTTAAAAGTGTGGGGCATGGCCTTCGTTTTCAGAGGCTGTTGCCATAACCTGAATTGTCTGTTTCATCTTGTTTGTGTACAGGAGCTCTGCAAATAGAGAACAGTGAGGAGTCAGACCAAGGCAAATATGAATGTGTTGCAACCAACAGCGCAGGAACCCGCTACTCTGCCCCAGCCAACCTTTATGTTCGAGGTAAGAGCAGCTTCCGCACAAGGAGGTCACTCTCCTCCTTCCCAAAATCTCCATGGTTTTCAGTGAGAGCACGTTTCCTGCCTTCATGCCCTGATTACACTGTTGATTGTATGATGGGACCTTGTGTTGAAAAACCAGCAAGTTAAGTTCAGTGATGTCTTTGATCCACGTTGTGTTTGAGTCACAGATCTGGTTTTGCTGTTTATATGGTGTTATGTAAAATAGTGAAACATGAGCAGAATGGGAATTCCTTTCTCTCTTGAGCTCCTTAACTTGTGTCATAGTTACCTTGATTGGGATCAAGGTGTGCTTAATCGTTTCAGTATGAAGTAACCTTTGGTGGAGTAATGTAAAACTGGTCATGCTCTGATCAGCCGGAGGTGCTCAGCCATACTGAGCCAATATTTAGGCCTTTGCTTTGGAATGTGCACCTTTAAAAACTGAACAGCTTTTTGGAGTTGTCCTAATCTATCTTATATGCATCAGTGATTGAGCCTCTGGGTATTAATGGCTCACACTGGGAACCTGCTGGAAATTAGCCACAATTCATGTAAAGCAATTTTTCTAATAGTTGTGCTATGTTGCCAATTTAAAACTGTTTTCAATGTACCAAAATAACTAAGGTTTTGTATTGGGATAGTCTCCTGGCAGTTTTGTTGGTCTACGTTGAAGGTGTTTGAATTAGCTTGGAGAGAAGCAGGTGCTAAATTCCCTGTACGCTTTCTGTTAATTTCAGCAAGAAAAAAAAATGTGCTGCTTCATATGAAACTCCATAGAACCAGAGTCATTGGTCAGGAACCCCTGGGAAATGTAGTTATGGGTTTTCCCAAGAAAAGAAAGAACATTTTTGTGCTGGTGCTTATTAGGAAGTTAGAACCAGATTTTATTTCCATATAGTAAATCAACAGACTAATAATAAAATCTCATATTCATTTCTTCCTTCCTCTGATTTAAAGAAAGAAAATATAATCTTAAGGCTGTGCATGCATTGATTAGTATGGAAAGAGGACATGAGAATGATAAAGTCTTCTCAGGTTGTGTTTGCTTCTAGGGGTAGCTTCTGGCATTGTTTTTGTTGCTTATTATGGGGGACTGCTTTTTTATTTTGCAGCCTGATTTGGATTGTAAGTCTTTGGAAGACTGAAGTATCCAATTATACATACTCAGAAGATGAAGCTATATCCGTACAATGGAGTCACTCATTTCACTCTCACTATGTATTTATGGATGATTTTAAATTCCTGTATTCTTGCAATTTCATTTTTTCAGGCAAGCTGTACTGAAATTCATCCCAGATTGACCCTTTGCTCTCTGAGAGAAAGGATTCTAGTTACCAGGTTGGCTGTTCTTGCATAGGTTTGTGTGGATAGTCATTCAGCTGTACTGCTGCAGCATTTGGGGTGCTTTTGCCTCCTGTGACATGCTCAGACTGTCAATGTTCTGTTTTCTATAGACATGTGGCTGAAAAAGGCACAAAAGCTTCAAGAGGTAGAAAAGCCTCTTCTTAACTTTACAATTTCTTACTAATGAACGTTCTTTGTTTAGCAAATGAATTCCAGAGGACTGAGGAATGTACTGGATTTTACACTTGGCTTGCGCTCAGCAAGGTTCATCTGTCCTGTTGGGGCTAAGCATGGGCTGTGGGTGGTCTGCACATGTGAGAGGATCCTCATGTTCACCGACAAAAGCATGTTCTTTGACATATGTTTTGCTGTTAACTGTCACTTTTTTACTTATAAATGTTAGGAGCAAGCCTTTTTCTTGCACATGATCTTTACAGTGTGAATCTCCAACTTATGTGATCCTGATAAAGTTCTTCTGTATATTTAAGACATCACACCCCATAAATTATGATGACGTTATCAAATCATGTTTCCTTTGCATACTAGGTCCTATATGGTATTTTTGCTTGCAGTTTCTGATAGTAAATGCTCTACAAAAAATAAAGATCTTATTTTTACTACATTAGTTAAAGACTTCAAAAAGTTTCTCAAACTGAGAACAGTATTTTATTTCTTTAATGCAAGGAAAAAAATAAAAATATCTTACTTTCTCAGGTCTGGGATACAGGATAGAAATCAGTGATTTTTTCTTTTTGTGATAGTCCTACCGTATTGTCATTAGACACATCAGTGCCTGCATTACATTAATTAATGAGGACATTAATTAATGTGATGCAAAAGTACAGTGAAAATTGAGTCTGTGGGCTGTACCACCATTGCTTGGTGGTTTTATAATGATTGACCTCATGGTAGTGAATACCCCAGCAGTCATCCACTTCCTCAGGAAGCATGGCTGAGTGCTGAGCAGCAGCACTAATTTCCAGTCTGTGTAGTTCTTGGGACTGCTTTTGCCTGCTCTCATTTACAGCCTATTGCTTTTCTAATAGTTCAAATGTTTGTTTGTCTCTTGACTCTTGGGATTTATGTTTTTGATCATATTCTTTCCCCTTTCCTAGCCTCCCAGGTAATCCTTTGTGAGTGGGCTGTGTTAGAAAGCACAGGCTTATTAGCATCTTTATATTTTTCATGCTAACAAAGGAAGAGACGGGGTGCTGAGAAGGAGTATCTGGGCACTGCTCAGGGCTTTCTATATCAATGGAAAAACAGGAGGAGGAAGAAGCAGGCTACACCAGTGTCTTGTCTCTGTAAATCCTTTAGAGCCAGCACTTCTGCACAGATGGACTTCATTAAAAGTTAAAACATTTCCACACCAGGGATTTGTAAAGGAAAATGGATGCATTTTCCTTCGAGCTATTATTTTCATCTTACTAAGTGTGCTGGAAAGCAACCCTCATAAGCCTTCTGCTTCTGGACTGATGGGTCTATCTGGCTGCTGAGCTGGGATGGAGCTGGGAGCCTCCCACTGCTGGAGGGTGGCACAAAACATCCAGACCATCAGAGCAGCAAGAACAGGGTGAAAGCAAGAGCAGGGAGAGCGTGCCTGGGCAAGGTGGCTATCTGGACCATAGCAGGGACTTTGAAGGGAGCACACTGGCACATTCCTATCCTGCTTTTGACCGGGAGCACCTTTGCCAGTGCTGGTCGGGATGTTATTGTTACCACCATGAAGAAACACTCATCCCTTTGTGGTTACATGCACCACAGTATATTGTAACAATGATTAGATTTGAGACTTGATGGTGCTGCGGGGAGAAGGGAAGGGAATAGAAACAAGGAAGATGTGATTCCTCTAATCCAGAGAGCTTGCTGTCTAATTTAGCAGCAAAAGATCCAAGACGTTGATTCAAGACATTGAAGAAATTGAGTTAAGAGTAGAAGGCAGACTGGACCTTATATGGAAACAAAAAAAAAGATGGTATCATTTTGCCATGCTCCCTGGGAGTATACTGTAAATGCATGATTCATCTGTACTATTCACCTATACTGGGTTTTTAGGAACACATTTCACTTTGCATATACCTACAGCTTCAGGGGCATCTGCACCAAGAGAAGCATTTTCAGCTACAAGTCTTGTCCTACGAAATGCCTGTGAAGGTGGTGGCCTGTGTGGTGCACCCCATACTAGATGCACGGTTATTGTTCTCTTTCCCTATATGAAGGGGTTTTCTACCCTTTCCTTTCTCTACACATGAAGCAGAGTAGGAAGCCTGTGTGTAACAATACACTGTGGACACTAGAAGTGTTCCCCAGTGCTGCTTACAGCAGGGAGCAATGCCAGTGCTATTAGAGTAATACTTACAGGAGCCCTGGCTGCATACTTGACATCAAATGAGAAATCTGCTGCCCAGTTTACACTTCTAAAGTGCTGTTCTTCAGGCCTTCAAGGCACAGCCCAGTGGGGCAAGTGCAGTGAGTTCTCTAGCCCAAAACGCTAAACATACTGTAGAGAAGGAGCTGCACAGCTACTTAGAAACAAAAAAGAACATTTAAAACTGAATTATCTGCTTTGTCCCCAAATTGCAAACTAGTTAATCAGACTGCAGTAAATAGAAATGGTATTACTGCAAAAATGTGTGCTTTCTTGATCTGCTGTTTGAAAGGCCAGGCTAATACTTCATTTGGCAGCAGGATACCCTACTTGGAGTCTGAAATTTTATTTGCCAAATTTCACCAAGGAGCCATCACCTAAAATGAAATTCGGATTGCTGCTCTGTCTCTAGCAGCAATTCTCTGGCCTCTACAGGGTTTTACCCTTGAGAATTTGGCAATAGCTTAGCCTCAGACACAGAGGGAGCTCACTGAAATGGCTACTTATGGCTATATGATACTTACTGCAGCAGGGACCTTGTGTAAATAATAATAATTGTGAATGACTGATACGGGCCTGGAGCAAGAGGACTTGACGCCTTTAAAAAGAACATTTTCTGCTTATGTAATATTAAAGCAGCTAAAATAGCAACAGCAGTCAAAGCTCAAGGCTATTGCCAGGAGAAGAGTAAAAGCTGAGGACAGTGGTTGAACAGTCAGCAACCAAAACTGGACATGTCTGAAAAACAGCTAAATAACCAGGGAATACATTTGTTTACAGCCCAGCTGCGCACACACTTCTGGAAATGTGCTCCGTTAAACCTGCCTCTCCTCAGGGTTGATGAGGGTGACAGTACTTGACCAGAGAGGGGCACTGCCAGTGCTTGAGGGCCCGGCAGTGATCACAGGCAAGCAGAGACTGGAGAGACTTGTGAGGAAGATGCCTGGATGACAGGAAACACAAACCAGCAGTTGAATCAGGCTGGCTGACCCTGGCCGCTGCCCTGGACCATCAGAAGAAAGGCAGGCTGTGGTAGAGGCCGCAGAGCGCGGCCCTCAGCAGCTGCCGCACGGCCGAGCAGGCCGCGGGTCTGAAGGGCCTGGATGTTCCTGTGTACGCTCTGCACAGTCCTGACCTCGGATAACGCTGCAGGACAGAGGCCAGTGACACTGCTGAAGGAAGTGCCCTCCTTTTCATGGAATTTCAGTACTTCTAATTTCACTTCCTCTGCAGCTGTAGTGTGGGCAGGTGCACCTTGGCTGGTTGTGAGCAGGCTGGGGCCAGCTCAGCGGGGCTGTGCCACAGGTGACACCGGCACTGTGGCTCCCGGTGCGTATCCTCAGCTTTGGAAATGTGTTCCCAGAGCCAGAGAAGCACATGGAGGTTTCTGCCAAGTTTTCTCCTCCCCAAATATTACTATGAATATTTTTGTCATATTTTCTACTGGCAAGGAAGTGTGTTCACTGTCAATGTGTTTCTATGAGCATTCTGCTATGCTGTAATACTTGTAATGATCATGGTTTAATAAATAGTAGTTCTTTGTCCTTCAACTAGCACATTCCATCCAAAGATTCCAATGAGCTTTATAGAACTCAACTAAATAAGCTTAACAGTTTTATTCCTTGCAAAGTCCTTTGATGGTTCAAAGTGCATTGCAAGGCTCAAGTCTTATTATTTGTAAAATGACCTTTATGGAAAATAGAAGGAGAGTGACTGGTGGCTCAGTGTATGATAATGCAAGACAGAAATGTACTTGAAAACCTCTTTCCCCCTCCTCCCCACAAGACCTGCACAGACATCTGTGGAACAATTAGGCCTGCATATCTGTGCCAACTAAATGTCCATTTCCTCCCCTTCCATATCCACTTGCACAAAGGACTAAGAAATACATCTCTGGTGCTCTGAGATTTTCTGCTCATAATTGAATTCATGCATGCATGTGTGTGCACTGTGAATGGGAAAGGAGGATGGTTGGGCACCCTGAGCATCCTGTCTGTCTCTCTAGGATGGAATATACTCATCACTGTGGCATGAGAACATTCTTCATTGGATATAATAGAAGGTTGTCTTATTCTCATGTAATCTGGCATAAAAAAGACAATCTGTCCTTTTGTTCCTCTATACCACTAAAAGCTGTAAAGGATAAAATTTGATTTATGTGGAATCCTTGAGACACAAGATGTGCTTTTGGAGATAAGCAGGAACAGGTTCATCCCCCTCTGGGTTTTTGTTAACCTCTCTGTCTTTTGGATTCCAAAGTGTCTGGGTTGGCCTTTATATTAATGCCTTGCATAGCACCAATGGGTTTTCACACAGGACAGATGCTGGCAGCTCCCAGTAGAATTGCAATACCAGTTGGGATAATGAACTTTCTTGATGCTTTCAGGGAAGTATTATCTTCCCACTTTGAAAGCTTTGGAAATGTGTTCCTTTGTTTGAGCCAGTGATCTAAGTTCTTAGACCTATGCATTCATATCCTGGCCACAGCCCCCTGCCTTGTTTCAGGTAGCTAATGACCAAGACTATTCAAAAGCAGAGCCCCCCATAAATCCAAATTCATCCTTTCTGCAACAAGCTGCTGTGGTTAGAGTATTGCTGCTGCTGCACAGACAAGCACATCTGTGGCAGAGTAAAAGCCAAGTTCAATTGGCATAGGAATTTCTGCCTGTAGAGCATGAGAGCTGTCTGACAGTCAGGACTGGCAGACATGTCTGATACGGCCTTGCTCTTTGCTTCTTCGCTGCTTCAGCTTGGATTTCAAATGGAGCCCCATTTTTACCTTCTAGAGTTTGCTATCCTCTGATGGCTTTTCTGCTCTGACTCAGCTTGCACTTAGACTGGTGTGTTCAGCTTAGCTGCCAGGCATCTCAGGTTCCTGAGAATGCAGTAACATGCTTAGTGAGCTGTGGTGTTCTGCACAGGGGATACTCTGGGTAACCCCAGGCTTAAATTCTCTGCCTCTGTCCCTGCCTGGTAGGGAGGCAGATGTTATTTACCATCACTGCTCAGTCATTTGTTCTGTAAAAACACAGAAAAATTGTTGAGAAAACATGCTTTTTACCTTAGGAGTGACATGGATAGAGAACTGGAGATAAGGGACCATGTGAATGAAACCTGTAAGGAGATGAAACTTTCAATTTACCATTTATCAGGTTTATCTCAGATAAAGCAGGAGCTGTTTAAGCCTTAACTAAGGGAAGAGCAGAGAGAACTTTCTGCTCAGGTGTGCCCTCTTGCTTTACAGCTGTTCCAAAATAGCCTGCTACTGGTTTTTATTGCTTATAAGCCACTAATATAAAATGAGATTAAGAGATAATCCAGCAATTAATGACAAATAGCAGCTCCTAAACTTGTTCATGTTTGACAAACCAGAAAGTAATCTGTTTGAATTAGTGTGTTTCACATGTCTCTTCACCTTTCCAGCTCTAATCTGAAGTGTCAACACCTGTGGAAAGCCACTGCTGGAGCCTACTCCTGTCCATGCCCACTGATGCAATGTGATCCCTGCCAGATTCCCCAAAACAAAGCTGCTGGCTGTCCCCCAGCTGGAGCAGTACCCCTCAACTTGTCCCCAGACAGGCCAGGTGGCATCACACTGAGTCCCCTTGGTATGGCTGGGATCAGGGCAGGGGTTGGCTCTGGGGGCTTCAGCAGTAAGGACAGGAATTCCTGCAGCTGTTCCAGCATCATCCCTCAGTCCCACACCCTTCACTAGCCTCTTGCCCTTCAGTCTCACAGTCCCAGTGGGTGCAGTGGGTTGGTCCATGCTGGCAGCCCTGGGAGTTTGTGTTGCCCTACTGTGAGGTTAGTGCTGTTTTCCAGAAACGCAGCTTTCCACGAGCACACCTGGTTTGCCAGAAGCACTGTGCTTCCTGAGCAAGGGCAGGTAACAAATCCTCCCTGTTGGGAAGAGCTGAGCAGAAGGCAGGAGCCCCTCATGGCCTGCTGAAGCTATGCAGATGTGATATGCTCCATTAGATCAGGAAATAAAGTGCTGGCTTGGGAGCAGCAATAAAGAGGTTCCCTCCCTTCACAGGGTCTCACAGGATCAAATGAGCCTTATGCTGTAAGGTTTTGTAGACCAAGAGGTAAATCCCCTTTCTAAAGCAAGACAGAGGAAACTTGGACTTTAAGCTTAGGACTTTGTTTTAAAGATAATCTTGGTGGGGCTCCTCATTGGATGTGGCCCTCACTTATGGGCCAGTTAAGCTCTGAGTTGGCTGGTTCAAGTTCCCTGGTATCAGTTCAATTGAAAAAATGTAAATGTGTTTTTGCTGTTCTCCAGCAAGCTCCATTACACTCCACAGGCTACTGTGGTAGCTGTTATTGGTAGCTTGTTGCCTTGCCTGTACTGTGTCAGTGTTGCTTAAAATCCTGTCCTCTGATTGCTGGAAATGGCTTACTGTACTGTTGCACTGTATAATGCCACATGCTGTTCTCCAATTTACAGTGTTTCTGCTGGAAAGCAAATTCCTTCCCCCACCTTCTCCTTCCTCCATCAAAAATGTGACTCATAAGCAGTCTTTAACTATCAAATCCATTTGTGTATTCTCTCAGCTAGGGTTCGATTACAGCTGGTATGCCACAGATCTGTAGCTGCAGTGAGGTCACTCCTGCTAGAGAAATAAGATCTCCTTTGTCTATAAGGAAAATGCAACTAACCTTCTGCTGTCTCTCCCGCAGGAACAAAAACTGGGACCTGCTCAATTCTCTGGGTGTTTTTGTTCTTCCGATTTCTTGTCCATCTCTCACTTGCAGCACAATGTACCAATAAGGCTCTCAAAACTGAGCCCAGCTGAGACTGCACATGTCTGTCACTTGCCTAATACCTCTCCGCTGCATTTAGCTCTTTGTTTGGAGAGAGGGAACAGCTCTTCATGGTAGAAGATTTTTCGATTTACCACTTGGAGCATTTGTTTCATACTCTATAAAATTCGGATTTACATATATGGTCTTCCCAGTGTGTGGTCAATGGGTTTAAAGTGCCTTTGCCATCTTCTCTGTAGCTGGAGTGGGTGTATGGGAGCACAGGTGTGACGTCTGGAGTCCTTTGCTCTGTGTGAGTGTTCTGCACATGTAAACATATCTGTGTGTCCAGCATCTGGCCCAGAGCAGGGCCATCCCTGAAGCACCCTCCATGTGGGGATGTGTGGGATGTGCAGTCCCCTCTGCCCTGCCTGCAGGAGTGCTAAGTGGGTCAGGGAGGCAGAGGGGCCAGCCCTGCTCTGGGCACAGCAGTGCAAGTGTGGCCTCTCTTGCCTCTGCCATGGAGTGGTGTGTGCGTGGTGGTAAGTCATGGCTGACCTCTGTAGTCTTGTCTTGTCGTTTCAGTGGTGTGCGGACAGATGAAGCTTGGCCTGTTTTTACTCTCTGTGTTTTTCCTTGTCTTTTTTTATTCCCTCCTCATCTTCATCGCACTCTGCCATCAAACAAAACAAACTTTCATCTCTCAGATCAGCGAGAAGGTTGGTCCTTTTCACTTCTTATCCATCTACAGTACGCCACGTCAGATGGGACTTTTCCAGTAGGGAGAGGAGAGCCATCCCCAAAATGGGAGGGAGCCCTGCAGACTGGCTCCTTTCCAGGCACAGCCACTGTGTGCCTGGTGAAATCTGCTTACTGTTTGCTGTGACTCTGGTGATGGCATTGATACTTTGCTTGCATGCCTTTGTTGCTTGAGATTTAAAGTGGGCAGAATATATTTTGCATGCAAATACCAGCCAGGACAGTTTTAACAGAGGCAGGGTAGGAAGAAGTGCATGCTGCTCTGTGTGGGGTGCTTCTCTAACCCTTTATTCGTGCTAGGTGCAAGTGTAATACCTCTAAAGTGCTGCTGCTTTCTGGCTGGAGATTCAAGAACAGTCTTTGGAAGCAGAGATCAGAATGATCAGTCCCCTCACAATCTGCTAAGGAGTGTGGGTTCCTTAATTCCTCCTGAAGCTTTAGAAGTTTTAACTTTTTCTAGAGGCAAAAAGCTTACTTTTGATCTCAGCTGGAGGAGAACCCAGCATGCTGTTCTCCCTTGCCACAAGGCAGCAGGGGCAGCTGACTGAGATCCACATCCCTTGTGCAGAAGCAATTTCCCTGCTCCTGAGCAGTCCCTGCGCTGGGCTGGCCCATTTTCCATGCTCTGTCCATGCTGAGACAAGAGCCCTTTGCACCAGCAGCTCTGCCTCTCCTTCCTTCTCCGGGGCTGGGTCTTCCTCCTGCTGGCAGGAGACCAGAGAGCGCTGGCAGTGGCCCCAGGCATGCCAAAGGTGGCTTAGGGAGGTCAATGGTGACATTCACAGGAGCTCATAGTCATTCAGTAAAACCTGACTGGTGTTTTGCTCTGCTCTGTCCTGCCGCTATCAGGGAGCCGGAGGAGAAAAAAGGACAGTAGTGAAAGGCAACTCCAGCCTTTAAATTAAATCTAGCTTCAGACCTAGCTCGAGGCACTCATGATTTCATGCTGAGGAAAGCTGGTATTTCTGGCAGAAGTCTGGATTTAGTTTCCAGAGATGATTCCTTCACTGAGCAGGTTCTATGGGGGTCTGACCTTCCATACATGCTGGAGGTGAGGGATGCTCACACTGCTCTGCAGGTGGCATGGGGAAGAGACCCTGGCTTGTCTCACACAAACTATCAGGCAGCTGGATGAATTCCTATGATCATCACTGGAACAAGTTTTAACAAATTGTCATAGCGGTTGTTCCAGTACACTGAGTTCGATCCCATTTCTCTCCCTGGAACATGCTCTCATTTAGATTATACTGAGGAACGGGACCTTTGTTGTTTACCTTCTAAAAATAGATTTTGTGGAGGATAAAATTGCCTCATCCCAAGACAATGATGAAAAATGAGAACAAGGAAGAAAAGAGAAGAAATCAAAGCCAAGGCCCAAAGCCTCCCAGATTTCAGTGAATTTGGAGCACTGCTGTGATGGCTGAGACACCTCTGGAGACTAAACCTTTGACAGGGCGCTCAAATGTTTTAGCCACATGGTTTAGCTGAAGGGAGGCAGCTGAGAATGGATATAAGCCAGCAGGAGTGAAGAATTTCTCATTCTTTGTGTCGACCCTTTCCTTCCCACTCTACCAAAAATACCTACATACAAAAATATTTAATGTGAAGCCAGAAATTAGTTTCTAAATATTCCATTGGGATTTGCCATGCTTATAATTTGTTTGGCGCTGATAATTACATTGTACATTTTTCCAGCTTTACTTAAAATTGTGTAGTGCTAACCCATGCATTTAATTATTGCTCTGTGACTGCTACAAGGTTACTTATTAACAAGTTATTTTATCTTGATACAGTGGATCTTTTCTCTTATTCCCCTCCTTAATGTTGTGTTATTTTCATCAGAGAAATTTCTGGGAGCGAATGCAAATTGCAAAGCTCCACAATCTAGCTCTCCCTTACTTTGCTATTAGTATGTCAGTATGCTGAATGCTGATGTGTCTCCAGTGCTGCACCACTGTAATGATATATCCTCTTTTATATGTGGTTGTCAGCACAAATAATTAGACCTAAAAGTTATAGCTGAAATATAATCCAAAAATGGCAAGGCCCTGTTTTGGAAATTGTCTATAAAATGTCAGCACTCAAGGATACATTGGGAGCATAAATAGTACAGCATTGTTTGAGCACAAGATTAGACTGTAAATGCATTTTTTCTGGTTCCAATTTTTCCTCTCCTTCTGTTGGTTCTGTCAATAGGTTGTGAGACTTCAGCAACTGCCTTTCCGTTTGAAGTCCTTTTGTAAAGTGATAGTGTTGAGAAGAGATGAAAGGTGTCTACACATGAGTAAACCATGCAGACCAATGATCGTATTTGAGGATAGCTCCTGAATTCACTCCTTCCCAACTTGGAGGAGGTGGTTCCTGAGGAAGGCAGGAGTTTTGGCAGGTTAGCAGTGTGGCGAGGGCAAGAACACACCCTGTGCACCAGGGATCTTTAGCTTGCCTGGCTCAAGTAATGAAGCTGGACACTCTCACACTCTCAAAGATGTGCCCCTGCATCACACACTGCTGCTCATCCCAGTTGGGAGGTTAGAGCAGAGCCCCCCAACCTTGCCTTGTCTGTGCTGGGACCAGGGAGGAGCAGCAGACCAGGCAGTCCTAGTTCTCCTTCAGAGCAAAAGGGACTTAAGGCTGGTGTTCCTTGTGCAGAGGGGAGAGGATGGCAGGACAGTGGTGCAGGACCTGAGCAGCTGGAATTGCCTTAGGAAAGAGCAGAGAAGCATGCAGAGCACAAGCACAGCTTTCCATCGTCATGGGGCAGCGTCCAGCAAGCCTGTCACAGGGTGCCAGGAAGGGAGAAGATGAGGCCCAGAATTAGATAAAGGGTAGGCATGGTTCAAAGGAAACCCTAAAGCAAGAGCAGGCAATTAAAGGTGCCTGGATCTCTGCAAACCAGAGGGAGGGGTGTTGGCATTGTCATCTGCTAAGCTGTACTGTGGCCAAGGCAGCCAGCAGGAAAATTTGGAAGTTTTGTTTCCCCTTCCCTAGGAGCGCTGCATGACTTTGGAAGCCTGGGCAGTCCTCCTGGCACTGTTGTGTTTCTGGCAGAGCCTCACTGGATGCCAGCAGTGTCTCAGCACATGAGAGGGACTAACAGCACCAGCCTGAGAGCCCTGAGCTTAGAGCCTACAGCTTTTGCAGACAGCAGCAGGGAGGAGGGTGTCCCTGGTTCTCCAAAGGGGTAACTTCAGTCTCGGAGGGAACCTGAGACGTGTGGAAACAGCCACTCCCGTGCTGAAAGGAGCCAAGCAATCGATTGAAGCTCTTTGCACCCTAGGCCAGGAATGTGCATGTTAGTGCATGCTGAATTATTAACATGCATGCTGCCTTTCTCAACCTTTGTGGCTCTAGTGCTGCTTGCTTCTCTCCTTTGCCCCCAGCAGTCCCCCCTGTAAGTGGGAAACCAGACTCCACACTGTCTTTTCTCCTGGTCCTGTGAGATCCAGGACATGGGCTCAGGTTGCACTGCACTCACTGCTCACTGCTGAGAGTTTCACTTCACTTCCTAAGGAATGCTCTCAATGGGGAAATATGTGGAATAGTGGACTAGCACAGAGCCCTTACAACGCCTGTTCTCGGGACGAATTATAATGAATCTCATTTTTGACAGTCTCCAGGTTTAACTAAACCCCAGAATTATAGTATTGTCCATTGAAATCATTTTAATATTCACAGCAGTTTTCCCTGTGCTGTTCTTGCAGAACCTCCAAACCACCTTCT
Source organism: Hylia prasina (assembly GCA_013397195.1). Taxonomy (NCBI): domain Eukaryota; kingdom Metazoa; phylum Chordata; class Aves; order Passeriformes; family Sylviidae; genus Hylia; species Hylia prasina. Next base: position 319,147 of record VYXD01000210.1, read on the forward strand.
TCTGATCCTTATCCAAAAAGAGGATTTAAAAAAATTATTGAGAATTCTAGTCAAGAAAATTGTAATTAAAAGGGAAGTTTCATGGCTGCAAAAAACGAAGAAAACAAAATTTTCTGGAGCACTTAAGGTAGCATCATGGACTGTGCTAACCCATGTGATTTGACTTGTAAATTGGACAGAAATTCTAAGAATGCTGCTTTTTGAGGATTTGCACTGATTTAAATTATTACCAGACTCTTATGCTAGAAAAGCAAGCAACTTAAATTTCTGGCTTGAGCCTGAGGAATGTGTTGATGGTGCTCTGCAAGCTGCTGTGAGAGCTGTGCCAGCTCTTGCTAATGCTAACTGACAGCATCTCTCCTTCTCCCTCCGTACTGACTGGGACAAGAAGCTGCCAATTATCCCCCAAGAGGATGGGAGGCTGATGGAGCCCATCCCTTCCTTTGCCCATACTCCTGACAGAGCGTTGTCTGGGCCAGATCTCTTACTGAAGGCACTGCCCTGACCTCCTCCCACCTCCCATGTAGAGAGCTGACCCCTACACAGGGCATCCATTTTTAGCAGCTGGGTGCCGTGGGCACTGCTGCTCTCTGGTGCGGAGCAGTGAGCCCAGCTCAGCAGCTCTGCCGGTGTGCAAATGAGGGGAAGACGGCTCAGCCGTTCTGGGTTGCAGAAATGCACCACAGAAGCTGTTTAACCACTCATCTGTTGCCAGGCTGGAGAGCTGAGGCTCCGCACAACCTCCTGGCATCCGCAGGCTGCCGTATGCGGGAGGCACAGCCCATGTCAAGGCTGGTGAGGGGGACCCGTACTGTTGGATCCACAGGGGAGTTTTCCTTGCCTTTCATCCCTTCTCTAGGCACAGGAATGTACCAACCACCTCTGCTGCTCCTCTGTGTGTGGCACAGGGGAGAATGACTACACATCACCCTGCAGAGCGCTGCTGCAGGGCCCTCAGCCCCAGTGAAGTGCTTGTCCCCTCCCTGCAGGGGAGCAAGGCATAGTCAGCTGCTGTCATCCCTCGGGAGAGACGGCACAGCCCCCACAGGTCCTGCCTCTGCAGGACACATCGAGGGTGACATGGCACCAATGGGACTCGCACAGCCCCAGGAGCACGATGAAAGCAGGTGCTTGACATGGGCACACAGTGTGGGCTGCAGGGGAGTCTGTGGCAGGTTCTCCTGCCTCTGGTCTCACAGGGCTGCAAGTTAAAATGTGTTTGTGCATGCTGGGCTCTGATCTTTCTGCATGGTCTTGTGTTCTCCAGTGCCTTGTTTTCCCAGGTCCTGTATGTGAGTACTTGTGCGCCTTCCCTCTCTCTGTCCTGCCCTTCCACCACTGTCGTCTGACTCTGTAGTGGCCTCCAATGCCTGCCAGCCTGTTTGCCTTGTGCATGTGTGTGAGTGCTCTGTGCACACCTATGGCATTATCCTCAAAGTTTGCCTTTTTTTTCTGTTTTAATACAGCTTGGGTGGGTGGGTTTGCTCCTTTGACGGGGACAGAATTTGAACAGCTTCTACCTGGAATAATTCGACGCCATGTTCATTGGAAAATAAACCTGACTCTTAATGAATGGTGCTGGGATGCTTTTGTTGGAAATACATGCCATCATGTTAAACCATTGCCATGTCCATCAGGTTAAATCTGTATTCTCATGATTGCACACTTTCAGTTCTGTCATATTTGTGGAGCACTGCCCCATCGGTCAGGTAACACTTCACTGGTGATTGCTCGTGTAGGTATTGATTTGAGATTTAATAATTGATTAAAAGCATCCAGCAAGACTTTGGATTTATATACTTATTTTTTAAAAAAAAATAAAAAAGGAAGTTATCCTTAAGTTATCCTTACCCTGGCTGGTAAGGAGCTAATGAGCCCTGTTTTGTCACTGAGACGATGTGTAGTACACACACGATGTTGACAGTATTGTCTAATTTATCACAAAGTTTTAGCTCTGTTGTACATGCAAGTGTGGGGGCTTCTGTGTTCAGTATATTTCTGCAATCCTGATGGTTTGGGGATGAATCATCAAAGAGAGCACTAGTGAAATTTGATTTGGGTAGAGCCAGCTTGGCAAGTGGAGCTGACACCTCTGCAGCTCACGGGGCTGTCAGCAGCTTTACTGTCTGCGGAGGTGCCGCGGTGGCAGGAGCCAGGCCAGCAGAGCTGTGAGTCCCCAGGCCCCCATCGCCCTTGGGGCTGCACCCATGACCTCCTGTGAGCTGGTGCTGCTCAGGCTCCTGCCCCATTCCCATCTGACCCCAGCACTGTGACAGTCACTGCCCCACCAGCCCAGTGCGCTGACGGAGGAGCATAATTGGCAGGCAGAGGCTCCTAGGAGCCGGTCAGTCGTGACCCCAGCCGCTGCTCGGGGTCTGCCTTTCCAGTGGAGGAGGGTAGAGGGGAGCAGAGCTGCTGGGCAAGACACACTCAAGCAGTTTGCCTTTTTAACTACAGACTAAAATGAGCTTGCCCAGAGGAGACAAAGATTTACTGAGCACAATTGTTTCTCTACCCTTGCTTAAATAGGCCCATAACACTAACCCTGAAAAAGGGACCTCATTTCTCAGTGTCATTTTCCTGACGGGAATGCATATGGCAGGCAGCTTTAGAGCTTTATTGTAGCTGAGAGTTGCTTACAAATAAGTCTTGAATGAAATACCCAGCAAGGGATTGATATGAAGAGAAGCTGTGCAATGCAATAAGGAGGAATACATCTCCCAAAGAGCTGCCACAAAGGTGGGAAAGGTTCTGCCAGCCCAGCTCTCTTCTGTCAAAATGGATATGATCTCACATCTGTCAGGATTAGTTCTCTCCTGCCCAGCAAGGTGATCTCTTCAGGCCCTGACAATGTCATGCAGCTTGGGTGACTATTTTTTCTGAGCCAAGGTAGAACCTGAGTTACATTTTGAAAGGAATTATATTTTATTTAGCAGCACACGTGTGCTAATTCAGAAAGCAACCCTTCTGCTGCCCCTGCCCAAACCCTGTGAGGTTTAGGGAACGGGCTGCTTTGCTCCAGAGCTAATAAATTGAACAGGTGATTCCATTTTGCAGAGCTTCAGTGAGCCCTGTGCGAAGTGTGTGACTGGCATTTGTGCACGCTCTCTAATTAGAAGGATGTAATTTAAATGGAGGAATGTTTCATGTTAGTAATATGATTTCAAAAGGCTATGTTTGGAGGGAATGGATTGAGTCATCTCTTAATGAGTTCTGCAAATAAGATGCCAGTGGCTAAAGAAGGAGAGCACAGTGTGTGCAATTTGGCCAAGTAGTGAACAGCTTTTGCACTTCATTTTATCTGTCCTGAGGAATAGACAGGCAAAAATGTTTACTGCCCCTCATGTACCCCCGCAGTACTCCCTGCTGGTTCTGTGACCCTACTAGCTGTCTCCTCCTTGTTTCAGTGCGGCGTGTTGCTCCTCGATTCTCTATCCCTCCGAGCAACCACGAGGTGATGCCTGGGGGGAGCGTGAACCTCACGTGTGTGGCAGTAGGTGCTCCAATGCCCTACGTGAAGTGGATGGCTGGTGTGGAGGAGCTGACCAAAGAAGATGAGATGCCCGTCGGTAGGAATGTCCTGGAGCTGACTAACATCATGCAATCTGCCAACTACACCTGCGTGGCCATCTCTTCCCTTGGCATGATCGAAGCCACAGCCCAGATCACTGTCAAAGGTAAGGAATTATTACTTGCAGTGCTCCTACTTGGGTTTCAACAATGTAGCCCTTTGCTAAAGTTCTTTTGCTACAGCCCCTTGACTGCTGTCTTCTGTGGCTTTTCCAGCTTGCAAGGGAGGTTCCCAAACCCACAACTTTGTTTTTTCCTGCTGAGACTATGATGATATTTGCTCTAAAGGTCATTTTATTTCTCCCTGCAAATGGCATAGTAGACAAACTTGTGTCAGACTAGGTCCCTGTTACGCCATGAGAGAACCTCACTGAGTCTGTGTTTATCTCAGCAGTGTCTGGCTTGGTCTGTGCATCAGCGGGATCAGCTCAGCACAGTGGTGGGCCATGGGTTGTCCTGGGGCAGGGTCTGTGGATGTCTGCAGTCAGAGAGCTGTTTGCACAGATGTCCTCTTGCAGTAAGGGTGAGACAAGAAGGTTATTCCCACCAGTGTGAAGTGTCCATGAGCCTCAACAAAATGAGCATCCTCCCTCCCTGCAGGGAGGAACTATATGTGTTCATTTCAGATTTGTTACATAATCCTCTGTAAATGTCTTCTCTTACTACTCAGCCTCTTGCCCTTTCTTTTTCTTGTGTTGCTGTCCTTCAGCTGTACTTTCTGCTGACATTCCACAAGTAGCTTTGCCCCAAAGAGGATATTGCTGCTGATTGCTGACCATAGGGTAGCCCACCCACTAACAGGAGGCTGAAGGTGTCCTGCCTTTTCCATCTGGGGCATGTCAGAGTCACAGTATCCCTTCCCTTCTCTGCTTACAGTTGATTTGTAGCTCAGATTACCACAGATACGTCATCTTTGAGTCTGTCTCTTCTTGCAGGCCCCTTCCTGCACTAAGGCCACATTTAGCACAGAGTTCCTGCTTGAACAAATCAGAGAATTGAGTGTTAGCCCTCTCTGACCTAGAGATAACAGCAAATTCTCTTGGCTAGTCAGAGGATGCTTTTAACCTTAGCACCCAGCTCCCTTTACTCACAACATCTGCTCATCAGTACCTTTTCCAGCCTCTCTTTTCATGCAGAGCACAGTGGTTGCCTTGCTCTAGTAGATACACAAGTGTATGGAAAAAAGGGCCGTGGTGGGGATGGTGGTTTGGTCTTGGAGGGAAGAGGTGGGAACTGGACTACTGGTTCACAGCATTCACCTCTTTGTAGCTCCCTTTGCCTCTCTCCCTCACTGGTTGACGTGATGCCCTAGGACAGGGAGCATCTCAGCTCCTTTGGCCCTTCACCTTCCTCCCTGTGTCCTCGTCCGCTTTTTCTACACCTTTACTCTGGATATTTTACTGCCTCTGTCCCAAACTCTCACCCAGTGTTGCTTCTCCTGTGCTTGCTGGCAAGCAGACTGTTTTTAGCTCAGAGAGGAGAAAGAAGGTTACACAGAACTGATTGCACTTAGGTGCATTGAAAGTACCAGATCTGCCCTTGTTCACATGGAGGCTGCACACCCAACAGCTGTCAAGAGTCAAACTTGTGGCTCTTCAAAACAAAAGGAGTTTCATCTGTCCTTGAAAGCCTGAGGAAGGCTGTCAGTTTCTAGGATGCTGTAGGAAATAGGTTTCTTCAGGCCGTAATATTGTGCAGGTTGGGTTTGCCCTCCTTGAGTCCACCATGGGTAGTGGTGGGGTGTCTGGCTGTGGTCTGTGTGCCCTGTCCTCCTGTGCCAGTTCAGCTTCTGATGATCTTCTCAGTATTCATGTTCCAGTAGCACTGGAGAAGGCATTCTCTCTGGAACTCAGAGCAGGCATGCCCTGTGCTAAAGAGACTGCCTTCCTCAGCTGAACCATGTGGAAACTAGAAGCCTGATGGCTTTGCCAAATAAGGAAATTCTTGAGAATCTAAATTTGGGTTGAGCATTTTCCCTAGTTCCTTGTCAAGCATGGCTGCATTACAAGTCACTAATGACTTTAGAGTGGTTTGTAGGAGGTTTAAAGTTACTGTAGACTTTAATTCAGTCATTGTACTAAAGTGTTTGTGTACTCTCCGAATCTCTCTCACACACACTCATTCTTTTTCTTTGTTCTTGTGGTAAAATGGCAAATCTGGAAATGTGTGCTTGCAGTAGTTGCATTCTCATTGACACTTCAGAAGTGTCATTGTCAGAGTTCTTGTGTAACAGTTTATTGTCTGGTTGCAGTTTGACACACCAGCCAGTGAAATAGTGGATATGAAAGTTGGTAATTTCTCTGGCTGTATCTCTCCTGCATGTACTGTTATATTTACAAAGCATTGCCTCATCAACCCTTCTAACAGCATTGTCCGTGAACTCCCTATGGCCTAAGATACTGTTTCTCTGGAAGCATGAGCGTAACTCCAGTTTACTTCGGTGCTCTGATTGCTTTACTGTATCCCTTTGTAAATCAGCTGTGCTCCTGGGCTCTGGGGCCAACCCAGCCCAGCCCAGCAAGCACCTTCCCACTGCCAGGTGAACCCCCATGACAGAAACATTCCTGCATCCCTGTTGAATTACTTTTATTTAGCCTGCTGCGGGTAAGTGCATCAAGCACATCTAATAACATGATTGCTCTGTTTATCCTTCCATTAAGAACCACTTCAAGCAATATATGGTAATATAAAAATGCATGTTATACAGTATGAAATGATTTCTGCCTTTTAAAGAAGAATGTTAATGGGAGGTGGCAGCTCCATTTTTATCCCTGTGCACATTGCAAGGTTTGAGCTGACTGAATTATTTAAATCACACCTCTCTGCCTTCCAATTGCAGCACTGCCAAAACCTCCAACGGAGCCATTAGTGACTGAAACGACAGCTACCAGCGTGACCCTCACCTGGGATTCAGGCAACTCTGACCCCATTTCATATTACGTCATCCAGTACAAGCCCAAGTCCCTGGAGGGCCAGTTCCAGGAAGTGGATGGTGTGGCAACCACCCGCTACAGCATAGGTGGGCTCAGCCCCTTCTCGGAGTATGAGTTCCGGGTCATCGCAGTCAACAACATCGGCAGGGGTCCCCCCAGTGACCTGGTTGAGGCCCGGACAGGAGAGCAAGCTCCTTCAAGCCCACCCCTCAAAGTCCAGGCACGGATGCTGAGCGCCAGCACCATGCTGGTCCAGTGGGAGCAGCCAGAGGAGCCCAATGGACAGATCCGAGGGTACCGCGTGTACTACACCACTGACCCGCACCTGCCTTTGAGCATGTGGCAGAAGCACAACACTGACGACAGCCACCTCACCACCGTGGGCAGCCTCATCACAGGCACCACCTACAGCATCCGTGTCCTGGCCTTCACTTCCGTGGGCGACGGACCCCCCTCAGACATCATCCAGGTCAAAACACAGCAAGGGGGTACGTATGGAGTGAGGCAGCATGGCTCCATGGCCATCCCCGTGGTGTGCGGCTCAGCTGAGTGCCTCGCCCGCACCAGGCATCACCACTGCACTTGGTGCTCAAATGATTGCATGTCAGAGAGGGTGGGGGGGCATTCCCACCCCACAGCTATCGGATTTAAGCTGTCAGATTGTCCTGGGGAGTCGGTATCAGTCTCCGTACAAGTAACAGCCCACAGTTTTGTCTGAGATACAGTGGCTAAAAGTGTGACACAAAGTCCTGGACATGCACCTGTGTAACTGCTGGACCCTTTTGGGGTCTGAGTACATGTGTGGAAGGAAGGATCTGGGATGCAGTCAGGGCCTGGAAGTGAGCACAATCCCCATAGTCACCTGCCTGAGTGACAGAGGTGCTTGCTTGTGGCCTGAGATGTTCTAGGAGTGCGGTACAGGGGAGAAGGGACCTTCTGACAGAAATGAAAGAAGATCCTCACAAGGTGAAATGCTGACTTTGCTAAGTCATGCAACTCTTCTTGCCTCTTCTGGCACTAACCATGTGTTTGTTCCCCAGTTCCTGCCCAGCCAGCTGATTTCCAGGCAGAAGCAGAGTCTGATACCCGCATCCTGTTGACATGGCTGCCCGCCTCTCAGGAACGTATTACTAAATATGAGCTGCTGTACTGGGAAGGGGAGGATGGCACTCAGGTGAGGATCCTGCCTGGCAGCTCTTGGGGCTGAACATGACAATTTACCCACTTGGGAAGGGTGTGTGCTTGAGCCAGGGTGGTAACAGAACTGTTTCTTTGTGTTTCTTCTGCCTCAGTGGCATGCAATAGGAACATGGCATTCTGGTTTCTGTGTGACTTCAACAGTGCTTGATGACAGCAGAGTAGTGACTGGTTTGGGACTGGAAAGGCTCAGAATGCCATGACAGCATCCCTGAGGCATGCTTAGTGCTGTGTCTGTAAACAGTAGCACTTCTGGGCAGGTCTGAAATGGCCTCCAACATGAGTCTATGGCCCCAGGACTGGTTAGATGTAAAAAGCAGATTGAAGGTGGCCTAGAGAGAGCCCTTGCACATTTACTGCAGGTCTCTAAAGGAAGTCCAGATTGAAATATATCAAAGGTAGCGCTGGCTTCAAGACAGCATAGCAGGAATTGTGCCATGACAGCATCACAGTGTCCCATGGTCCTCTCCCTCTCCTCTTATTACAGTGGCATGAGAGCTGCCAAAAATAAGTGCCCTTCAGGTGAAGTGTCAACAAAACAAGCCCTTTTCCAGCAGTGTTTTGGTGCATTAGAGATCCTGAGTGCTAGAGGAGAAAGGGTTTACTCTGTTATACAGGCAATACCCTGTCAGTTGGGAGGAAACAAACTTGTGTGTCCTGTGCCTCTTCTCTGAACTTGCATAGCTGGACCCAGCATTCCCACAAAGCTGTCAGGCCAGTGAGTGCATTCTGAAGACCAGTCATTGTGGCTTGGCTGTGGCAGAGGTCTGCTTCCCTGCAGAGTCCTGGTGTGTCACCCAGGAAGCTCCATGCTTTGGAGTCCTGCAGGACTGCAGGCAGGTTTGGCAACATGGCTGTGACTTTTTGTGGGCCCAGAATGGCTGCACACCAGCTTTTCTGTGTCCTCCAACTGCACCAAATAATCTGTTTCCCTTTTTTTTTTGGCAGCAAAAGGTGGAGTTTGACCCAACCTCCTCATATGCAGTGGAAGGTCTCAAACCAGACACATTGTATAAGTTCCGTCTGGGCGCCCGCTCAGAGCTGGGGGTAGGAGTTTACACCCCCACGGTGGAAGCCAGAACTGCCCAATCCAGTAAGTGCCTGACGTTCAATACTGCTGGAGACAAAACTATCCAGTTTCCATCTCCTGGGCACAGAGAAGCCCAGTGCTTCTGCCCTTGTGGGTTTGCAGGGATGCTGGCATGCAGTTTGCTAAAGGGAGTAATGGGGAAAGTCAGCTGGGGTTTGGATCAGGGCTCTTTGGCAGAGTGGGTGCACCCAAGGGGTAAGTTGTTTCTTCCTGTCCCTTTGATCATACTGTCTTTCCCTAAGGGTAGATTCATAAAAACTGATGGAGGAGTAAAACAGGCTGGGAAATTGCTTTGGAGAGATTGATTTGAGTGGGTTTGTGCATCTCTATGAATTTACTCCCATGCAGACAAGCTGTCTGGACAGGCAGCATATGGGTATTTGGCTCTAAATGTGACTGTCTCCAAACCATTGGATTTTCATCCCTTCACTCCCCATTCCAGCTGCCTTGCTTACACAGGAGTCCATCCCTGGTCTGTACAGTTGATTGCAAGGTGAGGCATCCTGTGAGGCTGGGTGTGTCCGCGGCTGTCAGGCAGCTGGAGGAGTCATTTTGGAAAAGTGGCTGTTTGCCAGGGTTGTGTGAGCAAGTGAGGCTGCTGCTGCTTCTGGGACTGCAGTGCTAGGGGAAACCAGAACAAGCTGCAGTTCAGTTAACAGAGAGGCTCAATAATGAGGTGACCCAGGCAATATCACTTTCATCCTGGCTCTGCCCTGTGTGATCACAGAGCGGGAGTTTGCACTGCTCTGATTGGCAGCTCAAAGTGCTGCGCATAAGCAGATTAGGGCTATCAAAGGGCCCTGCGATAAGCTCGTTTTCACTAACGATTTTTGGGCTTGCCATTATGCAAAGAGCATTAAAAGGGGGAAAAAAGACATTTCCGTTAGCACCGTCTGTCTGGGATTTACTTGCTATGTGGAGTGAGCAGTTGGCACAGGCAGCCAGCCTTCCCTGCAGGGAGGGCGGGAACATGCACAGCAACCAAGAGTGTGAGATGGCCATTAGAAAGGGAGCTCTGTGGGGGAAGAGCAGCTCTGCTTACTTTTAGAATGACCTTCTCTTTGAGGAAAACTCAGCTTCATTAGCATACCAGTCGCAGGCATTCCTCCACCTCGTTAAGTGAGCTAATGATGTCTTAGAGCTGCACAATAGACAGGTATGAAAATGGAGAAAGATCAGATCATGCGGTTATAAATATTTGAACATTGAGAACAAATTCTGAGTATGGGCATTTGTATACCTGTTTCAGATGGCTTTTGTATTGATAGGCAAAGGTTGAAGTAATTCTCCTACCATGTAAATTAATTCCATCAGTGGATGCTCTTATCCTTGAATACAATCAGAAACAGCTCCTTGCATAAATGAGTCCTTCAGAGTCTCACAACAGTCCAAGTAAGAGAAATGTTTGCTTCATGGAGTCATAAAGGCAGACATCACCTACTCTACCTGTTGTCTGCTCACAAGGCATCTCACACCAGTCTGTTTTTAAGAGGTTGCCACTTCACTGGCCAGTGGTGCAGTAGCTGACTGGTTCTGGCATATCTGTTTAGTCAGAGAAATGTGCATAGGCTGGAAGAGATTTGGCATTTAGCTAAGATTTCTTAGACTGATTAAAGAACTGACCTGGGTGTTGGTTTACAGGCTCCTACTTGAAAAGATTTCTCATGGCACTCAGTTCTATGACAGAAGCCATTGGCAGTTACTGCTGAGATACTCAGTGAGGGTGACAAACCATTGTCTGAACGGTCCCAATGCAGTGTGGAGACTTGAGTACTGTGGGGGCTAAAATCAAGTGGGTCTTTCAGAAAGCTGTGCTTTACCTTGGCAGAAGTTGTGTGCAGAGTGCACAACTTCCAGGCAGAAATCCTTTGGTCTTTAGTTAGCAACACCCTGTATTAGATGGTTGGATTGGTTCCCTTTGGCGTTAGAACTTACTAATCTAGAAATACCACAGCTCCCAGCTTCAAACTGGTCTCCTTCCTGCACTTTTCCATCTGGTTACCCTGGGAAAGGTTGTTAGATCATGGAGCTTGACGTGTTCAGGTGGGACACAAACCACAGGAGCAGTCAGATTCCTGCTTTCCAAAAAGTCTCTCTTCAATCTCTATTTCTGTCCCTGACAAACCAGTCATGGGGAAGGTAGGAGGCCCATGATCCCTAATTACTCACTAATGGGCTGGAGAAGGATACTGGTCTTGCTTTTCTTGTGGCACCCCTGCTCAGGAGTAGTAGGCATGCTTGTGTGGGAAGGCCAGAGGGAGGCAGTGCCCTTTTGAACCCTTCAGCAGCACAGTTGAGACCTCATCTGAGCAACCAGCTGCTTTCTAGGCTGTCTTTCCTGCTAATCTGCTCACTTAGTTGCTGGGCACCCTGCAAAAAGTACAAACAGTGCTGCTTTGAGGGCCTGAGGAGCACGGGGGCGTTTTCCAGGAGTCTGCAGTACCTCAGGCAAGCAGAATGATGCCAGAGAGAAGCATCAGCTCTGTGCCCATTAGGCCTCGGCATTAAAATGCTGTTCTCCCTTGAAATACTAAGGTGGGTCCTAAGTCTGCCTTTTCCCTAGCCTGAGGAGCAGGTGGGTTGGATGGGTGTACAGAGTTGCTGTGGGCCATTGGGGGAGGCTGTCGTGAGTGGCCTGGAGGCAGCAGAGGTTTGCACAGTGTGCATGCATGGGTACATCTGCATGTGTGGATGCATGCTGGCCACCCAGTCTGCTCTTTGCTGGCCCCAGGAGGGACACTTCAACTCCTTGTGCATTTTAAGTTGATCCTGCTCATGTTATCAAGTTTTATTTTTCTTTCTATAAGTGTTAATCTGAGTTTTTGCCTTGAACATCATATGTGTGACTCTTACCCAGTCAACAGCCAACTTTTGACTTGCCCACACTGCCATCCAAAGCTGCCTTTGGAGAAGGAGCTCACTGCTGCATGCCAAGGGAAGCTGTGGAGGTTCTGTCAAAGCATGTCTCTTCTGTGAAGGGCGTCTGCAGACAGTGTCAGAGGAAAGGTTTGCCAAGCCCCTTGTGTCTTAGCTGTCCTGTCTGAAGGATGCCACTAGGCACTTGGTCTACATTTATGCCCTCCACTGTAGGTGTTGCTTTGGTGCTGTATCCTCCTACTCTCTTCCCTGCCACTTCTCTGCTGATTAACCAAAAGAGTGTGAGGATTCAGTTTTTACCCCTGCGTCCTTTTCACTATACCAGATGGCAGGGCTGATCCTGTGCTGTTTGCTTCCACACATTGTTTTGACTTCCCTTTCCTCCAGTGCAGCTCCCATAGCAGCAGCCTGACTGCTCAGGCATCGTCTCTTCCAGCTCCATCACTACTTACTCTCCTGCATCATTAATCTCTCCAGGCATCTGAGCCTGAGCATCAGGAATGTTCCCTGTTCTCTGAGCACAGGAGTGGGAATTAAAAGTCACATGCAGTCTGCAACTGTTTCTGCAAGCCAAGTGGGCCTTGTTCCCAGCAAGCCGGGGTGACTGGTGGCTTTTGGGAGGTCCTGCTGCCCTCTGCTTTCCCAGATGATCTGCCACTGCCAACCTGTGCCCAGCAAAGCTAAGGCACCATTGCCGAGTGTTGAATTAGCTGAGGTCCTTGCTGCCATGTTGAGTGATGTAGGTTGTGTTCACCTTTGTGCAGGCAGTGAGCAGGCAGGGTTGTTCCTGTGCCCCTGCAAGGCTGGCTCTGCTGCATTGGTAAGTGCAAGGACTGAAGCATGAGGAAGGGCAGCAGTCTTGTCTCAGGCCTTTCTATGCTTCTCTATGCTGTGAAGAATGGAAGCTGCCTTTCACCTGCCATGGCAAAGCAAGATACTTTGTATTCCATTATTGCTTGGCCACACAGCTTTCTAGTCTTACAGCAACAATGTGCATTTTTTTTGTGATGATGCCCTGCCCCCTCTGTTTAGGGGTGTTTGCTTCTGGGTGAGCACCCTTGGATGGAGCCATGTCCCTTGTTCCTTCCCTGACTATGTGGGCTCCTTTCCTTCTCCAAACTTCCACTCTTGCCTTCTGTGCAAGCATGCTGTCTGCAGCATCCCACAGCAGTGAGGCCAAATGACGGGTCTGATGGTGCCCTGAGAGGTCTCCCATGCTGCCAGAACTCTGGTGCAACCAGACAGCGGTTCTGCAAGTCTGGAGAAGGGAATGAACCAGGCAGATGTCCTAGGGATGCTTTGCTTTGTCCAGATCATTCTCTCCTTTCCTGATCTGTCTTCCCCCTTCCCAGATTTGTTTTACTGCTCTTCCCCATTGTGCTGTGTAGAGAGACTTCTCACCCAGTGATCCCAATGAGAAGCAACCGTTGCCTGTATCCCATTCCTCCTCCCGTGGACAGATAACATTTCCAGGGCTTAGAAGTTAATGCAAACTGCAGGTGCTTTTTTGCCTGGGAGGGGGCAAGACCTGCTTACCTTCCACTGTACAAATCCATCAACCAGGAAGCTACTGAGGCAGGTAACCAGTGTGGCAGGCATGAAGCAAGTCAGTCCCAGCTTCCAGGGGCATGTGCAGAGCAGCACAACCATGTTATCTCCTCTTCCCACATGGTGCCTGGCTCCCACCTGGTTAGGATGCAGCATACAGCTGACGGTCATGATTTTAAACCCTACCAGGACAAACTACCTCCAACCTCAGTCACCTGCTTTCTTTATCCACTTCTGTTTCCTTCGCTTGTCTAGGAGTGAGTTTTCACAAGCCTTCCTACAATCTGGTGTGTGAGCTTCCCTTCTGCCACTCTTGCTTTCTGCAGCTTCCTACCTCTTCTGGTTTCCATCTGCTTCAGATCTTCACTGAAAGCGTCTTTCTTCTCCCTACCAGTCTCTCTCTCACACCCTCCACATGCCCCCCTTCCCTTACTGCCATTTGTTGTGTTTGGTAAAGTGAGCGTCCAGAACTGCTTTGGGAAGAGGTGTTCTCTATGCAGAACAGCACTTCCATCTCCATGCTGTTCATCTGGCCTTCAGATACAAATTGCCCCGCTAGTGCCATCTTTGATGATCTGTGAGGATGGCAGGCAGTTGTCCACATGTATGTTCAGTGCTCCGTTGGCTGGGTAAAAGTTCCCTGTGCATTTTGGTTTGTCCTTCCATTCATTTCCCTTCATCTCCCCACTTCATTTATTTATCCCCAGCCCCCTCCGCCCCACCCCAAGAAGTCGAGTGTGTAAGCACCAGCTCCACCACCATCCGGGTAAGTTGGGTGCCACCGCCCGCCCAGAGCCGCAACGGGGTCATCACCCAGTACTCCATTGCCTACCAGGCAGTGGAAGGAGATGACAACACCAAGCATGTGGTGGATGGCATTGGACGGGAGCATTCCAGCTGGGAGATCAAGGACCTGGAGAAATGGACCGAGTACAAGGTGTGGGTAAGGGCTCACACCGATGTGGGGCCAGGACCGGAGAGCATCCCTGTGCACGTGCGCACTGACGAGGACGGTAGGTGCTACTGAACAGCTCCTTCAGCTGCTGCCATGGGTTAACCAGGACTATCCTAACTGAGTTGCTGGAAATGGGGGGAAAGGGAGCAGGGGCATTGACCTGAGAGCACCTTTCAAGCAGGACTAGAGGCTGTCAGGACCAATGCTCCAGGGAACATTATCTCAACACTTGCCTGGAGTGGGGTTGAGGAATTGCTTTGCTGGCCCTTGCCCTGCCTCCAAGTTGTGTCAGATACCCCATTGTGGTCCTTCAGGATCCTGTTGTGTTAGCAGTGCTTCCTGCTGTGCATGCAGGGAGGTATTGCTCTGCTTTCCATTGTGGTTTTATAGTGGGTGGTGGTGGATTCCTTTTTCTTGAAGGTAGAATGAGCTCTCCCAGCCAAAGGCTTCTTTTGTGAGATCAGGACTTAGAGTTTACTTGTTGATCTGAAATCCAGCAAACAAAGAGGGGGAAAGCAATCCATTTTCATGTTGTAGATACTGCAGGAAATCTGCTTCCTGCTCCAGCTTCCAGGCAAGCCACAGCTTATATAAAGCTGCTCTTCCACTCAAGAGTCAGAATACCACACGTACAGAGCACTTTACTGGATACGACAGCTTTAAAGAGAAATTGCTTTGTATTAGCAGGGCTGTCAGTTATGTCACTGTGATTTAAGCCATTTCCTTTGAAAGTGCCAGAGCTCAGGGTGACAGTAGGAGCTCCGGTGGCTTCATGCTGACCCAAGAAAGCTGCAGATTTAATGGGAGAAGAAAGAGATGGAGTGTCCAGGCAAAGAAAGTATGATCTCTGCATTGCCCAATCAGTGTAGGAAATTGAAACCAGACATGTTACAGTTTCCCTAAATGGGCTGCCACTGTCCCCCATGTCTCCATGGCTCTGAAAGTGGCGTCTGGGAATGCTTGCTGACTGCATTCCTGGGCTGGCAAACACATCTGTGTGTGTGTCCTGCTGCCTGTATTGTTTGCTTCAGTTCTCATTCAGCAGAATTGTAGCCCAAGGGAAGCTGTTACCCCAGAAATGTCGCAACAAACTCTCTCAGTTAGTTTTTGGGCACCGTGGTTGGACATTCCAGCTTAGCTGTCAGGAGTGATTTTATATTCCTCTGACATGCTGACGCTCAGTAGATAACCATGATGAAGGAATGAGAAATGCTAAACTGTAGTCTGAAAACAAATTGAACTTTCCCTGTTTGGATCTCAGATGCAGCACATACTTCCCGTAGTGGGGTAGGACAGAGTTCCTCAAAATACTGTGGTCTGCTCATACTCACATCTTTTTGTGTCCCTGCAACATCCCCATATCATGTCCTGCTGCCTCTCAAGCCAGCAGAGCTTGACACACAGCTTCTGTCTGGTTCTCAGGGAGGATCTTGTTTTCCGCTTGGACTCCCAGCTGTGTGTGTGGGCAGGTGTCTTGCCAGGGCAGGAGAGCCCTGTGGCTTGTGCAAGGTCACTGCACTAAGTGAATTGTGGATTACAGCATAGGCTGCTCCAGGCAGAAGGGGGTAACTGTTCAAGCACAGCGCCCTCCATTCCCATACCTTGAGTTGGCCTCATGGTGTTAAAATGCTCCGTTCCACCTTTCTCTATTTTATTAAATTATCCACAATTACAAAGGACATCTGGGGAAAAATAATGAATTGCCCTGCAGCTTAAAAACTGTGCTTACCTGCTGGGTAGCTGTTTCTTCCCATTTACTTGGTTGAAATAGCAATACTCATTACATCTGCTTGTCAGGTATCCATCCCTAATTATCTAATACTGATTTCTTGCTCTGTTGAGAATTGGGGCATATGAGGTTCCAAACCTCCGGATTTTCCCAGGGCAGTGGAAGGTGAAAAGGGTCCTGCAGATGAGGTGATAGGATGAAGCCCAGGTCCTTCACTTGGTACTGGATACTTGGGTAGCATCAGTATCCTCCACAGAGTGCACACCTCTACTCCCATCTGCTTCAGCCGAAAGGAGCTTTCCAGGAGCAGCTGAGAAACCAATTTTTTAGAATTGACATTTTTGTCACAGTCAATGCAAGAGCAAAATATAATAAGGAGGTAATTTTTCCAAATGGTAAATAGGGTATAAATACATTTTTAAACGGGCCTCACCTTGCAAGAAAATTGATATTTTCTGGGCAGTGTAATTTTTCATTTTATTATCAAAAAGCATTCAGCTAGCCGTGCATGAAATACAGTCCCCAGAGCTGTCACAATTCCCACAGGCCCCTTTATCTCGCTGAGTTCAGTGACTGCTGTCT
This sequence comes from Hylia prasina, assembly GCA_013397195.1. NCBI lineage: Eukaryota > Metazoa > Chordata > Aves > Passeriformes > Sylviidae > Hylia > Hylia prasina. The sequence goes on from VYXD01000210.1 coordinate 335,628, forward strand.
CTGAGCTCTGGGTTATTGTTTTAGGATGGTGCTTTTCCCCCTCATTAACCTCTCACTGTCACAGGGGAAGAGCACGTGTGTGCTCTGGCTGGTGGTAGGTACCTGGGCTCCCTGCAAAACAGATTCAGCACCCAGCCATGCTACCTGGCACTGCTGAACTGTGTTTAGATGGGTCTGAGAGGAGGTGTTGTGTCAGGCAAGATGCAAAGGAGGCTTTAAAACCCTTGCCTATGCCCCAAGGTACCCAGGGGGTCACCGTATTCTTTATATTGTGCTGTATTCTTGTATTCTTCCTTGCTCCCTGGCTGCTGGAGATGAGAGGGATAGATGGACCTTGGGTCTGATTCAGCACAATGACTTTTATTAGGGGTGCTCCTCCATATTACAGTCATGCTCTTTCCCACTGAGTAGCAAAAGGGAAGGAGTCAGGGATGTGGTCATGCTGAAAGACTGCACTGTGATGTCCTGGGCAGGTACAGGAAGCTTGTACCAGTAGGGCCATTCTGGCAGTGAAGTGGGGGGAAGATAGCAAAGGAGTGAGAGGTAGTGACAGTGATTGTGTGGTACCTGCTAACTGTTGTCCCGTGTGTGTTGCAGTGCCCAGTGCCCCACCGCGAAAGGTGGAGGTGGAGTCTGTGAATTCGACTGCCATCCGAGTGAGCTGGAAGCTGCCCATCTCCAACAAGCAGCATGGGCAGATCCGCGGGTATCAGGTTACCTATGTGAAACTGGAAAACAACGAGCCCCGAGGGCAGCCAGTGATCAAGGACGTCATGCTGTCAGAAGCACAGGTACAGTGTGGGGACCACCAGATGGTGAACATGGCGCCTTCCCTGTCTGCAGAGGGCAGGCTGGCTGGATCCAAGTGTTTCTTGGCCTCCTCTTGCAGCTTCAGAGCATGGGACTCAGCCTGTCTGAGCAAGGCAAACAGTTTATCCTTAAACTGTGGCTTAAATATGGGTAAAAAGTTTAATCAGGAAAGGATTACTGTGGAAAAGATGATGTATTGGATGATGTTCCTGTCTTACCCCTTCTCTGATACATACCTCTCTGCCTGCCACATCTGTGCAGACTCCAGATGGAGTAAACTGCTCTTTGCCAGTCCATTTATAAATGGTCAGAAAGTTTTAAGTAAGCCATGAGTCTGTTTTCTTTGTGATGCTGATTATGTTCAGGGCAAAGTGTCTTTCTTGTTAGCATCCACCTGGGTGCTGCCTGCTTGTGGTGCACGGGATGGCTCTGCACCCCTGTGTGGGCACAGCATGCCAGGCAGAACAGCACTCCTGGGTCAGCAAAGCCTCCCTACCCTCCTGCTTTTGCAGGGCAGGGACTTGGTGTTGTGTTGCTTCTTGAAACAAAACTGTAGGTGAAGCCAACTTAGTCTGGGAAAGGCTGGGGAGAAAGAAAAAAAACGAGATGGAGGCCCACATCCCCTGTGAATGACTCTGTCCTCTGTAATCCCCATGCAACAATCTGTTCATACTTGGGCGATCTCCTGGATACCTCACTGGCTGTGAGCTGCAGCCCTCTTCCCACGCACTGCTCCAGGCATGGCTGTGCACTCTGCACAGCCCAGGAATGAGTAGTTGCCTCTTTCCCAAGGTCCAGGGAAGTTTTTGGTGCCCCGTGTCAGTGAAATACAACTCTTCTTTGGAGCAGGGGTCCTTCATTCTGGATGACCCATGCTGTTCTCAACTAAGATAATCGTATAAATGAAGAACAGGATCTGCTGCTGTTGGAAGCAACAAGGAATCGATTCAGAGCTGGCTTGCTTGAATGATGCCCAGTATAAATACTGGAGAGCTGCAACGATTAATTGATCTGTCTCCTGAATGCAGCTGTGAATCATTTATGCATTTGTCAGTGGGGAGTGCAGTGCACAGAGGCAGCTTTATTCGCCATTCATATTCCAAAGGATAAAACTCAGTAATAATGTGGAAGGGCGAAACTTTAAAGAGAGAAAAGAGGGTCCTTGCAGTGTTGTCTAGGGCACATCTGTTTATGTTTCAGAGGTTGCTTTAATAGTTAGAGAAGCTGCTTACTGCCCTTTACTTATGCCAGGAGAATGTAATCTTCTGTGTTGTTGGAACAATTGAGGCTGTGTTGTTCAGCTGGAGTTTGGAGTTAATGGGTTGGTCCCAAGTGTAGGTGGGCGAAGTTGGCAATGGTTTTCTTCTTGGTGTTTTCAAATATTTTACGCTTGCCCAGCCAGTTCTGCTTTCGCTCCTTACTCATACATTTCAGAGAAAGAAATCCCATGCTGATGTGCAGACTGAGGATGTCAGAACCAGAAACTTTTGAAGGAGTGCTGGATTTTGCATTAGTTTGAATGTGTGCATCAAGGAGGCAAGTTCCTAGAAATTTCCTGGCCTATCAGGCCTCTTGCCAGTCTTCCCATATTTGGTGAATTTATATGGGAAAGTTCTTAATTTCTGTGATATTTTTTCCTGCTGTGTATGGTGCTGAACTCATCCACTGTAATTTTTGGGTGAAAGTGAAAATGATAGTTGCAGAGAAGCGACTACTCTAAAAGAATCATGTCACTCTTGGGATAAACTGATTGTGATCCTGCAGGGAAGAGGTTTCACTGACTTGGCAGGAGAGATCTCTATTTCCCAAAAGAGTGAGAAGCCAGGCATGACCTGTGCCTGTGATGAAATACATCTGTTCCAGATGCTGAAGAACCCTGTAAGAGCTGCCATCTTTCAGCACAGCAATGCGTGTCTTTGCAAACAGCCAGATGAAACTTTAACGAGTAGTCCTGGAAGAGTTATTTCCTATGAAAGAAAACCAAAAAATACACTGGAAAACCTGCCCCTGAAGGTCATAGGATGAAGATGGCCACAGTTCAGTACTCATAAACACTCACAAACATTTATACCAGTGCACAGGGAGAGAATTAAATGGATTGAAAACCTTGGGGTCAGAGAAGAAAATCGCTGGGCAGGTAGGCAGAGCCCCTCCTCCTGCCTAGCCAGGCTGTCTGCTGATTTGACTAGGTATGTACCACATAATCTGCTTCCTGCAGACAGTGTGAAGACACTGATACTAAAGCTGACTCATGATTTTTCCTTATTGAAGATGATAAATGGAAAGAGAGTAAACGAAGATGAAAGGAAAAGGCAAGGGAACGGAGATGTTAGCTATGCAGATAATATGGATTCTGAGCTTTCAAAACTGTTTGAGCGGAAAAGACTAAAGCATCAGCAGAGACGTGGGGGCCCTGGTGCTGGAGAGATCACATTTTATTTTACAGCCTCCTGCCTGGGCAGAGTAATCAGTTGTTAAGAAGGTCCTGTGATGGAGCTGAGGCCTCTCCCTCCCCTCTGTGGCTGTGCCTGTGACTGATTACCTCTGTCAGGATTCTGTGTGCCTTCCAGTCTGAGCTCTCACCTCTTACTGACAGCCTGATGGACAAGCAAATGTGACTCTACCCTGTGGAGGAGCTCCCAGGGTGTGTGCAGCTGCAGAGCTGGATCAGGTACCTGCAGCAGCTCTTGCCCAGGCCATGCCTGTCACAGCTCAGCCAGGTCCCGTGGTGGGCAGTGACAGAAGATTCATCTCTGTGCCCTGAGTCTTGCATAAAGAACATCCAAGCACCAAGAGAAGGCTTTTTAAAGGAGCCCAGTGCAGGAGCTGCACTCCACCACTATTTCAAGTCCTTGCCAGCTCAAGGGAGTGAAGGATAGCAGGGCCATGGAACACAAGCATTAGGCTTGACAGGGGTGGGCAGGGGCCCACCTCATTTCCTTGGTCTCCAGTCTCTGGGAAGCTGCTGCATGTGAGGAGGGGCATGGACTGGAACCCCTCCACACCTGCAGATCCAGCTTGCCCAAACAACTTTGCAGGGCTGGCTGGGGACAACTGGCTATACAGAGGTCAGGCTTTGTGGAGAAGAGACTCCTGCCACCTTCTCCTCCTGCTGTGCAAACTGAGTCATGGCATGGGAAAGGTATGTGCTGCCCACAAGAAGGGCTGCAGGCTCTCAGGAGGGTGGTGTGGTCTCTGCAGAGAGCACTTCACCAAACAGCATGCAAACTGAGTGCACATCCCACCAAGCTTGCTCCAGAAGAGCAGGAAGAAGAAATGGCAATCACTTCAAGCTATTGGATTGAGATCAAAGGAGAAAGCAGAGACTTCAATTCTCCCTGAGCAGTACCTACCCCAGGCACAACACAGATTTTACAGCCTCCCTCTTTCGTTGTGTGATAGTCAAGGACTTTTCTCTGAATGTACTTGGAACATCTCATACATGTGTACCTGTCTAGGTGAGAGTCTAGCATGGAGGTGGGATGTTCTCTGCTTCCTAAGTGGAACAAAACTGTAAGGCATCATCCAAGAGAGGCACTTCAGTGAAGGACCAGGGTGAAGTTCTGATACCATTAGACCCCTCTGCATCTCATTGACTGAGTACCCGAGTTTTTATCTGGAGTTCCACTGTTGCACCACAGTCACTGAAGCAGAGAGGAGAAGGAGCTGCAGGAAGACCAATATTGGCTTCCCATAGCTGGGACTGTTGAGGGCTTGAATCTCTCTTTTGCAAGAGCCTTGGTCAGGGAAAACAGCCATTCCCTGGTGAGACATGACTATGCTGTGTTGAAGTGTAAAATGAAACATTAAAGCATTGCAGCTGCCATAAATACACACTGTTAGCTTTAGCACTTCCCAGAGCCATCCTGCCTCATGCACACAGCCCTCTCTCAGTTCTTTTTATGACTGCTCCTGGGCTTTTCAGATCAATTTGTCTTACTGACCAACCTTAAACAGTTAAGAAGCAATTGAGCTAGTTTAAGGAAGGAAATGTTTTGATCTGTAGATTAAATTTTCGTGATGAAACTGAATTTCTACCAAGGTATTTATGCAGGCCTGGCTTTTCACAGTTGTTACTCCAGCACAGATCTCAAGGCATTTCTTTGCACTCTGATCTAATGCAAGATTAAAGTCCACTGAAACATTAGAGCAAACAGAGTTTGAACATTAAACACTTGGTTTAAAATCCTAGGGCATGATAAACTCCCTGTTGTGGTGTGAGAGGCCTCCTGAGCCCAGCTCTGCTCTGCTGTTCCTTGCAGCGAGGTGTCACATTCTGCTCCTGTAGCTACATGGAGGCAGGCTGGGGTGTTCCCAGCCAGATGGCTTCCCCCCACCAGGGACGTGCTTTTGTAGGAGAAGTTAGTGCCAGGCCTCGGGTCCTTCCTATGGCAGGACTTCTGCCAGCTTTTAGATCAGCAAGGTGGAGTGTGTGGCTGTTGACCATGGTGTGGGCTGGCTGGCACAGGTGGGGCATAGACAGCAATGACTTGGGTTCAGCTAAGTGTGCAGCAGTGGAAATGGCACCGAGATGTGTGTGGATAGAGAGCCTTTAGTCAGCATAATACTTAGTGAGGGTCCTGGCTTTATAAAAAGTACTTAGGGACAACTTGACATCTTTGCTGAAATTTACTGTTAAGATGGTTTAGGGGATAATTCTACTGCAGTCTCATGGCATCTAGTAAGTGAACTATAATAAAATCTTAGAGGAAAATTTCTCCAACAGCTTCTCTCTGAATTTAGAGAAAAAAATAACAAATATTTTGAAAGTATGCCATGTATTTTACTGCTGAGGTGAGTACTATACCACTGTGATAGGCTGCAGCCTTCGAAAGCCACTTCAAATAGCCTGAGTTCAAAAGGCAACTTGTATCTTTGATTCCGTTTAGTGCTTCTGTTGCACTTGCAGGTTCCCAAACACTCCATCAGTGTTAGCTGAGCTTCTCAGGGTCCTGAGGAAGTTCCTATCTGAGCAGTTTCACAGCTGGCAGGTCAGGCTCAGAAGCAAGGTTTGCCAGGGCTCACACTGTGAATCAGGGGCAATAATACCTATCTTCACTTTCATCTCTCTGCTTGAACCCACGGACTGGTGCTTCCTCCAGGCAGATTTAGTAACGTGAGCTGTAACGCATCCCCTTGGCTGAGAGTTCTGTGTGATCTCTGCAAGCCTTCCTTTGGTGCACCAACCACAAAGAACACTGCTGTGGGCATGCATGGCAGCAGCCAGGCTCTGTCTCACCACCCCAATGCAGCTTTGATGCCCTACAACCCCAAATCCAGCCAGAAGAGTTCAGAGTCTGTATTGAACTGCCATGGCCAGGAATCCATATGAGCTTTTGTTGGAAGTAGTTTGTGTAGAAGCTTTCCCTGCAGGGCTGCTATTGCCAAATGAGTGTTTGCCGTTTTGTGTTGTGTAATTGGGAGTGAGAAGCTGTTTCCTCAGTACATGCACAAGTTTGAACCTCTCTCCAAGCTATGCACCACTGTTGGAGAGGAGCAGCTTAGTGTGAATCTCTGTGTGAGATCTCAGCTTCTCTTGCACTGTTGATGACAGACGGCACTTTTCAGTTTTCTGAAGTCCCCAGAGCATTTTCTTGCAAATAATACAGGAAAAAGAAGCTCCAAAAATGCTGCATTGGTGCTTCTCTGCAGAGGGTGCTTCTGTTTTGTGTGTTGAAGTCTTTGGTTCTCAACAAGAGATGGTGGCTGGAGGATCACTAGAACAGAAACTGGAGTTCAGGCAGCAGAACTGTTCTGAGTGACTTGTGGGGCAACCATCACCCTCAGAGCCTAGTTGGTGTTACCTATCCCTTCTTGCTTCTGTTCATGGAAAAGGCATAAAAATGCAAACAAAGCCAGAAGCAGAAGGTACTGCAAAGTGGAAAAAGTAAGGGGTGACCTCTCCACCCAACTGAGAAGGAAGCTCTTTGTATGAATGATCTCAGACTCATTGTGCAGGCTAGCGGCATGTCAACAATTGCTCTATGCCATTTCTTCCCTTGGCACAGCCTGTATCAAGTGACCCTCTGTGTATAAGTGTTGTAATTCCCCCAGCCCAGTTCTGCTAACCCCTGCTGTTGTCGTCATTGTCATCCCTTTCCTACACGTTGCCCCTTAAAATTCTGTGTCTCCATTTTTCTCTCCTCCCTCCTTTCTCCCTCGTCAGTGGAGAGCTGAGGACTCCGTCGACCATGTAAGTACCACTTGTGTGTATTCCAGGTTGGAAGAGAGGGGTTTGGTAAATCGATTTGTGAATTTTGTAGACACAGTACTGTCAAAACATTCCTTTCACTCCCTTAATGAGGCTGGAGAGTTACATTGTGAAACCTTCTGCAAGCAGCAAATCCGGAGAAAATTGGCATTTAGATAGCTCCAAAATGCAGAAAAGCAATTGACATTTCCTATAGTCTGTATTTCCAGCTTGTTGCAGTGTAGTTTTAGGCAGGTTCAAGTGATCAACTCAGGAGGCTCATCCTGCAGTAGTTGGCCCACCAAGTTATGTGGTAAAATCAGATACATAATCTTTAAACCACATTGATCATAGTCATGAGAAATAACCTACATCCTCAACCATGACCTTTGGTTGAAACACAGATAGTAATAAGAAAACAATCACATTTAAACAGTTAAATTCAATTTTCCCCCACATAATTCTGAGATATAAATTTGGAGGAACAAGCTAGAAAATGACCTTTTTAGAGTCAGCAATTCAATTACGTGCCCTACTGTGAGCTTCCCCAGCACGATGCATTTCTCCTCCTGCTTTATACGGAGCATTCTTGCTCGGAGTGGCTTTGTCATGACAGCACTGTGTTTGCATTATGCAATCAGACCTTCCTTCATCCATCCCTCGTCTCTCTCCCCTCCTCCCAGCTTGCTTGCTTTGCTCCCGGTGGCATGCTTTTGCGTGAGAATTTCTCTTTGCATGGGTTTGGGAGGAGTGAATTCTCTTGGGATGTTCAGAGTCTGCAGGTTTTGTGAGAGTGCTTCCCCGCGGGTCCATTGGCACCGATCGGACTGTAGGTCCACTCACCCGCACACATGATCTGCTGCAGGGGCGGAGTTGGGATTGGACTCTGGTTCACACGGTGATTTTGGCGGGGTTCTTGTTGGTGCTTGTTGATACTTCTCTGGGCTGGCTGGTTCTGCGATGGTAACGTGGTGATTTTGATGAGTAAGCCTGGGCAGGTAACCTGAACCAGCAGCACTGACTGGAAATCAGCAGGTTTCATAGTGTGGGTGTTTGTGCGAGTGAGTGATGGGAGAGTGGCTGTGCTCTGAGAGCAACCACAGGCACCCCTCACACCCCTCAAGCTGGCAAGGATCCCCCGGGCAGGGGTCAGACCCCTGGAGCATCTTCTGACAGCTCAAACTTAACCCTCTCCATCTCTGCTCTTCTCCTTGTCTGAAGGGGTAAATAACCAACGTGGAGCCTCTGCTTCCTTTCTAAAAGCTTCCCCAGCCCCTTCTCCAGCCTACTCATCTCTTGGTCCCTGGCCCAATGGGTTATTAGTGCTAATGGCCCAGACCCTCCCGCAGCACCCCCAGATGAACGCTGCTCAGGGTACCTGCCTGAGCTGCTGGGCTTGCTGTGCTCACTCGTTTGCAGGCCTGGCCAGCCAGGCTTGGCACCAGTCACGTTGGTGCCGGAGGCCAGGAGGGAGGAGCACTGCTCCTCTCTTTGATCTCAAGTTGAAGTGTGGAGCCATGCCCTCCTCCTGCCCAGAGGAAGCCAGAGCATGCAAGGATGCACCCTGTGAGTCTGCCCCCTCCCAGACCTCCCACGATGCAGGTTTTCCCTCCAGGTCTTGTCAGGGCCTTGCACTGACCTATCCCATTCCTGCAACCCAGTGCCTGGCAAGGAGGATGAACACAATGCTCAGAGCTGCAGGTGCTCCCTGCCCGGGGCCCCCCACCCCTGCACTGCCTGCTCTGCTGCAAGAGGCAACTTTAAAAACCCTGGAATTAGCCCCCAAGAGATTCTCCTAGCCAGGTGAACTGGCTTTTGCTCTAGTTCACAGCTCCATAGTCCTCTTAGCTTTCACACAGAACCATATCTGGATCAGATCTCCCTCTTGGCAGAAGCCGTGGGAGAGCACAGCTGCTGACATGGTTGCTGGTGGGTCCCTGGAAAGGCCAAGTGTTAAAGGCAGGGGTTGAAATGAAGCAAGTGAGTGTTGGAGTGGCAGCAGTTGTTTGCTGGCTCTGTGCAACATGTGTGTGTTTGAGCACAATGCATGAGTGTGAGCCAGGGAGGGTTGTCAGTGTGTTGCTGTTGGAGACACTGACCCTGGTGCCTTCCTTTGGCTCACTCCAGTAACAAGTATTTGCTCTTCTCGTTTGCCTCCTCTCTGCCTCGTGAATGCACTCCCAGGAAACAGTCATTGGAGGCCTGCTGCCAGAAACCACCTACTCTGTCACAGTTGCTGCCTACACCACCAAAGGAGATGGTGCCCGCAGCAAGCCCAAAGTCATCACCACCACAGGGGCAGGTGAGTGTGGGGAGATGTCACAGCCTCGTAGGGGTGGTGGCAAAACCTCCCAAGAGGTGCGTGGGGAGCGTGGCCAAGGCCGGGAGGAAGCAAGAGGGTTGGAGATGCTGCAGAGGTACAAACTCTTGTGATCTCCAGCCCATACTTAACAGGCTTTGCCACTGGATCACCTGAGCAAACTGCAGCAAACTGATGGAGAGACACTACCAGGGCTGGTGAGAGAGCAGTGAAACTCATGGCTCTGAGCTCATCTGTGTAGTTCAGAGACCTGGGAAGAAGAAGCCTGAAAGTTCAGGCCCTCCCTCAGCTTTGGAGTCCTGGCCTGTCCTCACCTTATTCCTTTAGGCAAGTGCCATTTCTTGCTTCCTGTGGTGACTGCAGTGCCACCTGGAAGGACCCCTGGCACAGAGGGCTCCTAAGAGGTGCTTCTCAGCTCCCCTCTGCTATTGAAACTGCTTGCATAGCTGAGCCTGGCTGCTCCTAGAGCCGTGGTAAAACCTGGAATGCAACAAATCTGCCATAGGAGTGCTGCAGATACAACTTCTAGGTCCTGGTGATCCCTGCCAGTTTGGTTCTGCTGTCCCAGTAGATCATACCTGCGCCTGGAGCAGGGGCACCCAGGAGTCATCTGGTGCTTCCCTCCAGGTGTGGTCAAGCTTGCTTTTGGCAGTGATACCAACTAGTTGACATTGTCTTGTCCACTCACTAGCCTATCCTACAACCAATAATCCTGCTGCTTCCTCACATGAGCCACAGGAACACTATTTACCACTTGTTATTGTGGGAATGCAGCCTGTGCAAACTGCGAGCATTTGTTTCTGGTGTTTTTAAACAAGGAACAGCTTGCTATCTCCTCTGCACTGCATATGGGGAGCTCCAGAGGTAGTTTCCACTGTCACAATCTCAAATGCTGTCTCCCTGGTGCCTTGCCATGATGTATTTTCTGTTCATCAAATTGCTACAGCTGTCCTATAAACAGGAAGAGCTTCCTAAACATCCCAGTGTTGTACTGTAAACCACAGTGGATCTTCCCATGTTATGATGAACATTTTAAGGTTAATATTTAGAATCAGCTTTGAAAATACTGTGTCCCTTAATACTAGCTGCTGTTAGACATTGTATTATGAGTGCAAGGAGGATGGCACTGGCAATGGGAATGTAATTGTATCTCTTAAATACCTACAAAACCGCCCCCAGGTCCTTTGTACAGGCTCGACTGCAGGCATGACCTCAAAGGAGAGCGTTGGTGTCGCCCTCTGATGGCGTAAAGGGGGCATAATTCTGGCAAATACGGTTTTCTCTTCCTCTCGACTGTGGGCTTATACGTTTCAAAAAACTGCAAGGATATTTAACTAGGTTTGGCTGCAATCCCTGGTTTTTTGTTGTTTTTTTTCATATCTATGGCCCCATGCCTTTGATTCTGAGTATCTTCCCTATCAGTTGATTTGTTTACAAATCTGAGCTGATGTGAAGACGCATCTTTTTTTTAACTGAAGGAGATCAAGGTATTAAGCCATCAATTTAAAGCCATCAGTTCCTAACCAGTGACGGCAACACCCCTTGACTTGTGCAGCATAAGCAAAAATCCTGTGGAATGCTTGTGTTCACCTCTCACATCGACACTGACATCATGAATCTACTTCTCAACTAAACCAAAATATATTCTGATGGCAAACAGCCCACCCAGCTCTGCTCGCTGCCTCTGCAGATGGTAAAACTGCAAGGTTTCAGGATGAAATTTGTCTGCCTCCAGACAGACCAGGGTGCTGGAATCGGGCTTCGGGGTGTCTGTTGTGGTACAGTGCATCATGGCCAGCATGGCCTGGTGCTGTGCACTGGCTGGAGTGTCTGAAGACCACTGATTGGGAGGACAGGATTCAGATCTTCTCTGAGATAAATATGATGCTTTGAGGTACTTAAACGTTTCCTGTAAAAGGGGATGAATTTTGGGGCTGGATTTGGCTGCATTTATTTCCGGTTTAAATGGCAACACATGGGAATATGGCAACCAAGAGCTGGCTGGCTCCAGCTTCCCTCGCCACCGGATTAGGGTCAGTCTGCCTCTGTCCCTGTGAATTGTCTGTCATCCTCTTCACCCTGTTGTCTGAACTTTCCCACTTTCCTCAATCCTCACGATCTGAGCAGCACGGAAGCGGTCCTTCCTTCCCCTCCTCCCAGGCTATAGATGGTCATTGTGTGTTTATGTTGCAGTCCCGGGGAAGCCCACCATGATGATTAGCACGACAGCCATGAACACAGCCCTCATCCAGTGGCACCCACCCAAGGAGATGGTAGGGGAGCTGCTGGGTTACCGGCTGCAGTACAGACGTCTGGATGAGGAAAAAATGAACACGATAGACTTCGGGAAGAGAGACCATCACTACACAGTGACTAACCTGCACAAGGGGGCCACGTACCTCTTCAGATTGTCTGCCAAGAACAGAGCTGGCCCAGGAGAGGAGTTTGAGAAGGAGATCACAACTGCTGAAGATGTGCCAAGCGGCTTCCCACAGAACCTGCGTGTGGTGGGTCTCACCACATCCACCACAGAAGTTGCTTGGGACCCCCCGGTCTTGGCAGAAAGGAATGGCAAGATCGTCAACTACACAGTGGTATACAGGGACATAAATAGCCAGCAGGACCTGGTTAACATCACCAAGGACACCAGTATCACTTTGACAAATTTGAAACCTGATACCACTTATGACATCAAAGTGAGGGCCCGCACCAATAAGGGGGCTGGGCCACTCAGCCCCAGCATCCAGTCCCGGACCATGCCTGTAGAGCAAGGTAAGTGCCCTTCTAACAAACCCTAACAGGAAGCTCTGCCTCCAGGACAGGGACCTTTGCTTTGGTTCATGAGGTTTCGCTCTCCTCTGACTGTTGTGATCAGGTACTGTGTGGCTCCTTAGTATAAAACTAGTTCATTGAGTGAAAGCTCAGCAAAGATTTCCTAAAGTTGCGTTTGAGGGAAGAGGGTTGTTGGTGCTGCCTTAATTGCATCCACAGGCACACTTGGATATTTTATCTGTACATGAAAGGCTCTTGCTTGAGCTGGAGCAGGTGGCTGAGTAGGATCATCTGCAGATCCAGTACCTGAATAACACTGCTGTTTGATCATGACAAAGGGCCAAGGGAGTGTGAGTGAACTGGGGATAGAGAAAGGAGTTCAGCCTACAACTTCCTTTCTGTGGTGCTGGAAAGTATAGTCAAAAAGCAGAAGTCCTCTGGAGACGGTAGACTTGGTAAAAGGCTGCTGCTCTCTTCTCCTCATTTCTTCCTTCTCTGCTGTAGCTGAACTCTTTGACCTCTGCTTCTGAGTTAGGCAAAGAGACTTGGAGTCGAGCTGCCACCTGGCTCCCTCCTGACTTGGCTGTACAGTGCTCAGATATCTTGTTTTTCATTTCAGTGTTTGCCAAGAACTTCCGTGTCAATGCCGTCATGAAAACGTCTGTGTTGCTGAGCTGGGAAGTGCCTGACTCCTATAAATCTGCAGTGCCTTTTAAGGTAAGAGTAACATTTGGAGGACAAGAAGCTCCACCTGTAGCAGTGAGCAGGACAGTGGATAGCAGCATCAAGTGAGTCCTATCAGTCAGGGTCACCACTATAGCTCCATGACCGTGGTCACACAAGCTTGTCCTGATGCCTGACATGGAGCTGAGGTGTGGAAAGTTACAGATTTGATTTAATCACAAGAAATCAGCAGGACAAAGTGGTCTGAAAACCAGCCAGTGAATAAAACAAAGAATAACTCCTTGCACAACATGTCCTGTCTTAAACATCCATATCACCTTCATGAGTTACTTCAGAGCATCAGGGCAGATTCATAACCTCAGGGAGTGAAGGGAAGAAGCTCATCAAACTTCCTGAAGGCCTTACAGGTGTGAACGGCACAAAATGTGTCAGTACAGAAGGAACTCTGTAGGAATGCTGCTCTCTTTTCACCAGTACAGTCCTGGATGTGGTGTCATCCAGCAGGTTTCAGACAACACTGATGACCCTGACTTCCTGCTCTTGTCTGACAGCCAGTACCTGTCACTTATGTGGGCAAAAGACTGGAGCGTGTAGATCTCAGGGCAGTTTCTCTCCATCAAGAAACAAGACCAGCATGTCACATCATCAAAGATAATTTTCCCAGTCTCAGCATCAATCTGCTGCCTCTGCAAAGGTGCCAGGGTAGAAGCAGTGTGACTTTTTTTTCTCCTTGTATATGCCCCCTGCCATGCTGTGCCTAAAGTGCAAATACAAGACCTGCATGAGCTGTGGGGAATCCATGGCCAAAGGAATGAGGGGAAATCTTGAACTGCATCCACATCAAAGTGTGTGAGCACCTCCCCTTCCTTGTTACTAACTCTCCTTGTTTAAACCCTGAAGCTGAATTACCTTGATCAATAGCAGGCACTTGTTAACATACAGTTTAGCTGAAGCAGACAAGGCTTTTGTGAAGACCTTGTGGTATTCAAAGCTCTCCCAGATGTAGGGCACATTAGGATCAGTGTTCAGATATCTGGCTGCAAGGAACTTCACAGAGCCCTGTTACATGGCACTCTGCTGCAGAACCAGTGTGCTTCATTTTGCCTTGTCTTGTGGCCCAAAGCCCACAGCGCTGTCTGACAGCACAGTGCTGGAAAGGGACAGTGTGACCCTTGGAGCATTGCTACCACACAGGGATGGTGGAGTGGTTGGAGGTAGCCAGGAGCCAGGGATGCAATGCTGATGCCCTGTCTGTCTCCTCTCCTAGCTGCATAGCTGTGATTGCTATCACAAGGTGATTCAGGGTCTGCCCTGGCTGCAGGTTAACCCTCAGCTGACGCAGGAGATGGCATTAGCCACTTGTTAACTTAAGAGCAGCCATGCACACCAGGGTGTTAGAAGGATATTTCTGTAATAGTGCCTTCTTTTTATTAATATTCCTGGACTTGCAGACACATGTGAGTCAAGGCCAGGAGCTTAAGAGGGTCAGCTCTAACTCGTTGATTGGGCCAGTTAAAAGAAATCCTTAACCTTCAGGATTTTGTGTTTTTATAAACAAGGTTCACCTTTCTCCTCTAATTCAGGCACATGGGATGCTGAGGCCAGAACCTAATACTGTAACTAGCATAGCAGATAAATCTCCATGGGAACAATTAGTATTATCTACACTTGATAAACAGTCTCATGCTAAATCTATGTCCCAAAGGGTGTCATATTCTACTTTAACAGATTTAATTAAAGTAGATATTGTTACGACAACGAATAGTGAGGCACAGGCAGGACTGGTGCTTTTTTTTATTAGAGAATGAACTGAGACCTTAAGATTTTTCATTGCTGCCAAATCAATAATGAAGTTTTGAGATCTCTTTAGGGAATTTTCACAGCCTCTTCTGGTCCAGGAGATAAATTCCTTATAAAATGTTGCCCAGCAGTTGTGGTGGAGTAGAGGCACTATTCCTTTTTTTATTCCACCTGCAGAAAGCTGTTCTGGAGCTTTCATGGAAAGTGCAAGATAGATACAACCTTCTCCTTGGGGAAGGTGCATTTTCCTGAGACATATTCTTCAGCTTAAGAGTGGGACAGAGGATATATTGGTTAAAGGCAGCAGCACAAGGTATTTTAGAAATGGGGAGAAAGAACAGCGCCTTCTGAAAATTATAATGATACGGGTTTGGAAATAACCCCTGAGAATGCTGGGCAGTGCTTTTTCACAGTGTGTCCCATGAAATGTAGTAATTACTCCTGCCTACAAATACTCCAGCCTTGTCTACTTCTCCATCGACTTGTTATCTTTCCCAGTGTTGCACGCTATGTGTCTTTTCATCTTTTAGTTCAATACATTCTGTACCGCCTTGAAATCAAGCATGAGACCTTCAGCAGTGACATTTGGACCCACCTAGCTTTGCAAATCTTTTCCTGTAAGTAGGAGCAGCACAGATGACATTTTACAGCAATCTGTGGGCTAGTCAGCACTGTTTGGCAGTTCAGAGCCCTTGGGCCAGATTTGCTGCTGACTCTGGTAGTTACCAGTGGGCCATGAGGCAACCTCTAAATAGCTTTCCTGCTTGAGCTTCTGGGCATCTTCCAGCTGCACATGAATGACTGTCTCTGAGCCCTTACATTAGTATAAGGTTTATGTAGAGGCCTTAACTAATGGTGCATAACATTTGAGAAGACAATGTGTTGTGGCAGGTAAAGGGATGTGAAACTGCTGCAGCAGCTGTGAAAAGGAGGGATGGCAGAGAATGCTTCAGGAAACCATTGCAAATGCCAATTTCACTGTCTTTGGGTGCAAATTCTTGTGCATGACAATAAAAATCATCATCTGGTGTCAGCACTGAATCACAGGCTGTGTGCTGGCCAGTTACAGTGCAGAGCAAGCAGGGAAACTCTGAACTGAAATGCTTACCATTTCTTCTGCATCCTCTTGCTCTAGGAAAATGGCTCTGTCCCCAGCACATGCTCATGTGCAGGCAGTTGGTGGGTGTCTTCCCTAGAGCACACTGAGAAGCAGTTGGTGATGCCTTTATTAGGGAAGAATTCATAATGAGAAATCTTATCCAAGAGGCAGCAGAACTCTGTGGGCTTTTCATTTTTTCAGCATAGGTTTTAATGTTGGAAGTTCGGTTTTGTTCAAATCTGTGTGGGAGCACATGTGAAAGAGGTCTGGCTGCTCCCTCGGGACATGCCCTGACTTACTGGCATCTGGTGTATCTGTACTATTGCAATGTCATTGGAAGGGGTGGTGCTGCTCCAGACAGCAAGGCTCCTAAGATCTTTGCAAGTCTAGTAGTCCTGTCTTTGGTGTGCCTACTTCTGTGTCAGAGCAACTACTTATCTGATATTCCCGTGCTGCAAGAAGCATTTCTTCATTTTGATTTTTTACTCATTTTAGCTCTCAGCTGATGTACATGTCTTTGGAGGAAAGGATTAAAGCCCAGGAGAAAATATCATTAAGAGAAGTCACAACAGAAAACAATTCCCTCTTGCTGCTCTACTGTGCTGCCTTTGACACCCTTTCCTGCATGTGGAGCAGTAGCAGGGCCCCTGTCTCTGCAAACCTGTTACTTTAGTTACTTGGTACTTACTTTTGCAGTCCATTCCTGCAAACTCAGCAAATGAGATGGATTGCATCTCTTCTCCATAGCTGGCTTCTCTCTGCTGCTGTGTTACCTGTTGGGTGTCTTTTCTCAGCAGCAAAAAAGCTGAAGCTCTTTTCCTATCCTGACCTCCATGCAAAGTGACATGAAGAGGATTGAAGCATGCTGTGGGGTATTGCTGTTTGGATAACACAAAAGCTGAGCTGCAAATTCTAGGCCTGGCCAGGTCCTTGTACTCCAGTGTCCTTCAGATCTCTTTCCAGGACCTCTCTTCTCCTTCCAGCTCCAACACTGAACATTAGAGCAGTGCTAATCAGCTGCTCTTGTCCTAGAAAGCTGGCAGCTTTCTGTAGATTTCAGCCACCTGCTGAAAAGGGGACCTGAAGGAAAGTTTGGTCCCTCCCTTGCTGCTGGTGTTAGCCTGAGCAGTGGGCTCAGGTGGTGAAAAATTATTCCAAGTAATTAGTTTTCTACAGGGCTGTCTTCTCTCTCTTTCAAGGCTACTGTTGAAACAAGCACATTTTACCATGTGGTCTCTGCCTGTAACACCTAGTAACTGGCGTGGTTTAACATGCTCCAGCTCTGCCATTGCCAGTTTTTGGCATGCTGTGTCTCTGCACCACTGTCAGGAATCCAGCACTCCCCTGCCATGCTGGACAGTCACCTGGTGCAAAGAAAGATGCTGATTTTTCACAGCTGGGACACAACTTATGGCCCTTCTAGCTGTCTACACCGCATTTGTCTCTGTCTCTGGGAACTGTGTGAGTTTTTGCTTTGCACCCGGGGTTTTGGGGTAAGGAGTTGTTCCAGCAGGATCAGGATCGAGGTTCCCAGGGCAGATGGGCTGTTGGGTGCAGCGAATGCAGCAAGTGCCCGTGGCTGCTGTGCCTGGGGGGAGGTGGGGGTCCACAACAGGGCATTGAGAAATACTGAGGGGTCCATGGGGGGAAGCTGTGCATGGGGGGCTGCCCACTGCCCTCAGCCACCAGCGGCTCTGCGCTGCCCTGCCCACAGCCCCTCACTGCAGACACGGCAGAGAAAAGCAGCTGTGACCTCCTGCCCACGGCTGTGTGGTGCCAGCATCTGTTGTCATGACAACAGGGTGTCACACCTGCAGAGCCGCCATTCCGGGTACCAGTTTGTGAGCCCTGTGACAGATTTGTCAGATCATTGGTGAGGCGTGTAACCCCCCCGGTCACCTTGCTGAGAGGGGGATGATCTGCATTAAGCATCCAACCAGGGCATCAGCTGGTAAACGTGGGGGTGACACCAATTTAAAGCAGACAGGATTTTACACCAGAAGCCTATTGCGTGTTGTAGCCTCGTGAGACAAGAAACAAAGACCCTTTCACTTCCACGTGGGGGCAAAGCACGGCCACCTGGATTCCTCCCCCAAGTAGGTGCTGAAAAGGAGTGCATGTGGCATCACCAGCCTCATTGCTGGCCCTCGCCACCCAGGCTGAGATGACCCCTCTCTGCTGCGAGGCACAGGAAGCACAGCTCACCCTCTGCTGGGGGTTGCCCTTCTTTAGCTAAAGATTTATGGCTGTTTACAAAGCATACAGTAGCCAAACCACCTGAGGGAGGGCCCAGAGCCAAACTGTCATCTCAAGCGCTGCTGTTTTGAGTGTGAGTTTGCAGCAGCAGCTGTCAGCTGCATGAACATGTCCTTTTCCTGTTTCAGATTCTGTACAACAGCCAGAGTGTGGAGGTGGATGGCCACTCGATGAAGAAACTCATAAGTGATCTGCAGCCAGACACAGACTATTCTTTTGTGCTAATGAACCGTGGGAGCAGTGCAGGGGGGCTCCAGCACCTTGTCTCAATCCGCACTGCTCCTGATGTCTTGCAAAGCAAACCCATCGCCACAAATAAGTACATACAGGAAGGAAAATTCACACTGACTCTCCCCAAAGTGCAGACCACTGTGCCAGTTCGGTAGGTGCCATGCCTGGGTGGGGGGGCTAGGGGTGGGGAGAGAAAGGCAGGGCAGACCTTGGCCAACATGTGGATTTTGTGACCTGGGAGTGAATTTCCAAGTAGGCTGTGGTACAGAGGCAGGCATTTACCCATAACATGGGATCACAGTCTTGGCTTTTCTGAGCAAATACTGATGTGTAATAAAATTAAGACAATTCTCTGACAGTTTGCCCTCACCCTCGTGGGTATACTCCAGATGCTACCAGAAAAAATACGGTTGAGAATCAGGAGGGACTTTCTCTGACACTGTATAATATCCTTTAAATAAATAATGCCTAAAGCCTCAAGGAGATAAAAAAGCGAGTTTATGGAAGTCTTATTCGTTACTGTGGTATCCTTGTGCTGAAGCGCAATTTCCCCAGGGTTCTTGCTACAATCCGATTATATAAATGTCCTTCTCACAGCTCCTACACCACCCTCTGAAACCCAGTCTGTAGATCTTCATTATCCTAATGAGTGCTAATGGCACTGTTCTCTCCGGTGCAGCTGGAAACCAGCTCTTTCCTTACTGAGCCTTTATGCTGCTTAAAGGGCAGGGAAAGGAGTAGGTTATCCTTGAGTCATATGGCACACATTATTTGGTGACCTGCCGGAGAGATGGCTCAGAGTCCAGTGCTTACTCTTCCTTCCTTCCTTCCCAGGTGGTACTACATCGTGGTTGTGCCAGCAGACCAGAGCACCAGCACCCTGACTGCTCGGTGGCGGACGCCTGATGAGATGGAGCTGGACCAGGTAGGCACCTGTAGCAGCTGCTGTGATGGAAGTGATTCCCAAGCAGCCCAGCACGCTTTCCCCAGGCCTCCTGGCAGCAGCACGGATGCAGCAACACAAGGGCAGGCTGCACATCAGAGATGGGGGCTGTGGGATGGGTGCCCACTCAGCCTTTCTTCATGACACCATGTAGCAAGGAGGCTGGAGTCAAGCTAAGGCGGAGCCACCTCCCAGAATGTGCCCCCTTAGGGGACCACACTTGAGTGTCTCTGAGCTCTGTCCAGGACTGATCCTGTCACAGGTCGTACAGTCCTTGCGGCCTTTTCCAGATGAAATGACCATGCTTATATTGAAAACAAGCTAGGAGAGTAAATTATTGGTCTCGTTTTATTAAGCTTTTTTTGTCAGGAGGCTTTTCTCTGGACAGTACCTAAGCCTGTAGTGTAGATAAAGAGCTCATTCTTGTATCTAACAAAACCTGCAGAGCTCCCTTCACACCTGCTTGTTAAAGGCTTTGAGCATTCACCAGCCATTACCCCAAGAGGCAGCTTGTCTTGTGCCAGGAGTGCTCAGACACCTGAGGCATGGAACACGTGCAGGTGTCAGGAGACTCCCACACAAGGGCTTTGTGGGCTCTTTCTTCCCCACACACACCACAACCCCGAAGTGTAAAGGAAAAATTCCAAGAAATCACACACAGAAAGATCCATTAAGAGAATGAAGTTGCAAGCTTGAAGCACTCAGAAAGTGGCAAATGGTTAGAAGCTGTAAGTCAGCCCTTGGTTTTATTTACATGATCACACAGTCGTTTTTGTGAGGTTCCAGCTCCACAATGTGTATTTGTGGTTCTGTTCTGCAAATGAAGCACAGCTGTGTGATGGAGAACCATCACCCACAAGTCTCCTGCATATTTTCATTGCAAAAGTTTGCCAGCATCACAGATGTCACTAGAAAAGTAAGACCATCATGAGGAAGGCTGCTTTGGGTTTCAGCTTTGGATGGTTGAAATCTATCGGAAGAACTAGTTTCTGTCTCATCCAGCCTCAGGCAAATGATTTAAGACAAAATTTTCATTAGCAGCCGGTGTCTTGCATATTGTGATTTTTTTGAGTGCTCAGTTTGAGATCCTGGAGCTCTCATTTGCAAAGGCTAAGCATCCCCAGCTGCAGAGAAAGTCAATAGGAGCTGGATACAGTGAGTGCTATGAGGAAAATACTAAATTTTCTTGAAAACCAGAAGAAGCTGGTGTCTTTTCAATTTGACATTCAAATTTAGTGGACATTAACGTTGCAGTGTTTCTGTTCTTCATCTGTAAATTTGGCATAATCACTTTTATCTTGACTCATATGGGTGTTTGGAAGATAAGATCATTAATGTTTGTGAAGTACTTGTAATAGTATAGTGATCAGCACCATAGAAAAGCCCATGAGGAAATTATTAATTTTGTCCTCAGAGCTGGATTTGAATAGCAAGCAATAAACAAGGCCTCAGGCTGCATAATGCAAAGAAGAAAACAAAATGTGGAATATCTGCTCTTTGATTAAGCAGTGTCTGTCCTGTGTATTGAACAAAGCAGGGGACTTAGAGAAAAGATAGTCTGTGACTCTGCAGTCAAGGGTTAGCAGAACGCACATACGTAGGACAGCTGAATTAATTTTGCACAGGTGATACTAATTTCTGATTTTTCAGAAACTGAACTTTGCAGGCCTAGCAGTTTTCTGATGCACTCTTTTGCTGTGTATTACATATAAAACTGGCAGAAGCTTTCAGCAACCTTAACCACAACTGGAGCCCTGTGGTTTTGTCTACATGCACATAGAGCTGCACTTTCTGCCCCAAAGAGCTCAGCTGTAATCTCAGCCAGATGCAAGAGATGGGTGTAGGAAGCAAACTCCATACTCCAAAAATTATCTTTCTGCTTTTTCCCCTCAGGATTACAATGACATTTGTGAAACTAAGATTTCTCCAACCTATTTTTTTTTTCTTTTTTTTTTTTTTTCTAGTGATAGTATAATGACAAGGTATAGTTTTCCTAAATTGCTTCTATGTGAGTATTGATAAGAGGACAACGATGGACTCTCAAGGGGAAAGAGTGGGGGGTTTCTTACCCAGCTTCTCCTCCTCAGGGGCAGTAGGCCCAGCTCAGCAGTGTGACTTCGTGTGTACAGCACTGTCCCTAGTCCTCTGACCTTCCCCATCTGCCCTGACAGTGTTGCATTGATACATTTCTGGGTGAAATGTATTTCATCCCTTCTTCTTCATTTTGAATTAGAATTTCTCTTCCAAACTCGATGTTCATTTTTATTCATTGGAACAAAAAGATCTTTAAACATTTGAGAGTCATTCTTAGCAATGCAATTGAATTTTTTGGATTATATCCTTTTTCATGAATTTGTGACTGTGAAATTTGCCATTTTTGCTGTGAACATTCCATGAAATCTGTTACCATTCTATGCCTGCAACACAGCAGCAGGTGAGGCATTGACAAAAGGGAGAGACACAGCAAATGTCACTTTTTCCCTAGACATCGGCATCGGCTGTAATTCACATCCAGTGTCCATAGAGAGTGTGAGTTGTGTCCAGACCAGTAATTAGGCCACAGAACACAGCTTGCTTCCCTCACAGCCCACTGGGATACATAACACAGGGGGACAGTCACAGCCAGGCTGTCTCAGCCCTAGCATTTACCATGTCAGCTTCCCAGGACTCAGGATGCTTCCCAGGTTGAGATCCTAGTGGAGGTTCTTGCAGTGACGTTCTGCAGACAGATGCCCCAGCAATGCCTAAATAGATAATACTTGCCTCTGGTTCCTTAGAACCACCAGATACAAATCAAACCCAGTTATCTTCTCGTCCCTTCCCTCCACCCCTGCCCAGTGCTACAGCCAGTAAGGTGACAGCGTAAGGCAGTGTCATGCTGTCAGCAATAGTGATGGCACCTTGTTTGTCCCCAGCTGCTGGAGGCCATAAGCCAAGGGAGTCAGAGCAGGCGGCAGCGACGCCAGGCAGACAGACTCAAGCCCTACATTGCTGCTCAAGTGGATGTGCTGCCTGAGACCTTCACCCTGGGGGATGAGAAGAACTACAAAGGTTTCTACAACAAGCCTCTGTCTCAAGACCTGAGCTATCGCTGCTTCGTGCTGGCCTCACTGGAGGATGGGGACATGGTAAGATGGGCGGCACAGCCTGTCCTGGCAGAGCTGAGCTGGGCTCAGTGCAGGCAGGGTGAGCAATTGCTGCAAGGCAGCATGACAGAGTTTTCTGTAAAGGGAGGAGGGAGGCTGCATTGCTGGCCTGAACAAGCTGAGGCAGCTGTGGGAATTTACTTGATAAATGGTGTTTTTAGAGGGAAATGGCACTGTGTGTTCCACATAACAGATGAGAGTGGAGGACAGTGTCAACACACACATTCTGCACAAGCTCAGTTGTGGCTTTCTGGGCTGTGCTCAGAGCAGAGCTTGATATGTGGCTGGGATGGGTTCTCATTCTGCTTTGGTTCAAGTATGTGTCTGTAGAAAACAGTCCACGAAATCCTACCCTGCCCTGAGACTCTGCAGTAAACAGGATGCTCCCCCTGCAAACCTGCCCTCACAGGCACTTCTCTGCCCAGAATTTCACTTGGAAATGACATCTGGAGAAGCACACCTGTCTCCCATCACAGTGGATTTTCAGTAGGGCAAAGGTGCACACTTCCCTGCTGTGTGGGGATTCCTGCTCCTGCATGTTTCCTGCTAGAAGTCAGCAGCACACAGGGCCTGGGCATGGGAGAGGCTGATGCAATAAGCAAGGAGCAGCACAGCAAGACTTGGGCATCAATGTCCAGCTGTAAACACAGGGCAGGACTAGTGATGGCAGTAGTAGCAGCGGCCAGTGTGTAATTAATGGAAATAATAGAGATGTGCTGAGTCCTTTGGTTGGATTCCAAGCTGTGGCTTCCCTCCTCAGCCTCATTTGCTTGCTCATTAGGGCTGGTTGAGTTCCTAATTACTTATCCAGCTCACGTGTTCTTGTGGCAAGATGTGCACACAGTGAGGGAAGAAGAGTCACAGATTAACAAAGTATGGCAGAGGCCTTGAGATGCACTATCCTGGCAATCTCTTTCAAGAAGAGGTGACCTTAACTAGTTGATCCCAACTACAATCATCTCCTCACTAGCACAGACTTGCCACAGCCCTCTAGTAAGCCACCAGCCAGCAGTAGTGCTCCTACAAACCTCCTATATACCTTGCTCCTAACAAACCATCTTTCTGCATCACATCCAATTTCACTTGGAGCATGAGGCACTCTGTCCCAGGCTGTGCACTATCTCCCCTACCCAGCTCCTGGGAAATTGTTTGCTGTGTCTCTAGTGTCAGCAGGAGAGCATAACATTGCCCTTCTTCAAAGGCAGAGAGAATGTGATTGAAACACTGTCTCTAGGAGCAGGGGCACCTGCACCTCGCTGTCTGCCTTTGGAAATGCCACTGAGATAACAGTCTTGATCTCTTCTGCATCTTAGTTCCCTTGGAAGGTGGTGCCTCCAATGTGTGTCTGAAAAAATATGAATCTTTGCACAAAGCTTTCGAGATGGTCACACTTTGCTGTACACAATAGCATGTGCTCCTTCCCTCCCCCACCACCGATGCACCTTGACCTTCCTGTGGAGGTCAAAGCTTTTTTGCCTCCCTCACAGAGTAGCCGCTTGTGCAAGAAAGGAGAGTCACAGCTTTTCTTGTCTGTGCCACGCTCAGAGCTGTAGCTGACTCCCTGCCCTGTTGTTTGAACTGGACACGGGTGTAAGAACAGTCTGATGGGTTGCAGTGGTGCTGTGCAGACTTTCTCTAAGAACAGAATTAAACCAGAAGCTGGCAGCTATTTCAGTTACTGAAAAAAGGTCTCATAGGGCTGAAAGGTTTCACAAAGTGGCAACCACCCCCCATGCTTCTTTCTCAGACAGTGGCACTTCTGCTGATAAATCTGAGTAGAGCAGCTAGGATACTGAACTAGCGTGTGCTGCCAGAAGGATGTCCCAGATAAGAGCATTTTCTGTACTCCACACATCCCAGCCTGGCTGGGATCAAGGTCACCTGTGAGGGTAGTTCAAGATGTGCATTTGTGTGACACCAGCAGTCTTGATTTTCCCCTTTCTTCTCCTCATATATGTGAAGACATGAAGTACATGTTTAAACTCCAACCTTAAAGCAGGAGATTTATAGATCCACAGGCACCTCTTCTGTGACTAGAGCTTTCTGTGGCAGGAGCAGAGCTTTCTGACTCCTTAATGCCTGGCAGCAGGTGCTGCTCAAAAGCTAAAGGAATAGAACTGATACAGTTCTGGCCCTCTCTAATAGGGGGAAAGGATTTGTTTTTGCAGCATTTAACCCTTCTGACCCAGCAACATTGCGCTGCCACATTGCAGAAAGGAAATGAACCTGTAAGAATGAGCCTCTTTCTAAGGTGGTTAGCAAAGACATCAGGTAGAAAATGTTCCTGTCATTTCATTCCTTTAAGAAAACCCCGCCTCGCCCAGCAGGGGTTTTCCTAATATAACTATCCTGAAGAGATGTGTTGATATCAGCACAGCAGGTATTGTAAACCACTTAGGAATCATCAGCCAGCCCCATTGTGCAATTGGTTGGGATTCAAAAGCTTATGATTTGGCTTCAAGAGAGTCCAGGGCCGGCAAACGGCTCTTACCTGGGCTTCTTCAGTTTTGCACCTCCAGGTCGGGTTTGTCAGCCATGAAGCTGCTGGCACTGGATATCTTTCACACCAGGGAAGTTGCTAGCACCCAGAATGTGTAAGGCCAGGCAGAAACTGTTGCCACAGCCTGACCTCCACTGATGCCAAGGGAAGGTGTATCCCGTGGTATGTTGCTGCGGTTTGAGAAGCATGACCATTCTCAGCTAGCCAGAAACAAGGGGAAACCTCAGCATTTCAGGGATGTAGCTGTTCCTTTAGCATAATGGATGCTTGCTTTTCTCTCCCTCTCCTGCCTGTGCTGTTCAGAAGAGATACGCTGCCAGCCCCTACTCGGATGAGATTGTGATGGAAGTGGCATCAGCAAAGCAGCAGGATGAACCAGAGATGCTGTGGGTGATGGGACCTGTCCTGGCTGTGATACTGATCATCATCATTGTCATTGCCATACTTCTCTTCAAAAGGTGAGATCCAGTCTGGGACATGGCAGGTAAACATGAGCACTAGAGGCACTGGTACTCAGGGCCTTCCTTGTAACCTGCAGATACAGGGTGCTCTGACAGACAGTCCTTGGTGCTCATGGGGAGGAGGAAGGTCTCTACCTGGCACAACTGAAGGCTGCTTTGTAAGAGAGCAGAAGGTAGTTAATATCAGCCCCAGGACACAGCTTCTGTGGATTCTGGAAGCTTATGAACAGTGGGACAGGAGAGAGCAGCTTTGTCCCTAAAATCAGTCTGATTGCTCTCCAGTCACAACAACTTGGATTGGCAGCCTTGGGAACTTCTCTAGTACTGGTTCTCTATAGAAAATGCCTGCTTGATCTATGGCAGCTGCCCCCCCTCCTGTGAATTTTGACTGAAGAACATGACCTTGGTGGTGAGAGCAGGGCATGGATGTAAGAGGCTGAAATCAGAGTGGAGCTCTCTTCTTGGGGCCTCTCAGTCCTGACTACTGGATCAGAACCACCCCTCACACTGTGCTCCCTGTGGGAGCAGACACCTCCTTTTGCCTGCCAGAGCAGTCCTACTCCAGTTGTCACTGTAGCATGTGATGATTGTTAGTCCCCAGGAGGGGCCATGGGTTGCGTTTGCATGTGTTCATGTAGCCTGTTCAATTACAGTAGGTCATTCTCTATCAGTTCAGCTCTGAGGTTCTGTTCCTCCTGGGCTCTCTATTTACATATGTCTCTCTAGCTGGGGAAGGGAGCTGCCTTTGTTGTCTGATTAAATGGAGTTCTGCTGTGCATGTGCAGTTCAGTGCCTTTCTATGTCAGTGATCGTCTCCTTTCTTCTGTTTCTGCTTTTCCCTGGATCTAGTAAGCAAGAAAGGTATGAATTCACTTTATCTTTTTGTTTTCCTAAAATTTCAAGTCTATTTTCCTTTTTAAAAATCAAGCCTGAAGCTACTAAGGGGCATCTTTGTTTTTGGGAGTGTGGAGCATGCCTGCCTTAGGAGTTTACAAAGACTTTGTTTCCTCAAAGGTATCAGCCTCCTAGCAGTTGTCAGCTTCTCACAGCTCTCAGGGAGAAGTCCCAGCATAAAGACTTCCCAGATTGCTTTTGCAATTAAATTAAAAATCAAAAAAAAAACCAACAATAACAGCAGTTATAGGGGTTCCTTTGTTTTCTCAGTCACTTCAGACTGAGAGCTGTTCCCTCAAGAACGCAGGTGCATTCTTGCAGTCTCTAATGAGGAAACTTTGAGGGAATACTGGGCAATTGTAAGAAACAACATGTTTGCTGGTCTTCAATGAGAGAAAATGGCCCCAGAGGGGATTTCTGTGCCAGGGCCCCACAGAAGATACTCCCACCTCGCCTTAGCTTTGATTGTCCCAGAGTCGTGTGGGTGGAGCACCAGGAAGTGCCCAGACCTGAAATGTCCCTGCTGCATCCTAGCCCATGGAGGAGCAGCATATCCTCTTCCAGCACCTCCCATGTGCTCAGAGTCATGCTGTGGTTTGGGCCCTCCAGCCTCTCTGTGGAGGCATTTTCTCCCAAAAGTATCTGTGTGTAACACTCAAAATGGCAAGTCCATAATGGGAATGAATTGAAGCTGAGCAGCAGTGGATAGCTTGGGATCTGGAGGATGGTTTAGGAGGTGCCCTGACTGGGCTAATGAGACAGAGGTAAAGCTTTAATTATGTGCTGTGCCCATTCCCCAAAAAAGATGGCCCAATTTGCTTGAGGACTTGTACACAGTAGCACATTGCACATCCTGCTGTGCTCCTGATAGGTTTATTTGTTGGCCATGTATTCTCCATTCTTTCTATCAATGGTCTCAGTCCTTCAGCTCTTTTGTCTTGGTCCAAGCAGCTGGAAGGCTTCTGAGATGTTGAGATGCCTCAGAGCAGTGTAAGACTCACAAGCTGGTTCTCCCCATTGAATAACTCCAGTGTTTGCTGCAGCCTCAGGCTGCAGATGGAGCTCGCTTACAGGCTGGGCCATGCAAGGAACACATGCAGGTTTCACTCATGATTTATGCACTAAATTTTCTCTAAGTGCTTCTCATTAGTGGCAGCCCAGCATGCCCAGCCTCTGATGGAAGTGAAGGTGCCCTGTGCCTGTGAGAGCATTTGGGATCATGCATGGTTCAGGGTCTCCACCATCCAGGGATGCAGCTGCCTTAGTGCAGAACCTGGCAGCCCTTCAGTGTGCTTCCAGGTGCCTCACAAGGAGGCCCAAAGCAGAGACTGACTTGCCATTTGCAGGCTGGTAAATGTGCTGGCATTTGTGCAGAGCAGCAGTGCTGCAGCTCCCTCTCTTCCAGGAAACATCAGGTCTGCAGAGGGGTTCAGGCAAAATCCATTTGGAGGCTGTAGCCAAAAGACAAAGTCTCTTTGTATTCCTGCATGCTCAGAATATTGGCCAAGTGCCAGGGTCAGCACAGGCTCAGAAGAGAGAACTGCTGTACTGCTCTTGCCCAACACCCTTCTCCAGCCCTTGGGTATACACACCATATTTGTAATCTAGAGCTAGAAGTGGGACCTAGAGATTCACTAGAAACTCTTCTTGCAGTATTATATTTTCCTTAATATTCACTTGTCCACTTTTTGATTGGATCTGTCCCTGCTTTGCCTTTGAATTCCAGCAAGAGCCTGAAGTGGTGGCATCGCTTTAGGCATAAATATAGCATGAAGAGACAACACTGTATTTTATTGTTCCATTAATTCACGCCTTGGGTGCCTTCAACCATTCAAGACATGTATTAATGGCCCAATAAAACACACCCTGAAGAGCCTTTACACTATTATATTACAGCATTCTATATTTAAATATTTCTAATACAAGAAAAAAAAATTATTATATCCTTCCACTACAGGAAATAGTTCCTTGAGACAGTAAGAGGAAACAGCATCTTGCATCTATCTGCATTTTCTCTAATAAATACTATGCAGAATACCACATTTCAAAACTGCCTCACTAATTCAAACATCTGACATCACTTATATATAATATTTCCTGTTTCACAGATGGGAAATTGGAGGCATGGAAGATGGTATGACTTACCCAGAGCCCCAGGAGCCTGGGATGGACCTGGGACCCAGACTCCTTCCTAGGGTGATTCATGCCAGTCTCTGCCAGAACTCACCTGCTTGCCTCTGCCCTCTCTGTCCACAGGAAAAGGGCACATTCCCCCTCTTCCAAGGATGAGCATTCCATCGGCCTGAAGGACTCGCTCTTGGCCCACTCATCTGATCCAGTTGAGATGAGGCGGCTCAACTACCAGACTCCAGGTAAGGAGCAGCTCATCCTCTTGAATCCTGCTTCCCCTGGTTCCCCTTCTCCATGTCCCCCATGCCAGAGACAGAGCTGTAGTCCTTCCCACCCTCCAGGAGCTCCCCACCTTCTCAGTCACAGTGACACAGAGTGGGCTTTAGACCAGGGATGTCCAGGTGTCTGCTCTCCAGGTTGCAAATCCTTCTCCCTGGCCCTGTCACTGCAGGGCCATGAGGCTGGGGAACCTGGATGGGGCTGGCCTGTTGTGTGGTGTGTGTCAGACACGGTGTGAAGCTCATTACAGTTGTCCTGAGCTGGGAGGAGCCTCCACGCAGCTGGGAGTGTCCACACCTGGGATGCTCCCAGATGCAGAACTGACTTCTCCCTGGCTGAGCTTCAGTGCCAAGCACAACTGGTGCAGTGTTGGCCACTTGGGCTGCATCTGAGGCAGTCAGGAGGTACACAGAGCTCTTACACTGCTGAGGGTGTCCCAGCAGCTTCATTCAGGATCTTTGGTGTGCTGACTCTCCTGCTCTGCTCAGTTAAGGGTCAAGAGAAGAGCTACCTGCAGACAATAGTGCTCTGCAGCCAGTGCTGCAGCACACTGAAGGACTCTGCTGAACATGGGAGTCTCAGTGCAGAGGATGATAGTTCAGTCAATGCCATTCTCTGCATGCTGCTTTCACTGGCCTGGGATGCCTCAGGCTGTAGCTTTGCCAGCTCATGGAGGCAACTGTACTTCACACTGCAGAAAGGTCTTGTGCTGCTGCTTTGTGTCTGCACGTCTCTGATGGCACCGAAAGCACAGTACCTGTCATTGTAGTGATCAGAGACAGGCTCACCCTGACTTGTTCAGAGCCTTTCAGAGAGTCCAAGTTGTAGATGAACTGAGGGACCACTTGGGCTTTTGTCATGGAGGGAGCAGTTCAGCAGCAAATGAGGCACACACAGCTCTCACACACAGCTTCTAACTTGCAGCTCCTCCTGGTCTCTAACCTACTTTCCTTTTCCTCCTGCTGCTCATTCATCTAAAAGCTTTCATCTAACAGGAGAGTTTTGAAGGGGCCATTTCCTGGTTTAAAACTGCTGTGTCTGGCGGGGTGGGCAAGAACAGCCTTTGCTGTTGCCACTCACAGCAGTCTGGCTCACACCTGGCTCACATCTTTTTCTGTGCCAGGGCAGCTGTCAGGGGTCCTTAGTCAGTGCATCTCCCAGGCAGAACAAGTGGAGATCTCACGTGTGGGCAGCAGCAGCAGGCTGGTAGTCACCAGCAGAGCTGGCACATTAATTGGCCACAGCACAGCACAGGATGGTGTCACAGCATGGGAGGAAAATGCTGTGGGGAGCAAGGGAGGCACGTGTGCCAGAGGAAGAACATCTAAACAGGCAGACACTGGGAGCAGCACTAGGGAGGAGGTCACACACAGCAGCAGCATGCAGCTTCTTGAGGAGGAGCATGGTGTTAAACAGGGCTGCTCCAGGACAGCTGTGCATGGGGACAGGCCTCTGTGACATGTCTCCATGTGTGCACAAAAGCCATCTTTGCTGTATGCCTGTGGTTTGCATTGCATGGAGAACTGTGACAAGTTGGGCTTGCATCTTCTCCCGTCTTCAGAGAGGTCAGGGTGTTTGCAACAAGGATGTCCCTTGCTGGAACTGTAGCAAGGTTCAAGAGCTGCCATCAGAGAGACAGGGAGCCCAGAAATTCTCTTTCCCTGTCTGTGAGTGAGGATAAGCCAAAGATGCTGCTCATTTGATAAGTTTGCAGGGCTCTCTGGAGAGACAAAACCAAGCCCAAGTGCACAGTTCACTGGAGACAGCAGCAGGACCCTGGCATACTGCCATACAATGCTCCCCTACCAAGAGACAGCACTCTGTCCTCCCCTTCTCCCCACTGCATCCCTTGTGAGTCTCTGAGGGGCAGAAGTGGGTGTTGTGTGGCTTGAAGTGACTGTTCCAGCTCCTGACGAGCTTGTCCTCATCAGTGAGGCACATGAAATCCAGCAAGCCCAATGGGCCCAAGCTGTTGCCCCTGTCATCTGATGGAGGTCGAGGCAGGGCTGTGAGGATGCATTGACAAGAGGCGCTGGCCACCAGCCCTGGTAGCTGGTCTCCCTGCTGGAGCTTGCTGAGCAGGGAAAACTTGTTTAATGCATAATTAATTGGTCTACTGTTATTAAATATTAAGCTTTCTCATTTTTGTGGTTTTTACTTCAGACAAGGGTTATTCCCCACTGTTGGCCTCCCTGTACTAAGGTACTGCTGTGCCAAGTCACTGAGAGGATACAGGACCGGGCAAGTGTCCCAATACACCATGAAATGAGACTGAGTTGTGCTGCTGATGAGCTGTGAGCGAGCTGGAGGCTCAGGGGCACTGAGCAGAGGTGGCTGGGGCTAAGTGCAGTCCCCTTGGCCACCGAGTAGCACAGATGGTCCTTGAACCTGCCATCTACTGGGCCTTGCAGGCTTCCCTGGGGTATGGGGCTGGGGCCAGTGGTATGGAGTTAGAAATGTAGCTCTCGGTGTCACATGAAGGCCTATGGACTCACTCCCTTACAAGTAGCTCCAGCTCCATGTGCTTGCCAGTGTCAGGGGGGTGGCACTGGCCAGAGCCAGCAGCCTGCTGTGTAACAGCCAGTTGCAGAGCAGCCCCCAGGGCCAGGCAGTCGGTCCTATGCAGGAGGGAAGCTCCCAGTGCTGTGGCATATGGTGCTTTCCTCTTCATCTTCATCTTGTTGTCTTTCCATCTCTGAACCTCTGCAATGATGACTAAAGGCTAATGGGATTTCTGTTCTTGCCCCGTTTCTTTTCTTTGCAGGTGCCAGTGTCCCCTGTTGCCCGAATACCTCAAGTTAGTTTTAACTCCTGTTTTTATCTTTCGACACCTTTTGCTTTTTCTTTCCCTTTCTCTCTCGTCTCTGTATTTTTTGTTTCAATGTCATGAAGATCACCTTCACTCACAACAGACTAAAATGGCAGTGATTTCACTTTCTGACATGATGTGTGGGGCAAGGCTCGGTACTGCTCGCACAGCACTACAGCAGCTCACCGCAGCACAGTGCAGGAGGGAAAGTCCTGAGTGATGGGCTGCCAAGAGGCTTCTGCAGCAGCCCTTCCCCTACTCTCTGGCCTCCTGCCCCCTCAGAGTGGTAGGCCAGGCTCTGCCATGGTGCCAGGCCTGCAGCTGGCCCTGCGTGGGGTCTGATAACCTTGGCCATTCTGGAGAGAGTGGCCAGCTAAAAACCCCAAATGGACAAACTGAAGGGTGCTCTTCAGTGGTTGAACACACTCTCTTCTGCCTCGGGCAAACTGGTTTCCCTAGGCTGGGTCACCTCCGTCATAGCCTTAGGCAGAACACATGATGGTCTCTGGACTGCCTGCACTTGGCCTGCTTCACAGTGTTGGTACCAGAATCCCAGGCACAAAGGAGGCACTTACTGGTCTAGCAGCTTGGATGGAGTAGTACCAGCCTGCGGATAAAAGTACCCCCTTATCACTTGTCTTCTGAGCTTCAAGTTCATCCTCAAACAACCATAAAAGCATGGCCACCCTGCTCTGGGATGTACAAGGCATCTGTGAATGCACACAGCAATGGGAGACATATGTAGGATCCCCTGGGAGCAGAGCCAAGGGCTTTTGTGTGTGTCCCTGCAGGCATTGTGAGACCTCTGAGCTCTTCTAGCCTCGTGGTGATCTCACTGTCCTCTTGCCAGAGCAATTGGAAGTGCTTGGGGAAGTCCTGGCAGTGTGTACAGATCTCCATCTTGCCCTGCACTGTCAGTGGCTGTTTTTCTAGGTTTACCATAATGAGATTCCAACCACCTCTTTTTCCCCACCTGCTCTTGCAGCTCTTGTATTGCTGCAACACTTCCCTGGCTGGCAAAACACAAGTTTGGAGAGACCACCTTGTGTTTTTCAGCAGAGATGAGGGTGTGCAGCTCTCCTGTGGTCCATGGCTCTGCTGTACTTTGTACATAACCATGTTGGAAGAAGCACATACTGTGACTGTGTTCCAATCTCTTTTTCCTTCCTGCCCCACACTTCTGTCTTGGTCCCACACTGTTCTTATCATTCAATTGCTCATCAGCAACAGCTCTGCAAAGGCTGCTCCTTTGCTGCTCCAGGAGTTCTGGCATGAGTGAGGAAATTGTGCCAAAACCAGCATCATCTCTGTCCCTTTGAGGGCCTGCTCAGCCACCTCAGGGATCCTGATGGCTAAAGTGGCAAACAGGACCATTTGCAGGAGGACCTCAGCAGAAGGCAGAACAGGGGTATTTCCTTCTCCACCTGTCTGTGTGTTCTCAGGCCATCCTGGATGGCGCTGCACTGCTGAGTAATGGCAGGACGTGTGTGTTGCATTGGGTCTCACCTGTGTGCAGTGATGTCAGATGTTTTATGCAGAGGTCTGAGGTGTAACACTTCCATGTTATCACCTCATGACTTGTCACCACTGTGTAAAATGTGTGTACCCAGCCTGGGGACCGCTCCATCACCTCAGTGGCACATCACTGCCATCTGTGGCAGTGTTCAGCCTCCTGAGCAGTTGAGAAGCTTCTGGCTGTGCTCCAGCCTGTCTCCCTGGGTGTGAGTCAACAGCTTCAGCCTTTTAATAATCATTATTACCCATGTGGGGTTTCTGGGAAACCCACAGAGCAGCCGACGGAGTCACGAGCCTTGGGATTTGGATAACATGTTTCACAGTCACGTTCCTGCCAGTTCAGCATCTCAGCATCAGAGAAGGAGGTTTGTGATAGTTGAGCTCTGAATCCCAGGGCCCCAGGAGGGCTCCTCCCAATCCCACATGCATGTGCTCACAGTACCTGTCCCCTGTGTGGGATCTGTGGGATCCCCTCCTCGGGGCCTTTCTGCCGAGCAGGGCTTCAGTTGTGCCCAGGATGAGCCATAGTGTTGCATCCCTGGTTTAGCCAGGGCAAGAATTCTGCCATGGCTTGAGCTGCATCCCACAACTCACAGCAGCCTCCCAGAAGCTGCTGGAGAGCAAGCACATTGCTGCACATGGTGCCTTGCACAGGCCAGCCTAGAGGAGCTGGACTGTGGGCCCTGGAGTGGGCTCTGCCTCTGGAGCATCACTGAAGAGTTAGGCATCTGTGGGCAGAACTGCTCCTCAGCTCTCAGAATGCCATGCAGTGTCCTACCAAGGGATCAGCCATTCTTCCATGGGGCCCTTCTCATCCTTCTCTAACGCCCTGGGGACTGTGACAGCATCTGCCTACCCAAAAGCTGTGCACGTGCACTGCAGAGGTCCGGCAGAGTTTCTTTGTGGCTAACACCATTGTTAGGGGTAAGCAAGAGGATCAGCCCAAGCCCTTGGCGGTGAGAGCACCAGAGGATCAGTGTGTTCAACTTCAGCCCATGCAGGAGCCCGGGAAGCGCAGTGACAGCGTGTCCTCGGCCCGTTCCTGCCAGGGGCTGGCCAAGCCCCTGCCCGCTGCGTGGCCTGCTCTGTGTGCCCGGTGGCTGTACTGTCCGAGCATGCTCACCTGGTCATGCACATCCTGCACATCACCCTTGTGTTCTGTCCACTGCTCCGGGAGTGTGTGCCGCATGCCGTGTGAGCTCGCCAGCTTCCCATCCATCCCGCCCGGCGCTTCACATGGTCACACGTGTCCACCTTGCACCCACCTCCTGGGTTTGTTGTGCACACGCTCTTGCTGAGCCTTCCTTGGCCTTGCAGAGCCGTAACCGTTCTCCTCTCCCTCCTCCCTCCTTGTCTTGCTTGCAGGCATGCGTGACCACCCCCCCATCCCCCTGACCGACCTCGCTGACAACATCGACCGGCTCAAGGCCAACGATGGGCTGAAGTTCTCCCAGGAGTACGAGGTGAGCCTGAGAGTGGGATGGGCAGCAGGGGAGAGTGATGCTGGCCAGGACCCCAGCAGAGAGGGCCTGGTGAAAGCTGAGCTGTGCTTCCGCCGCAGCACTGCTGCGTGGCCAGTCCCCATGCCAGCCCTGGGAGCCTGCCAGGGAGCTCTCCCTGCCAACCCCACAGTGGTAGGAACTCGCCTTGAGCAGTTGTAGCATGGCTGATATGGGGAGACGGCCTTGCAGGAGAACGCACAGCAGACTGCCATGCTGCCACAATGGTTACGGTTTTAGGAGTGAATGGGAGCTCGTGTCTGCCTAGCTGGACTGTCACTGATTACTTTGTTCTGCTCTGTGAGGGCTGCACTCCATCCAGGCTGACTGAGGTATTTTGGTCTGCAGTATCCTGTGCCCATTCACTTCCATCTGTGTTCAAAGCTTTGCTCTCTGCGCCATCCTCTGATGCCAGCAAACGTGCGTTTTGCATTTTCATTCCTGCTTCCCCATTTAATCTCCCACTGGACTGTGCTGGCATTAGCCTGTGCCATTCAGCATCAGTGCCCATAGAAACTCTGCTGATGTCCCACTGCCCTGGAGTAGTCCAAGCTCCCTTCCCTGCACAGAGCTCTCTCTGCCTGTGACTTGCAGTCATGAGCTGCAAACTTGCCTGCACTTCTGGATCATGCTCCCACCCTTATCTGTGTCTCTGGTGAAGCCCCTGAGTAGGTACTGTCTGCATCCACCACTGATGCTGCCTTTGCTCACATGCAAAGGCGTGTGCTGGGTATTTGGTGAACCCCTCCACTGCACCTCTCCCAACCCAATTCCCTCCAGCCCTGTCCTCCCCTGAGAACAGCTTGCCAAGGGGGTGCACATATGGAGGGGAAGGGGCTGACCTACCTGAGGGCTGCCTCACCTTTTTTGGCACTCTCCAGGCTGCATGATTAGGTTGCAACTGTTTAAAATTGGGGAAAGTTCCTCTGTAGCCATCAGAGCAGCAATGGCAGGATGATGTTTTGCTGTGCTTATATGCAGAGCCCTCTTGAGCTGCAGGGGACTTGTAAATAAACCCCCCACTAGTATTAAAGAGGGAATAAATTTGGGAAGTGTTCTTTGCATGTGTTATCACTTCTGTTTGAATTGTTATCTGCCTGTGCCTGTGGCCACCCCTTCCTGCACCGTACCTACACTGATTCATGAGATGAGATCAGAGCATTTGCCCACAAGGTAGGATTATATATGCCAGGAAAGGGAAAGCAGATCTCTATGTTGAGATGGTAATGGTAAGGGATGAATTCCAGCTAGTTCAAAGGGTGTGCTGCATGTATCTGAGGAAGGCACAGAGCTCTTTTTTTGCTTTGGGATGCCAAGTGGAGGGTCTTGGCATCCCTCTGCATTTGCTGTCTGAACCAGAGAGATGAGCTACAGCATTACATTGCAACTTGGGAAATGTTTAAAGGAATAATGTGCTTCACTTGTGTGTTCATGTATGTCCTGCCAGTGGAACCAAAGTGTGCACTCATATCTGGCTGCCTTGGGCTTTTTGTTACCAGTCCGACTGAAATGTTAAGCAGGGCTGTCCACTCTGCTATGGACAGGCTGTGGCTGTGCTGCACGGTGGGGATTCAGCAGGATGCAGTATCTCTGCACTCCCATCCTCACATTAGGCCTGTGCTCAGTAGAGCCTGCAGCATAATACTGAGCTGTGGGAACTGTTTTTGAAAAAATGAGCATTAAGTAAATTCTCTTAGCTGCTTTCATGAGCCTCTCTCTTCCCATTTCTCTTTCTTTAGAATATCATGGCTGGTTGAGAGCACCAATCAGTTGTACTTCTCATGTTGAAGCAGCTATTAAGTAGCTGATTGTTGCAGTAATTTTTTTCCCCTGGATTCTGCTGTGTTTGATTCCTCATCATCTGGAAATTGCTGAACATGACAGGCTTGTACAGTGTTTGACACTAGGATGGACCCAAAAGTAGAAGGGGTTGCACCTTGTTGGCATGTGGGGATCAATGCAATCATTTCCCATTTGAAATGCCAGTGAGAAGAATCCTGGACTGAGTTTGAAGAAAACAGCAGCTGCCTGTGCCGGATTGCTGCAGCAGCAGGTCTGCTCTCATCCTGCTCCCTGTATGTGTGGGTTTGGCAGAGCAACAGCTCACTTTGATAGGAGGGCTGCAGGGCAGGATAGGCATGGTGTGTGCTGCTGACTAAGGAAATCTGCAGAGTGGATGTGGAAATAGCAGAGGTGGGAGGGGAGCAGGCTGTGCAGCCCCTGTGGGAGCCCCAGGGACAGGAACCGCACCTCAACACATGCTTGCATTTGCAGTAAGCATTGATACAGTCATTGATACATTGATACAGCATTGAGTCACCCTGGGACTCGGTGAGCCCCAGACCTTATGTGGAGCTGAGTGGTGACCCAGAACTTCGAGAAGTGAATGCCCCGACCCTGTTCCCCATGGCATAATGGTGCTGCCAGAATGGGCACAGCACAGCTGAGCAGGGAGACACAAGGGAGGAAGGAATAGCAGGTGAACCCCCAAGGCCCATTTGCTGTTTGATTGTGCTTTGAAATAGTTGCATTTTAAGTGTTTTTGTAGAGCAGCCTGTCAGCCTAACATCTCTGTGGGGTGCAGGACTGTTTATAGACGGCTCACATTCCAGGAGCAGTGGCACCACAGGCAGAGAGCAAATATTTAACAGCACTTCTAACCATTGAGGCCAGCTGGCCTAGAGCCATTAGTCTGTTGCTTGCCTTGGCTGTGCAAGCAATAGCAGGGTAACCTAGACACAGGTGACATGAAACAAGACCTGTCAGCACCTCGCCACATGCCTGGGAAGGGAGCAGGAAGGGTGGCAGAGGTTTCTCACCGCCGTCTGACCTCCATTCCCACAGGTCAGAGAACAAATAATATTGCTCACACCAGTTTGCCAGCCTGCGTGGCCATGCAGCCCGTGTGACAAAGCCAGCACAGAGCAAGCTATGGGCTGGCTGCAGTGAGAGCAGGCTCATGAACTGTGGGTTAGCCCTCACCCCTGGCACCTGGGAGCTATCCCAGCTGTACCCCCTGGTACCCCTGGTGCGGCAGGAGAGGCTGAAATGCAGTTGCTGGGAGCTGAGCCGTCTGCAGGCACAGTTCACAGCTGCCATCTGCTCTGGCGTGGGGCAGAGCACAGCCCCACCACGCTGTACAGGCTGGCAGCAAACTGGGGAGCAGGGCACAAGGGTCTGGCAGCTGCTTCTGGCCTGGCTGCATGAGGAAAGTATTTCATTTTTAGTGTACTGTGAATGCTACAGCGAATTTACAGTGTGGGGTTAATGGAATTAAATAGAGGGAAGGCTGAAGCCCCTGCCTGGCTGTGCAGGTGGTGGCAGGCACTGCTGCTGTGTTGGAGCTCCTCCTGTGGGCACTTTCCCACACTGCAGCCTGTGCTCCCGGGGCAGGATCCTGCCCAAGGGTGCTCCAGGAGTACCTGCCCTGGGACAAACTGGTTGGCACACACGCACTGCATCTCACACCCTCGCTGTGGGATCCAGACAGCTGAACATTGCCATCCCCTTTGGTGCTGTTAGCAAACACAGGATGGGCTGGCTCCAACCAGCGGTGGTTCCTCCTCTCCTGTAGTGCTGCTAGATCCTGCATCACCTTCCCAGGGGAAGATCTTTTCCTTATTTCTTTCCAAACTGCAACTTGCAGCTATTGCCCCTCATGTCCAGTTCATCTAGCATGTCCATCCAGTGTGTGGCACCCAGGAGCAGAGCATGTGGTGGGAGTCTGGCAGTGTGGCACTGCCTGGCACGTTAGTTCTTAATGTGATCTTTAGGCTGTGTATGAGATTTGACTGTGCCCCTGCTACCTAGTGTGGTAGAGAGGCTGCAGATCTCTCCTCATAGTTCTCTGTAGAGAGAAACACTGGTGGTTTGCCCAAACCCTGTATTCACTTATATTTCCCATAAAGCCACTGAGGATACTGCATCTCCCAGACCTGCAGCCCAGCGAGGCAGGTTAGGTAGCGGGAGACGTGCTTGGGTCCCTGGGGCCAGTGAGCCCAGGAGGTGCTGGGCCCAGGATTCAGGGAGCACCCAGGGAGCCTCGGTTTAATGGGCTTGCCATGGGTTTAATGGGCTCATTGGGAAGCCGCCTGGCAGGCACACGGCGCTCACGTTCCGGTAATAAGAATAATAAGGCTGAAGTGCTGCCAGCGATTGATTCAGAAGCACATTATGTCCTCATTTGAGGCGTGGCACAGATTGACAGTGGTCAGTGCTCCTGCTAATGTGGTTGATTTCACAGGAGGATGGGAAGCACTCACTGCCTGAGCATCTTCCTGTCCCCATGCCCTTGTGCAGCTCCCTGAGGGCACTGCCTGCCTGGGCTCTCCACCCCTGCCAGCAGCAGAGGCAGCAGCAGAGCCTCAGCATACAGAGGGATTTTGGAACTTCGCTAAGGAAGGGGAGCAGCAGGCCCGAGGTGGACTGTATCTGAGAGTCAAACTGGTAATCAGGGACGTTTTCAAGGCATTTGTAAAGTCCTCTAGAGTCTGTCGAGGAAAGAGCCTTTTTCCAATCTCTTTTCAATGGTCTGACTCTGTCTTTATGGCAGTAGCAGCAGGGGTCCCTGAACTGCTTTGGTGAAATTGTTTCTTGCACTTTCATGCTGGGAAGGAGGAGTTTTACTAATTGGGCTTTTTCTTAATTTGCACTTGCTGTCTTACAGCATCTCCCTATCACTTTAACGAAAAGCAAAAGTCATGGTGCTTTTAAATTTGCTCCTGGCTTATTTGCTTCCAATTTCCCAGCCCTTCTGCTTTCTAGGAAGTGTTACTCTGATCAAGTTTTGGAATGAAGCAGTGATTCCCATGAGCCCCAGAATGGAGCAGGAGCAGACTCCTGGTGCCAGGGCAGTTGTGGAGCAAGGTGGAGAAACGAGGCAGTGCTGCTGCACACGGGGCTGCAGAGCATTGTACAGAGGTGGGACAAGACTTGCCAACCACTCCTCCATGTAAGGGCCCCAACTCTCTCCAAGCAGCCCATCATCCTGCCATTTATTTACTCTATTTGTTTGCCTTAAAGGGGGGGAACAGGTGTACATTAATTCATCACCAGAGTTTAAATTAAATCATTTTACTTCTAAATGAGTGACTAATTTGCAGGAGTATTTAATTAGAGCCTCTTTGCACTCAGGTGCTGTATTAGTCCTGACTTTCTCACCTGTTTGCCCTCTTAAGAGGCTGATGATGATTAGACCATTTCTGCAGATACTCATTGTACATCAAAGCTGTTAACCCTAATGGCAACACCTTGATGCTCCTCCTCCATTCTGGGGGCTCTTGGCAGCCTTGTCCTCCCACAGGAAATAACCCCTTCCTCTGCTGTGGCAGGACACAGGCTTGCTGTGCAAAGCACTCTGCACCCCACAGCTGGGTCAGCCCTGCAGCCTTTTGGCAGTCATTTGCAGTATAGATTGAGCATGAATAAGTGCACGGAGCTCTGCTTGCCTCTACTGCAGAGGTAGGACTCACTCCAGCACCCACATGTGCTCATTGAGAGTGTTCAGAGTGTCCATTTGCAGCTGGTGCTTTCTTGGGTCGCTTCTTCACAGCAAGAAGATGCTCAGTGATACCTTCAGAGCCAATCTCAGCTCCACCACCAGCTACTGGTGGAGCTGAGACTGCATGAGCTGTCTGTGCAGATTAAGGCCATCTTTTTGAAAAATAGATGTTATTTATGTTTCTAATAGGCATTGGTGGGTCCATATTTTCCTTGTTAGTTTGTCTATTTGTGCTTCTCCTTCAGTGTGCTCTGTATTGATCAGACTGACGTCAAAACTCCTGTTACTTATCTCTACTCTAAACCATAAAGTCCTTTCATATTATATTCCTCTTATTTTTTCATGTCTTTGATCATTTCTGCATTCCCTTGTGCAGTTCAGGCCCACCATTGGTGGGCAGCAGTCTTCCCTGCCACCCAGCTGAGAGTGGGGAGCATCCAAAGAAAGAGCTGATCCCCCGAGCGGCCTATTCTGAGTAC
Organism: Hylia prasina; assembly: GCA_013397195.1. NCBI lineage: Eukaryota > Metazoa > Chordata > Aves > Passeriformes > Sylviidae > Hylia > Hylia prasina. The sequence goes on from VYXD01000210.1 coordinate 375,945, forward strand.
AAAACACAGGTGCCTGAATGAAATGAACTGCCCCAGAGAGCTGTGAGCTGTACTGAGATGTCTCTGTGCCTGGGCAGAGGAGAGTGCATGGCTTGTGGCAGCCAGGCCACTGGGTTTGCAGCCAGAAGTAGTGCTTGCAGCCTCCACTCCCACCATCCTGGCTGCAGCGCCTCTGAGCACAGCAGCTGCCTGCTTATTACACTGATAATAGAAAATTACAGGTTTTCTGTAGGAAATGTCTATTTACATCCTACATTTCCCAAACTACCTATTAGCATCTCTGTGATGTCACATCCTCCTGTGCGTTTTCGGCAGCTCTGGCCCCTCTACCTGCAGGCAGCCTGGGCCACACCTGGGGACAGACAGCTGCCACCTGGCGCAGCACTGGCCCATGCCCTGCATGGGCTGCAAAGCCCTCAGGGCTAGTGCAGCAATGCAGACAGTGCCTGTGTTCCACTGCCTGTACCCACTGCTGGCTGCTTGGGAAGTGCCTGCTCCGCAGCACAGGAGCAGAGGGGACATCGATGGGTGTCACCTTGTGCACAGCTGGTGGTTGGTGGAACTGAGCAGAGGGACCATGAGAGCTGTTCATGTCAGCCCAGTCAGGGAGCTGTGCTTCCCCACCTTATCCTTTTGCTCACAGCTGATCCAGAGCTGACAGACAGGCATTTCACTGCCTGAGAAACCTTCTGACACAGCTCTGCCAAGCAATGAACATGGATGCCTGCAGGGAGCACAGCGGGCAGTGCTTCCCTTGTCCTGTTTCCCCAGTGTTTTTTTCTGGGGGCCAGCAAAGTTTCGGGGACCCTGTGCTGGAGCAAGATTTTAAGAAGGTTTTGACAGTGTTGTTAATTTCGGGGGGAAGGAGGTCCAAGGGATGACTGATTTCTGCTTGTAGCTACTTGCCCGGAGCTTGCCCAAGGCTGCATGTGCAGAGCAAGTCCCTGCGTGAGGCAGGTGTCTTACCTGTGTGTCTCTCAGGCAACAAGACCATCCCATTTCAGAGGGGTACTTTGGGGATAGTCCTTGTTCACACTGCTTTTTGTGTGGACTGAGACGATAGAGAAGGCTTTGGGAAGAGGCTGCCTGGCCATGGAGCAGCCATGGACTGGGTGCACCAGCACATGGCTCATGGAAGAAGCACTGGTGTGTGAGGCCAGGTGGGAGTGGGATGTGTGCTTTTCAGGCAGTTACATAGTGTGCAGACCAAGATTTATAACCACATCTCTTCTCCAGGTTTATAGTTTCTTGTCACTCTATTAACTCAAACGAGAGGTGTTTACATTGCATAAGTAGCTGGAGCAGTGGATAGTAACCTATTAATTTTCATGACTATTCCCTGGCAAAAGCTCATAGGCTGTGTTGCAGGACACTAATACCAAAAGTTCCTGGGGCACAAGACACCCAGGGCTTGCTATATTTCAAGAGACTGCAGTTCAACAGCTAATAAAACCGCTAGGTCAAGATCTGCACAGTCAGGTCTCTCTGGAATCCTGGCAGAAGACCAAATTTCTGCTGAAGGGTAGCTCCAGAGGAAAAGATGAGCACGCAGCAGAGGAAGTGAAGGCTCATCTGCAGCAGGCTTCCCCAGTGAGGGACTTCTTTGCCTGCAGATCATGGGATGCATGTCCCACTGGAAACTGGTTTTTGGTGTGGTCTGGCTTCATGCTACTGACGTGGACACATTTGGATTCTGTGTCTGGCCTGGGGAGAGGTGTGCAGGGCAATGCAGATTTTCTGACTGAAACCCATGTGCTGCAGCACCCCAATGTGCTGTCACCGCTAGCAATTCCTTCTTTCTCTTTCTCTCCACAGTCCATTGATCCTGGGCAGCAGTTCACATGGGAGAACTCCAACCTGGAAGTGAATAAACCGAAAAACCGCTATGCAAACGTGATAGCCTATGACCACTCGCGTGTCATCCTGACTTCCATTGATGGTAAGAGTAACTGGAGCAGGTACCCCATCAAGCAGCTGAGCATGACTGTAGCAAGGAGACCATCTTTTTCTGTGTTCTAAGCTGAACAGGGACAAACACCAAGCATCAGCATCATCAAATGTGTGTTCTGGCTGGCCAGAGGAGAAAGGGCACTGTAGGATGGCTCTACAGTCACTAGCATCCTTTTTCGGGAGATGGAAAAGCCTTTTTTCGTGGTAATGCACTATTCTTCCTCTTCAAGAGGAGGAGAGGGGGCCAAACAATCCCGTTAAGCAGTAGCAGCAGCAGTAGCAGCTGGGTGAAGGCCTGGCATGTCTGCTCATGGGCAAACCCTCACAGACAGCTGTGGGGTGAGCACGTGCGGGAATCCCTGTTTTCCAGCCTGACTCAGTTGCTGTAAGTAGTGTCTGTGCCTTCCCGGGAACTGTTCCCAAAGCACCCTGCCAGGTCCGTGCCGCCCATGCCAAGGGAGCGAAGCACTGCACTCCAGCTGCTGCCGCTCCCCCAGAGCTGCCAGCACTTCATGTCTGCTGGAGACTGCTGAGACCTGTAGAATAGACCTGTAGAATTTTCCCCAGGACAAAAGGACAAGGGGTGACCCCCAGCCTTATTTCCTTCCTCTAATGAAATGCAGATGCTCTCTCCTGGGGAGACAATGAGATTCCTGCTGCTTTCTCTCCCTGCAGCCCCGGCAGCCCATGCTGAGCAGGGTTTGGAAACAGCCCTGGGCCTCTGCTTTGCTGAATTTATTTTAGTAACTATGTGTTTGCATTTTAAAGGCCGTTACGAAAAAATCCATTCCTTAAAGTGGTGGAGGCCGTGTGGGGGCTGGAGCAGCCTCTGCCAGCAGGCAGCAGAGGGGATCTCACACTGAAGGGTTTCAATGGTGGTGGGAGGAAAACCTCTGGCTCCTTGGGGATAGTCATCCCTGCAGGAAGGATGGGAGGACATCCCTGCCTGACATCCCTTGCTAACAGAGACAAGCTAATAAAGGAGCCTCATTTTTAGAAGGTGCTGTAGGACCATAACAAATTGCTGGTGAATTTAAGACAATTATTTCAGTCAGTTGCTTGGGGCCGAATGAGCTCCTTAATATTCCTGCCTGTGAATTTTCCTTTGTGTGCATGTGGCAGCTGTCTCTCTGCTTTGGTGTTGCCTGCTTGTTGCATTAATGTGGGAGTTAAAAGGATTCTACTTTTTTCGGGCACCATCCCTGTCCTTTGCAGGATCCCTGGGAGAGATCCCGACATCACCCCATAAAGGAGACTTGTCAAGAGCCTTGTGAACATGCCAACCTCTTCTCCTGCCTGCAGGGTCCAGCAGAGCAGTAGGTACAGGGTTGTGGGCTTACCCCAGTAAATCCTGCCCTCTTTCTCCTCTGCAGGAGTGCCAGGCAGTGATTACATCAATGCCAATTACATTGATGGGTATCGGAAGCAGAACGCCTACATCGCCACGCAGGGACCGCTGCCAGAAACCCTCAGCGACTTCTGGAGGATGGTGTGGGAACAGAGAACAGCAACTATAGTCATGATGACCAGGCTGGAGGAGAAGTCCAGGGTACAGTGTGTGCTTTCTCTCTTTTGTGGAGCTGTTGGGGGGCAGAAAAGAGGAATGGGAGTGCTTCACAGCAGAAGGGCACCCAGGGAGATGCAGTTCAGTGATGTGGCTTACTGCTTCGTGCGGCCCAAGCATATCCCTGTGGGGCAAAAGGGTGGCACAGCCTCCTGTTGCTGGCCTGCTCATTTACCTCTGTTTTGCCTGCATGTCTGCATGCACACCCATCCTTCCCTGCCCATATGACTCACATCAAAGGGGGGGAAAGGAAAGCTCTGAGATTGGGAGTATGGACCATCCCAGAAGCTGAGAAGCTGCAGTAGTTGGGGGTACTGGCAGCATCCAGCAGCCTGACAGGGCCCTGGCATTTCTGGCAATGCAGGGGAATGGCTGACAGGGTCTCACTGCATTAACAAGACTAATTTGTGCCTTGTCCAATGACAACATGTATAAATGATCAGCTTACACTGCCAGGATTAGATATTCTGATGTAATAAACGCAAAGCTGCCTGCAGACCATGGGGAAGGCATGAGTTGGAGAAGGAGTGGGAGCCCCCACTGCAGATGATAGAGTTCTCATGACAGAGGTTCTTACTCAGCCCCTGAAGCAGGAGTTCATAAGCTGTGACCAAGTGCTCCTGTGCCCAGATGCACCCTTTGGGCAAAGCCTGCGCAAGGAAGAGGCAGCTTCTGCCTCTCATGATTCAGTTTGTTCCTAAAAGTAAAATTTTAGCAGTGAGCATTTGTACTAGCAGAATATTTTAGTGTTGCCATGCCAACAGCAGAAGGGGCTTGTGCACTCAAGCTGTGAAGCACTGATTATTTTTAGCCCAATAAGCTCATTCTTTAGAAGTAGAAATGGTCAAGTTTGGGTTTAGTTAAAACTTTTGCCCACATGCTCTCTGTCCTTTTCAAAGCTTTAGCACTGAAATGCTTGCAGGGGTGTCCCAGCCCACCCTGGCTGGGAGGAAGCAGCTGGAACCACCAATCACCATGGCAAAACAGATCTGCTTTTCCTAATGTACAAAAAACAGGCATTGTTGATGGGTTTCCTGGGCTCTTCAAATGCCCTACAGCCTGCAGGGAAAAAGCATTCCTTGGAGATGAGCTGTCTCTAGAGATCCAACCCCAGCTTTGCACTGTGCTTCCCTACTGTAGAGCTCTGCCTATTCTGTCCAATGGCCACTGTCACCCACATAGCCCCAACAGGCAGGGAAATGATTCTGACCTGCCCTGTGGCTCTGTTTGGCACACAGGCTAAGAGAGATGAGAAGCTTCTGATCAACTGCACTCTGCAGCTGAGGGTTATCTGGGGACTTTCTTGTGTCTCCACATTTCAGTGATGGAGCATATATTTATTTGAAAGAACAAGGAAAAGCCCTTCTGGGTTGCCAAATAAATCCATGCCTGGAATCCTGACTCACTTAACTTCTGGGCTTCTTAGTTAGGGCAAGGCACTCCAAGGTGCATGTTTCTTGAAGATAACAGGTTTCCTTTGACCCCAGAGGGACTTGTCTTTGCCTGAGATGTCTGTGCTGCTGAGCTGTGTGTTATCTCCCCGCAGCACACCCCATCCTATCACCCTGCAGTATTGGTTTCTGTCCCATGCACAGTGCGTGTGGTCAGGCTTCTGGTGACATTGTGCATCCTTGTTATGGGCAGGAGGTGACCAGAGCCCTCACAGAATCTCAGGCAGCCTGCCTGATTGGGCACACTGCCCAGGGGTTGTAGGCTGACCTGACCAGACCCAGACCCCTGGCACTGCCTGCCGATGTCCTGCTGCCTCTTTGGCACATCCCCAGCACTAAAGAGAAGTGAGCTGTTTTCTCTGGCACTGTGGGAGAAGCAGGTTGCCAGGAGAGACAGTGGAGAAGCCTGGTCACTCCTGAGTTGAACCAGTGATCCACAGCAAGGACTTCCCTGGATGTGTTTGGTGTACCCTGTACAGGTGTCTCAGGGAATTCCCTCACTGCAGGGCCCTGGTGGGGAGCTGCAGTGTGGACTTCCAGGAGCTTATTTTCTGTGGGGTTTTTTGTTGTCTTTTTCAGCATCTTCCAAGGCAAGATGGCTTTTGGTCACCTTCCTGCTCTGCTTTTCCTCATGCTCTTCTGGTGACGGCTAGAGCTCTCTTGGGTGCACACCTTTTTGGGACCAGTGAAGATCCTAATCCCAGTCATTGCCCATTGCTCCAAACTTTCAGCATGAGTCACTGTTTTGCAGTTCATTCTGCTCCAGTGCCTTCAAACTTCATCTGATGTAACCCCTTGGGTCCCTGCAGCATTGCTGCCTGCTGATGCTCACGCTGCTGTGGGACAACACTGCTCCAGGCAGTCACATGGCATCACAGCATTACCCAAGGGTGACCTTGCTTCAAAGTCCCCTTGCCCAGGGGCTTTGGTGCAAGCACAGGACTGTCTCTCCAGCTGCAGAGCCTGGGGTGGGTAGCAAGGCCTCATGGCATGGTGCCCAGTGCAGAGCAGGCTCTGCTGCCTTTCCAGGCGAGCTCCCCAGGTCACCCTTGGCAATGCTGTGATAAGCCGACCGGGACCAGCAGCAGCTTGGCAGCCCTGTGGGGGTGACACTGCTTTGAAGGATTCCTGAGCTGCAGAGGGAAAAAAAAAATCTTTAAAGAGCATCAGCTTTTATGGTCTGCAATTTCAGCTGGCTTGATGGTCTAAATCATCCTCCCTTTTTCATGTTTTCACAAAGTAAGAAGCACATAAAGGATAGAAATGGCTGGATTGTGCAATTTAGCTGCCTTCAAAGCTTTACAATCAGTTTCAGAATCATTTGGTGGCAGTTCAGAAACACACATTGTAGATTAGCTTTCCCGAAGCTGCGAGCGTGGTGCGTCCCTGCCGGGTTCTGTTGCCAGGAGAGAGGTATTAAAGCAGGATTTCTCCTACCCTGGGCTATCCCCAAGAGCCTGGCAGAATGAGGTCTCCCAGAGTCATGCTGTGGCTTGTTCTGTTGTTCCAGCCCAGAGCACCAAACAGTCATCCCTAGGGTGTAATCTCCCCTGGCATTTCATGTCCCCAGGAAGGGACGTTGAGATGCTGGTGCTCAAGGGCCCTGGGGAAGAGAAGCCTGGCAGCCACATCATGCTCCAGCCCTCTTGCTGACAGCAATGCCATCTGGAGCTTGTGAGCAGGGCCGGGAGCAGAGCACGGCTCTCAAGCTGAAGAGAGGTGCCCAGCTGCTCTTGGGCTCAGGGCATCAAAGGGGAGGGACAGGAGCCACTCAGCAAAGCTGCAATAAATGGCTGTTCAGGACATTACTGTGCTCCTTAAGTTAATGAGAAACAAGCACTGCCAGAAGAAAACATCTCTTATCTGCTTTAGTGCCACAGTGCATCGGCTTCAGCATAAAATTTACAGAGCTTGAAAATGGGGCATAAACATTATGGGTAAATTTGGCAGAAAATGTGACTGACTCTTATCTGGTCATGAATAAATAATTTTCAATTACCAGCCCAGGCATTGCTATTATCCCACACAGGGAACTCCTCTGAAGTTTGTTTTGTGCTCGAATACACAGCCCTGCAGCATGTGGGTGGCAGGAGGAGACTGCTGTCCCTGAGGTGTGGGCTCAGGCACAGGGACAGGCTGTGCTGTTCCCCTGAAACATCCCCTGCAAACCACAGCAAGCAGCTGCCCCCAGCATTTGCAGGATGCCATGCTGCTCTCCTCTCCCCTGGAGAGGGTCACATCATCCCCAAGCCAGGCAAGACAAACTCAGGCCTCATGGAGACAGCCTGCAGCTGCCACCCACTCATGAGGATGGGATCACTTTAGCCGTGAAGTAATGTTTGTGACCTCCAAGTTGCTGGTGTTGCAGCCAGTCAGCGTCAAATGCTCTGTGCCAAGTGAGGAAGAGGAATTCTGAGATTTTTGCAGGGCCTGCCATGTTGCTACAGATCCAAGGCAGCAGAGCAGCCCAAATGGCAGGAGACCCTGGGCAGGAGGCAGCAGAGCTGCTCTGCTTGTACAGGTACCTGCAGTACCCCATTTCGCAGCCTTGCTTCAGGCACTTCTGCCAGGGCAGGTCTTACTGAGAGCAGAACCCAAAAAGCAGGGAGAGATGCATCCTTCTGCCTCCAAGTTGCTGCACTCCAGAGCTAGAGTGCAGGATGAGGGCTCTTAGCTCTCACAAGCCCCACCCTGCTGCAAGTGGTTTCAATTAAAAGGCAGAACTTCATTGATTCCTAATTAAGCTTATTGTTTCCCTTCCCACACATTCCCCTGTAAACACGTTCTGCTAATAATTAAGTTTACTATTCCTTGACAAGCACAGATGATCTTCCATTCATTCCTCTCTCCTAGGGTGGGAAACCATTTACAGTGTGGTGCACATGGGTGAGGAAGTCTTCCTCCTGTCAGACAGGCACTGAGGCTCTGCAGGGTGGGGGAGCCAGGTACCAGATGAAACAAGGATGCTCAGGGTGCCAATTAAATAGAGAGCTTGGGACTTCAGAGAAAAAAAACGGAGGAGTAGTTTGCAAACACTAAGCTGTGAAGGGGAGGAGAAGGAGAGCAGCAACATGTGAGCAGAGGGATGTGCAGGGAGGTGAAGGGGGCAGAGAGATGGGTCCCTGGGGGTGTGTTTGGCTGTCTGCCAAGTGGGATGCAACAAGAGCTGTGACCAGTAGCTCAAAGCATTCTGGCTGCAGAATTGGAAGGGGAGTGATAAGGATGATGCAGGGCAGGAGATTTCCAGGGAGCCGCAGTATTTTCATGATGGGACAGTGCTGCCTGCAGGAAGGGGCTGAAGGGATAGTTTGGCCACAGTCCACGTCTTCTTGCAGAGGGAGAACAAGATGTACCTGTATCTGAGCTGGCATCTGTTCCCTGCAGAGCCTTTTGAAACATCTGGGAGATGGAGATTATCAGGGATGTGCCACCTGCCACAGGGGCAGGTTGGTGTCGCTTGGTGGTGCTCAATGCACTCAAGCCCACAGCAGTGCAGAGAGGGTGGATGACAGCATCCAGGCTGGAGCCCTGGCATGGGCTGTGTCCCACCTGTCTCCAGGGTGGTTTACTGCCCAAGGCCGTGCTGGCAGCGGTACCCTGGGGACTATGGATGTTACAATAGTGCCTATTGTTGTGTTGCTGTGTACCATGCTGGACTCAGCTCTGTCCTGCCACAGCTGTGGGTCAAGGATGCCAGGCTGGCATAGCTGGGAGCTGGTGGGATACAGGCTGCATCTCATTCACCTCAGCTGCCCTTTGAGTAGAGCTGTGCCCACGGACATCACCATTTCCTCTTTCCTGCTGCACTAGCTCTTCTCCCATCAACGCACAGCTGCCAACCTTGTCTTCATCCAGATGGAGTTCAGGCAGGAGGTGGTTGTGGCAAAGCCCCAAAGATGTCCATCTCACCAAACAGGAGTCAGAGTCTCCTCTGCAGCAGGCACAAATCACTGCTAGGAATTGCTGCTCACTGTCCTGGTATCTGGTGTAGCGCTTGCTGCTCTGTCTGGTGGTCTGGCCCCGTTTGCCACTTCCACCAATGGCTGCAGGGGAAAAAGAAAATCCCTCTTTGGATGAGTAGCCACTCATTGAGATCAGCTCAGATGGTCAGAGCAACGGTGCTAATAACACCAAGGTTGTGGGTTCAACTCCCAAATGGCCCATTCACTTGAGAGTTGGACATGATAATCCTTGTGGATCCCTTTAGCTCAGAATATGCTTGTGATTCTGAGTCATATGGAAAGGGGTCCAGGGGATGCTGCCTTTTTGCTAGAGATTGGGACACTCTGGGGGAAGGGAATACGGATTTTAGAGCTGCCCCCCTGCACAATGACTCACTTCTGCCTTTACCCATTGAAGGGCAGAGCCCTGTTCCTCATCCCAGGTGCCCCAGGCACTAGCCAATTACTGACCCGTTCTCCTTACCTCCCTGCAGGTAAAGTGTGACCAGTACTGGCCGAGCCGAGGTGCGGAAACCTATGGGATGATCCAGGTGACCCTGCTGGATACAGTCGAGCTGGCGACCTACACCGTCCGCACCTTTGCACTGTGCAAGGTGAGACTGGCTGGGCTGTTGCTGCTTCACACATTGCAGAGATGCTTCCCAATGCTTCAGGATGCTCCATGGCCCACAGGCAGTGGCCACTGGCTGTACCTGGCTTGGCCAAGCATGTGGCCAGTCCACACCTGAGCCATGTCTCACAGATGGGCTGTAGTAGGAGATCAGCTGCAGGTTGTGCATCTGGCCACCACTGGACTTTGGCCAGGATACTTGATGCTCTTACGTGTGCTTTCTCTGATTGACCCCAGAGCAGGGCTATACTTGCCTCTGGTGAGCGTACAGGTAGCAGCTGTCGTCCCATTAGAGGGACATGGGAACCAGTGAATTTTTATCACTTCTGTCACTAATAATGCAAATGGAGAGGCTGTTTCTGATGTGAGCACAAACCCTTCTTTCCTGCCTGCTGCATTCCTCATTAGTGTTTGGAAATCCATGGGGGCAGTGCCAGCAGCAGCATGTCAATGCAGACAGGCTTTGCAGCAAGCTGCTTCTATGCGTGACTGAGTCTGGGCCAGGAGCCCAATGCTCAGGGGGGACACACTCATGCCCCAGGAAAGCCCCAGCAATCAGCCAGCCAGTCCTACCACTTGCTACATAGATCACTCAGCCAAGCCCAGAGAGGAGCAGGGCAGTCTGCAGACACAGGCTGATCACCCAGCTGAGGGACACCAGGATGCAGAGGAGCACGGAGGGAACTACTGCTGTAACCCCTCCATGCTCAGTGCCCATTTTTGCTGAACGTGCAGTGCATATGCAGGTAGTGAACCTATGTGGTGCAGAAAAGAGTCTTTCACCTTCCCTGCTCCACTCCTGCAGAGATGTTCTGTTGTCTGTAAAACTGCCTTTCTATAGAGCATCTGTATGTGTAGGAGCTTTGTAATAAACCTGCATTTTTCCTCCAAATTTTCACTGGTGAAAGCTCAGTACATGCATCATCATGCAGAGCTTTGTGTGCCTGTTGCTGTTGTTGCTCCATCAGCGGGTTCCTGCACCGGGATGAAACTGTTCTCATGCAAAACAACTCCTCTTTGTCCTGAACAGAATGGCTCCAATGAGAAGACAGAGCTGCGACAGTTCCAGTTCATGGCTTGGCCCGATCACGGGGTCCCAGAATACCCCACCCCAATCCTCGCTTTCCTGCGACGCGTCAAGGCCTGTAACCCAACAGATGCTGGGCCCATGGTTGTGCATTGCAGGTAGGACTGTGTGTTTGCCTTTTGGCTGCAGGAGCTTTAACCTGTCTGAAAGTGGAGTCTCCCCTTCTTGTGGGAAAGGTTTCATGGTGGCATAACCTGCACTGCATGCTTGGGCTGGCAGCAGAACAGGCCCAGCAGTGGTAATGCAGTGGTGGCATTTATATTGCTACTGCTGTATCAGATTAAACAGCACTGCTATATGGAGAGCCTCAGAAAACACATTTTCCTGCAAAACTGCAAGTGCCATTTAAAAATGAAATTATCTGTGCCCATAAGTAGGTGGTACCTTCAGAGGCACATCACTGACAGAAATGCATGCAGTGACCTCTATGAACACTCATATGCAGTATTTACAGCAGCACTCTTTCACAGGGTAGAAAGGCAGCTTTTAAGGCAAAATATTAGTCTACTAAGGCTCAGCATCTAACCCAGCCAAGATTTATTTGTACCAGACAGGAGGGGACTGTTACTGAACAAACCACTCCATCATTGCTGTTCCAGCATAAGCCTTACCAGCAGTGTTTAATGCTCTTCTTTCATGCTCTGTTTCAGATGGTAGTGGGGTATAATTAACACACAAACAAGCTGTATTAAAGCCCTGTTAAGGATATGACTTGCACCATAAATGAGGAAATGCCTAGCTCCCTATCTCTCTCTCTGTTTACATGTCACAACTGTGAATCTGTTGTTTTCAGAGTGCTCCCGGAGTGAGTAGCCTGAGGTTTGCTACTGCCCATCCAACAGTTGTGGAAAGGCATTTGGTGCTTGAGCAAAGGGCTCAGCACAGCTGTGGATGACCTCAGCTTTCTGCTTCCCCTCTCAGGCTGGCTGTGGTCATTTTATGGATGATGAAACAGTGACCCAGGTTAGGGGACAAGCAGGCTGAAAATTACGGACTTCACTGGTGTTAGGGCCCAGCCTGCTCTTCACGTCTTCTAACTTCACACACACATGTTGTCACTCTCCTGCCTGTTAAACACATTCCTCCTTCCCTTGTGGAGGGGCTGCCAGCCACCACAGAGATCACCACAGGGTGACACCATGTCCTTTCCACTCCAGCAGTGAAATGGGGACGGCAGAAAGGCTGAGGAGCCTCTCACATTCTCCAGTGATTCTCTCCCTCGATCCTCCCGTCACTTCTTGTTTGGAGCTCCACTCATAGGGAGCAGCCTTTATTCCCTCTTTGTGTGCCCTAAGTCCAGGTGATCTCTTAAGCACTGTTAGAGCTCGTGTGACATCTGTAGAAGTCTGTGTCATCTCAGACCATGTGCTTTGCTTCCGCAGTGCTGGCGTGGGCCGAACCGGCTGCTTCATTGTCATTGATGCCATGCTGGAGCGGATGAAGCACGAGAAGACCGTGGACATCTACGGCCACGTGACGTGCATGCGCTCCCAGCGCAACTACATGGTGCAGACAGAGGACCAGTACATCTTCATCCATGAGGCCTTGCTGGAGGCTTCCAATTGTGGCACTACCGAGGTGCCCGCACGCAACCTCTGCGCCTACATCCAGAAGCTGAGCCAGGTGCCACCAGGAGAGAGCGTTACTGGGATGGAGCTGGAATTCAAGGTTGGTGGCAGAGCCCCAGCATCCCACTTCTCTAGTGCCCGGTCTCTGCCCACAGAACTCCACAGGCCACTCATCCAGGGGTTGGGAGAGGTGGGCTATAGATCATTACAGACAGTTAATCTTTTGTGTGTTTCTAAAGCAGGTAGGCAGTGATTTAAAATACATTTGAGTTGTAAAGCTTGTGTCAGCCACGGTCCCCCCTGGATTGGCAGCTTCTGGGGAGGAGATAAAAGGCAGATGGATGTGCAGTTCCCAGCAGCACATTCTGCTCTAGGTTCACTGTGCAGCAGGAGCTGCATCTGAAATCAGATGCAGATCATGTTAGTGATAATTGATGTTACTGTGAACAACTTGTCTGGAAACAGCTCCAATTTAAATATGTGAGACATTTCTGGTCTCATTTCTTCAGTGCTGAATTCTGTAATCTTTTAACCACCTCAACACCAAGCCTCACTGTCTAGAATTGGTGAAGGCAATGTTTTAAGGCACACCATTTTTAAGAAGCCAAGCCCACATTTTTCTGCCTTTATCTGTGTATGCCAACTGCAGATATTTATTACAGCCTTGGAGCTGGAAGTGAGCTCTGTTAAGTGCCCATATTCTCAGATGAGGTGCATTAGTCCAGTGAACTCTTGGAGGGGAATATAGCTCACACAGGGAGGCAGCAGACCATGCAGGCTGTGAAATGAACTGCAGCAGTACAGCTTCACCCTGGGGATTCCCTCCAAGTGACAAAGGAGCAGGAGAGGCAAAATATTGACTTTCCATGTAAACTGGGAATAGTTGAGAAGCTCTGTCCTGTGGTTACAGAGATGCTTGTATCCTGGGGTTGGGACAGTAAAACATGCCGCCTGAATGTCTCATGGTGACACCTGCCCTGAGAAACTCGTCACGAGAACCACAGAATTGTGCTCAACTCAAGCAATTCGGTTGTAAGAAAGACAAGATTTCATTTTCCTTTCATTTCTCCAAGGGTCTCTTGAGAACAGTAATGAAATTGCCCCTCTTTGTACCCTGAGAGTGTCCACTGCATGGGAAACCCTGGGGAGCAGGATATAGGAGGGCCACACATGGCTGCACTGCTCCCCAGAGAGCAACCCTGTTCCTCTGCAGAGAGCCTCTGCTGAGGTCCAGCTGCCACTCATAGAGGGAAGGGTGGTTCTGGAGATGCTGGAGACAGTCTTTTGGGGAGGGAAAACAAAAACAAAAACAAAGAAAAAAAAACAAACAACAACAACAAAAAAAAGCTGGTGGGGGGAAGAGTGACTTCTGTTTGAATCTGCCAGCAGATCTAAGTAACACATTTCCATGACTCCAGTTTACGGGACTCAAAGAGAGCCATAAAATGTCTCACAGTAACCCAAAATAGATCTTCTTTACCTAAAATTGTAACAATTCTCACATTTTCTTGGGTTCTTCTGGGGTGAGAAGTAAATAGCAAGACATTGCTGGAAGAGGAAGAGCTTTCCGTGCCACCACCAAGCATACATCCCTGGCTCAGCGAGGTACAAAGCTTCGTGGCTCTGTGTGTGGCACAGAGCTCCTGTGAGTCTCCACTCCACTACATGACTGTTGCCAGGGTCTTGATTCTGCCCCCAGACTGCTGCATCCCCAGCAGGGATCTGATGTGTCTCCTTCTCTTTCAGATGCTGGCCAATTCCAAAGCACATACCTCACGTTTCATCAGTGCCAACCTCCCATGCAACAAATTCAAGAACCGCCTCGTGAACATCATGCCATATGAGCTGACGAGAGTCTGCCTGCAGCCCATCCGGGGTGTCGAGGGCTCTGACTACATCAATGCCAGCTTCATAGATGGCTACAGGTAAGGATTACCTTGGTGACGGTGCCAGCTTGTCCTGCCTACTTGGGAAGCCAGGCAGAGCTGCCTTCTTTTTCCTGAGGACTGGTCCTGACTGCCTGAGGTGAGCCAGGGACCACTTTGTTGCATTTTATCTATTTCCACCTTCTCAGACACTGCAGTGTGTGTAAGTTACAAGACTGCCTGTGAGTGAGTGCTGCCAGGCTGGCTTGTGTTGCTGTAGACAGATGCTCATATGGCTGGAGTGGCAGGCTGTGTTGGCTCCTGGGGAGGTTTTATGGGATATTGTGGTAGGCATCCCTTGGCTTGTGTTTTATATCTACAGTACCTAACTCAAACCTGCCTCCTCACTGTAGCAATTAGAGTTAGAAGTGTGCCTCCACGGAGTGGCTGATCCTGGGCTTGTTCCGTGTCTTGATTTTGGAAGGAGTCCAGATCCTCAGGTAGGGCTGATGCTGGACACTGGGAAGCCTTCATCACCAGGTTGTTCTCTCCAGAACACAGTTTTGAAAGCACAAATTAAGATCTATTGGGGCAGTAATTTCTGTATCTGTCTGCTGACATTCTCAGATGCTAAATCCCAGGAGAGAAGAACAGCCCAGTGGTCACATCCTCTTCCCAACCAACCCCTAGACAATAATCCACACCAAATCACAGTGATGCACATAAAAGGCATGTTCCTATCATCTCTCTGTGCACCATCACAGTAGGGTCATCCCTCATGTACACCATCATCAGTGCTGGAGTGCAGGATGCAATGATAGATGTGGCACATGTCCCTTCCAGCTTGGCTTTGCCCACCTGCCTCTTTTGGACTGGTAATCTCCCAGAAGCAAAAGGCACTGCCAAATGGAACAGATGTGGATGCAGCCAGGCCAGCAGCTCTGTGCCTTGTAGCTGCTCCAGCAGTTGAGCCCAGCAGGAGTTCCCAGGGAGAAGGGCTGTGTGGAGGCAAGAGTGAACAAGGAGCAAAAGAGGAGCAACCCTAGGAGCATCCCAACACAGGAAAACTGCAGCAAGCCGGACTTCCTCACGGTGGGGAAGTAATTACTCTGTCAGAGTGGGGAAGGATGAAGGAGCTGGAGAAAAATTGTCACAGAGCAAAGGGAGCCTCCACTCCCTCCTGCCTGTGTGGCGAAGAGCCATCCATCACCACTGATTAAGGTGGCTTCCTGGCTGCAGCCTGAGTCTGACAGGTGGACTGCAGCCACTGTCCTGGCTTCAGAGCTGATGGAGAGCAACACTGGCTTTGCCACTTGGTGGTGCTACAGAGGGAGAGGGCTGCCAGCATAGCAGGTGGTACCATTTCGTGTGTTACTTGCCCCATCCCCAAGTTCTGGTATTTCTTCCCATTCCTTGCTTTGAACCAGCATTCTTCGAGTTATCTAAAGAAATCAGTTGGCCCAAGGTCTTGCAGATATCACTGATGCTGCATCTTTATTAGCTTTTTCACTTCATTGTGCATTCCCATTCCTTGTTTTTTACGATGTGTTATAAATCCACCTTGAAGCAGCCCCTGTCTGCATCCCGCATGTTACAGCTGCCCTGCAGCACGTTCATTAATTTTAGCACCATTAAAAATAGCACCAGTAGAGGGATGAAGGCAGAACAGAGGGAGGAAGGCAGGATGGAGAAGCCGGCCCCGGTCCCGCGGGCTCCAGCGCCCCGCAGTGGCGGAGCCAGCCCGGGCTCTGCTGTGCCAGGCTGGGAGCTCAGAGAGACACGGTACCAGCACACCAGAGCTGAGTCCAAAGCACCGAGGGGGCTTTCTTCAGCGTGGGGGGCAGTCTGGGGCAGGTCACAGGGAAAATTAGGGGAGGTGCTCTGGTTGGCAGTGGAACCAAGAATAAACTCTGAAGCTTTAGAAAAGCAGACAAAATTGTATTCAAGGTTTCCACACTGCTCTCATTATTGTCTGAAGTGTGTAATCCAGGTGACCTGATTCAGCCGCTCTGTGTTTTCCCATGCAATGGGAGGGATAGTGGGTACTGCAGAGAGTAAAAGTGCAGGAACACAGGGGTGCTGCTGGGATCATCCCCAAGCACAATCTCTCCTTCCAGCCCAGGTGGGTGCTGGCAGCTGGCTAGTGAGGGCCTGGGTGGCAAGAGGGCTCTCAGTGAAACAGCAGCACTGGAGACATGCAGCAGCAAGAGGCAGGACTGGGGATGCCATCACTGCAGCAAGGACTAAGAGCTTCACTGGATCCTCCATGTTATTATCCTCACTGTGTCTGTGGGGAGCACTTAGAAGACAAATGCTGGACAGGCTCATCTCTCTCCCAGAGCTCATGGCTCATCCTAGAGACCTGCCTCCTACAGCTGGATTGTCAGTCTTCTCCCTGGTACCATGGGGCCCTGCCTCCAGCTCACCCAGCCCACCAGTCCCCAGGAGCAGCTGCTGCCCATCTCAGAAGCTGCTCTGAGAACCATTATGTTTGTCACAGGCATCAGAAGGCCTACATCGCCACGCAGGGACCACTGGCCGAGACCACGGAGGATTTCTGGCGGATGCTCTGGGAGCACAACTCCACCATTGTGGTGATGTTGACAAAGCTGCGTGAGATGGGCCGGGTACGAGTCCTGCTGTGGGGAGAAGGGAGCTATGGGGCTGCTGTCTGTGGGCACGAGCTCTTGGCTCACCCCAATCTGTGTTTGGCACCACTCACTCTGGGCAAGCCTCCCACTGTCTGGTGGCTGACCCTGTGGCCCCAGAACCACACAGGCTCCCAGGGAGCGGGAGGGAGGAGCAGCAGTTTGTCAGTGCTAATGTCTTACCCTGCTCCTCATCCACAGGAGAAGTGCCATCAGTACTGGCCTGCAGAGCGCTCTGCCCGGTACCAGTACTTTGTGGTGGACCCCATGGCAGAGTACAACATGCCACAGTACATCCTCCGGGAGTTCAAGGTGACAGATGCCAGGGTGAGTGCATCTGCTGGCTCACCAGCTCCTCTGGCTCTCATGTCTCTGCCCTACCCAGGCCAGTCAAGGGAGCATGCAGCAGTTCCTAGACAAACAGGAAAGCAAATGCTGCCTTGCACTGCAGGCAAAAAGAGATGCTGCCCACCACCTACTGCTCCTCTCTCCACAGGTTCCTGCCCTGCCAGCTGTGTCAGCCCCGTGAGCAGCTCAGGGATCCCTGTCAGCACCAGACCCTGCCTTGCCTGTGCTGCTCACTTGGGCAAGCATTTAACACAGGTCCCCCTACACCTGGAGTCTGTGTGTCTGTGTGCAGCATCTGACCAGGCACAGGACCCTTGTGTTACAGTAAACATGGCCCTAGGGTGGAGCTGGACCCCAAACACTGACCCAATGGACCCTGTAGGGGCCCAAAGCCCTGCTCAGCTCAGCTCTCCTGGGGCGAACATGGGAGAACAGAGAAAGGTCCCAGACATGCAGCAAAAGATCTGCCTGGGCTCATCCATGGCCTATGCACCTTCTCACCTGGTCTGGTTCAGGGGGTCTGAGAGCAGGTCAGAGCACCAGCACTGAGGAGAGTGAGAACAGCCCTCACGGTGGTTCACATCTAACACCCTTTTCCCTGCAGGACGGCCAGTCACGGACCATCCGCCAGTTCCAGTTCACAGACTGGCCTGAGCAGGGAGTGCCAAAGACAGGAGAGGGTTTCATTGACTTCATTGGGCAGGTGCACAAGACCAAGGAGCAGTTTGGGCAGGATGGGCCCATCACGGTGCACTGTAGGTAAGTAAGGACTGCAGCCTCTCCCCAGTGAACAGCTCCTTGTGCTCCAGGAGTGGCTTGCACCACTGCTAGGAGCTCTGCAGAGCCTTTCTGGGGCTGACAGGATTCATAATGGCCCCTCTTGCTCCCTGTGCAGTGCTGGGGTTGGGCGCACTGGCGTGTTCATCACACTCAGCATTGTGCTGGAGAGGATGCGCTACGAGGGCATGGTGGACATGTTCCAGATGGTGAAGACCTTGCGGACACAGCGGCCAGCCATGGTGCAGACAGAGGTGAGTTCCCATCCTGTGTGTGGCAGTGGAGATCTGTGGGAGAAGGGAGGGGCCTGATATCTGTGGATGTTGGACCCTGCAGCCCACTGTCCTTGTGTCCCCACTGCTGATGTTTCTCTCGTTGCTGCCTTGCAGGACCAGTATCAGCTGTGCTACAGAGCTGCGCTGGAGTACCTTGGCAGCTTCGACCACTATGCAACGTAACAGTGCTTTCCTCCAGTCGCAGTGGGGATGTCTAGGAGTGGAGACGGGTCCCTCTGAGCCTGAGCCGCCCATTCCTCAGTCCTTCTGTACAGGTGGAGGTACTGCCCAGGCAGCAGACCTCCATGCCAACCAGTTTTGACCACGGCATTTAGGAACTTAGCCCCAGCGCCAAATGAGGGAATCCGACTCCAAAAGCATTTCCAGTCTCTGGCTGAATTTCTGCTCATGTGCATCTCTCACCCTCTCTCATGCCGACTGCATTTCACAGCGAGGCTTTAGGTGGGTGGAATGGGATCTTTTTTTGAAACATGTAAAATAGTTACTAGTGGTTTTTATAATCTTCTCTCTCTTTTATTTTTTGCAAGTCTTAATGTTTTGCCCAAGCAGAACTGGACCTGCCAAACCTTTGGGAGTTGGGGTTTTTGTTTTTTTAATTTCCTTTTGCTTTTACATTTTTTACTGCCCTGTGTTTATTTCAGCCCAGTCACTGCTGGTTCTGCCCATTTTAGTGCAGCTTCCTTGGTAACTTGCAGCAGCTGGCTTGTGGTTCCTGCCCATCTCCATTCCCCACAGGCTTTTTAATCCTCTGTAGAATATGAAATTTCATGGAACTGGACCTAAGCTACCAATTATTTTTTTAGTCTTCTCCTCCCCCCATTATTTCCTTAGTAGGTTTGGGTTTGGGAGGGCATGTGAGGTCGCCAAAGAAGCGTCCCTTTGTCAGCTGGAAACTGTTCAGTCCTATTACAATATGTGTTCAACCAATCCAGTGACCGTGTGTATTGGCAGATCCTGATATGACGTGAGTTGTCGTCGCCTTGTTTGTGAGAGACCCGAAATCCCGGGCTCCAGGCATTGGAACCTCTTTTTGTGTGTCTTGCTGGAAATGGGGCAGGAGTAGTGAGGGGGTCCCACAGTTTCCCAGGGAGGGAATGAAAAGAGCAAGACACAGCCCTTTGTGTTAATCCCATGGTTCTGTGCGTGCAAGCGCCATCCTGTCACCTCTCACCAGTGGAGTGCGTCAGAGCATTGACAAAGGCAAGGAGCACAAGCCCAGCCGATCCATAGCAGAGCTGGACCAGCTCTCTTTGGAAGCAGGGTACAGCAGGGAAGGGGAGGGGAGTACACATGGCTTCAGAGGTTGGGTGTATCTATAATTTCTGCTATCCTGCAAATGTTAAGAGTCACTAGAATATTGTACTTTCCGCTACTTCAGGATGTTCTTAATGAACCAATGTGGCAAGACTACTGGACTTAATTTAATGGTACTATATATTAATACTCCTTATTATATCACGCTTGCACTAAAGATGGGGAGTGAGCAGCCCTCTTTTGAGTGCATTGAGTTATGAATAAAGGTGGTGGAAGGGTATCTAATTGTATTATCACATGTATTCCGAATGTTAAGAATCCAAGCTACGTTGAAATCAGCAATCCAGGGTTGGTAATGTTGGAGGACACATTCATTTTTACCTTGTGGATGCATAGTGCTGTAGGGGTCACTGTTGTATACAGTCTGTTTTCTATTTGTTAATAAAAAAAAATCTACAGCATCATTGCATAATTCTTGATGTTAATAAATTTGAATAATTGGGTTTCATACAAGCTGGCTTTCTTGTCTGTTTCTTCTGCAATAAGCAGAGGTCATAGAATCTTTTGGCAATGGGCACACTCCTCAGCCTGTGGCAGGTAAGTTCTTTCCCACAAGTATGTCCCAGCCATGAGTGCACCGCACTTTCTGCAGGGACCCTGTGCCTGCAGGCAGCTTGGAAAATCTGTGACAATTCCCTTTGTGCATGTGTGTGCTCACCTCCTGCTCACCTGCAGCTGTATAGGAGTGCACTGACTGGCTAGACTTGCAGGAAAGAGAGAGGTCAGTGGTGATGGCTGTGTGACGATATTGATTGATGCCAACCTCCTGGGACACTGCAGTAATGCTGTTCTGTAGCACTGAGCACAGTCATGTGTTATTCAAAGTTAGTGCTCAGCACTAAAGCCATCACCCTAGCAGAGCAGCACCCGATTTGTTCAGGTGTGAAACCCCTGCCCAGGCTGGCAGCCCTGCCTGCTCTGTGCAGACAGCCCAGCCCAGCCCAGCCCTGCCCATGTATGAACTGCAAAGGGCGAAGTGACGGCTCCTGGAGAGATCAGCACTTGCACACAGCACAGGTATGTGAGGGAAAAGCCAGTGCAAGGGGCAGAACGCCCTATGGCATTTCCATCCTTCCCAAGGGAGCCCAATCTGCCCTGGCCAGCATGTCCATGATGGGTGGGAAGTGCATGGCAGACTGATGAGCTTTTCCCTAGTGTGGCTATGGGCACCATAGGGATTCCTCAGTGACTGCTGGAGCTTAGTCACACACAGTGTTCCCTGCCAGGCCAGACTGGTTCCTAGGTAGGTGCCACATGCAGAGATGTTTTCCCCTTGCCTGACTCATTCTCACTACACTGCATCACTACAGAGTGGCCTGAGGGGGCAGCCTCACTGAGGATGCAGATCCAAGGGCAGAGCAAGCTCCTGCCCTTGTGAGGCAGCACACGTGTGCAGATGTGTGCGTGGGCATGTGCCAGCGTTGCTGGCACTGGGATGCTTGTCATCACTGTCAGGGCCCAGGATGGCAGAGTGGCACAGCCAAGTGAACACCTGCTCACACATGGGTGTGTCTGGGGAGGAAGGGCACCACGCTCACTGGCGGCAGCCATCCAGCTGGGAGATGGGCACTGAGCACCTGCCTGTGCTGCAGCAACAGTGCTCAGGATGTGCTGCCAAACTACAGGTGGTGATAATGCTTCTGCCACTCACTGAGCACTCACCAGGCACTGCCACATGAACAGCACAAAGCTTCAGTCCATGTACAGCCTTGGATGCAGAGGTTCCCACCAAAAGTTGCCAGAACACTTAGACGCACGCATACGTGGACCTTCTTCCTCCTTGCCTAGGAACACTTTGCACTTCTTTCTTCACCTGTGGGCTCGTCTGTGGACTGAGTAGAAGCAGGAGGAGGCAGAGAGAAAGGGTGAAGGACTTCAACATGGAATGCACTAAGAATCACATGAGTGAGCCCAGGCCTCTGTGACAAGGCTATTGCTGGTAGCCACATGGCCAAAGCCTTGTGCTGACCTTACTAGCCAGGAAAGGTTCAGTGCACAAAGTGTGAGGACGTGCCACCTTGGCAAGGGGACAGGCTCCCAGAGGTCAGAGAGCAGCAAAAACAGCTGCTGCTGTGACAGTTTTTCTCCAGCCCCTTTTCTCCCCTTGCCTGCTCACACAAAGCCAACACTGCTCCAAAGGGAATGGACTCATATAATCTTAAAAGCAGTTATTCTTTCAACATTTATTTCCCATTATTTCTGTATATCTCAAAAAATAAAAGGGGAACAAAAAAACATAGTGGATAAACAGCAATGCCATCCTGATCTGCCCTCTGAGCCAGCACCACAGCTTGTGCCACACTCCAGCCAGATTCACCCTGCTTCCACCCAGGGCTTGGTAGCGACTTTCCTGGGCTGTACTGCTCAGCTTTTCCAGGCTGGAAAGGTTTTACCACAGCCAGCCTTTTTTTTGGCCTCATTTTCTTTAGTATCAGCTTGAGACTTTTCCCTCCCTCTGGTATCAGTACCACACTGTGCTCCAGATCTGAAGAAAATGGTCGGGAGACAGTGCTGTAAGACGCTTCAGCTTCTTCTGTTTGGAGTCTCAAACAGATCAACCATATTTGCACTGAGCAATGGAGCTGGGTTATTACTGCTGTCTTTTTTTTTTTCCCCTGGTGAAAATTTTCCATTCCTTAGTTATACCAGGTATCCCCAGTGCAGCCTCAGATAAGCAGCTCTGTAAAGGCCACAGTTTGACAGGTAGGACAGCAGCTAAATGGCAGCTAGTCAAAGGTGAATTTCTGGGCACTGAGGTGCCCTTCTGCTCTTTCTATTTTCATATTTTTATTCATACCACTGATGCTTGTAGCAAGAGCTGGGCAGGCACAGCCCAAGCTTGGCTTGCCTCCTAGTGATGTTAATTCACAGAACCATAGAGTGGTTTGGGTTAGAAGAGACTTTTAAAGATTGGCTACTCCAAATAACACCCTGACCAAGCACTATCCCTTTGGGATTCCATTTCTTTAAATTTTGTTTTTCAAAGGCAAAATAGTTGTTAAATAAGGAAAAAGAAATAGCTGTAACACTGAAAAAAAACTGAGCAGACTCTGCACAGTAGCTTGGCAACTCCTTCCCCCACAGTCCTCAAATTTTTTGTCCTCAGCAACACTGCCATTTTCATTTTTAACATTTCCTAGTTAAGAGTGGCTCTTTTTTTCTCTTTTTTCCTTTTTTTTTTTTTTCCTGCTTGACCTCATTTATTTCTGAGGGCAGGAATAATTCTGATCCTTCCAATTAAAATCTCATTGTTGCCCTTTTGCCAGTTATAATAAGCAATCTCAGTCCCCAGTAACAATTAGAGGTTAGCGAGCTTTCATGCCTACACATTTCTGCTCACAGGAACATTTTGCCACTTGTCATCTTGAAAAGGCTGACTCGTGCCTCCTGTGGGCAGCAGGTTGAGGGAGATGATTCTGCCCCCCTAGTTTGCTCTTGTGAGTCCCCACCTGGAGCAGTGTGTCCAGCTCTGGGGTTCCAAACACAGGAATAACGTGGACCTGCTGGAGTAAGTCCAGAGGAGGTCACAAAGATGCTCAGAAGGCAGGAGCACCTCTCCCATGAAGACAGGCTGAGAGAGCTGGGGTTGTTCAGCCTGGAGAAATGCAGGCTCCAGGATGTTACACAATTTCCTGTGCCTAAAGAGAGAATTGGAGCAGGACTTTTCACAAGGGCCTGTAGTGATAGGACAAGGGGGAATGGCTTTGAACTCAAAAGAGGGCGGGATTAGATTTAAGGAAACTCTTCCCTACAAGGGTGGTGAGACACTGAAAGAGATTGCCCAGAGAACTTATGGATGCCTCATCCCTGGAAATATTCCAGGCCAGGTTGGATGGGACTTTGAGCAACCTGATCTAGTGGAAGGTGTTCCTGTCCAGTACAGGGGGGTGGAACAAGATAATCTTCACGGTCTCTTCCTACTCAAACCCTTCTGTGATTCTATGATAATAGAAAGTAGGTGTTTCTTAATTAAAGGATGGCAAATGCAGCTGCCAAGCCAACAGAAAGGCCAGAAATGCAGTTTGTCTCAAAAATGTTACCTGACAGTTGTCTTATTTTTTTTATAGGAGGCTGTGTGTTGTGCCTGCTGCTGCTGTAATCTGCTTTGGGGGTTTGGTGTGTATATACCTGGCAATTCAAAATCTGAGCAGGCCAGAGAGGCAGCAGAGCAGGGAAAACCTGTGTTGGAGTGGTGTTTTGTCAGGCCTTTCAGGGCTGCTGCCTGCCCCTAGCATGACAGCAAAGGAAACATGTATCAGGAGAAACAGAGTGAAATCAAGGTTTTATTTAGGCATGAGGGACCAAGCATGGTCTCTGAGGATGTCTTTTTCAAGTGGGTTGTGCTTACTTTCAAGATTGCTCATTGGCACTTAGAGATTTAAAACGCATTAGCACAGCACAGTCTGAAAATCGCAGCCAGGCCCAGCCAAGGAGAGGTCAGTGTCCCTAGACAGGGTCTGTTAAGAACTCAGCCTTGTACACACAAAAGGCATTTGCTGCTAAAGCTGTACCGTCAGGTCCCAGTCCTTGACACAAACGGTGGCGGATTATTGGCAACATCCGCTGGCTACGACAGCGTTTTTCCACGTTTCTAGATGACCGGACTGTGCTGGCCAAGCGCCCTGGCGTGGGCTGGGCCTGGTGCTGCTCCAGCCTCAGTCTGCGATCGCTGCCAAACGTTTGCAAAGTATCGAATTCTACTCTGGCTTTGTTTACACACGGAAACTGTGGGAGTATAATTAGCGGGGTTCGTGTGCTCGGTTGGCAGATGCCTGTTGTGTGTCACCACACTGCGCCCGAAACTTACCCGCTCACTGCAGCACCCACGGAACCGGGGTTAGCGTCCACCTCGCGCTAAGCGCCCGCTGGACCGGGATTAGTTTCACCCGGCGACAGTCCCCGGGGCCCGGAGGCGGGGAGCGGGCGGGATGCAGGAGGGATGCGGGAAGGATCCGGGCGGAATGCGGGCGGCATCGGGACGGCGGCCCCGCCGTGACTGCGCAGGACGAGGGTGCCCCGGCGCGGCTCCTCTCGA